>CM061919.1:237281385-237641320 GCA_031002005.1 Vandiemenella viatica | reverse complement strand
TGAAATTCGTAATAGGAAAATGACTTACGCACTTTAATTTTCGGCTAGATTGATGACGTCAGTCTTTCAGTAAGGATTTCCTCATATTCACATTTACTTTTTTATGGCTTTACATCTCGTCGGCGTCGATGTAGTTAAAGGTGAGAAAGGACTGACGGGGGGGGGGGGGGGGCGGTAAAGAAGGGGCTGGATCGGTTCCGACATTACTGACCTGTTTCTGGAAAACATGGAAAACCGAAATTTGGATAGCCGGACGGGTCATTTACCAATATGTTTTCTGGAAAGCGAGGATACTAAAAGAAAGTAGTATTGTGTCGTATATCTAATACGATGTTTTTAAATAAAAATTTTGAAGTGAAGGATGATAAAATAGGTGAGCAATTTACTAAGACTGCTGGATCACTATACATCGTTTCATTACAGCTGCATACCGAAAATACTCTCAGAATCATTAATGTCTTTCTCTCTTGGATCTACAAGAAGTATAGGACAGTATCTTGCAACTTCCTTAAGTGACAGGTTCCTTCAAAACTAGAAACACCTCATACAGTGTTTTCTTTTGCAGTGCCTAAATAAAACAAAACGGACCACATTCAATAGCTACAATCAGAAGCCAGTTCCTTCTTGTCGGCTCCTGTTCACGCGACAATTGCATTGATACAATATACTCCTACTGCAGTTCTGCCAACCTCCTATCGACAAACGCAGATATCATTAAAACCGAGAATTTTCTGATTGCATATATAAGAGAAATGCTAATAAACTGTAATATTTAATTTACTAACATTAAGCCTTTAAACTGCCATCTTGCGTCTGAAGCACTTGTATTATAGGACAAATTTTGTCCTGAACTAATTTGTTACACCAATGAAGAGGAGCAGATATGAACGAGCAAATATTTCCCCTGCCACCGCTCTTTGACTGTTGATTGATTGTAGTCAATGCGCGTCAGATTTTCACGCCATCCCAACTGTGAATGGCATTTATCAGAAGGCTGGGTGAAACCAAGTGAAAATTTAACAGGCAGTTCCAACATGCCTTCGAAGACAGTCGCACAGTTACCAGACGACCAACGCCAAAGGTAGGAAGTCTGGACCGAGCGTGAGGGTGAAAGGTAACGCTTGCAATCGGGAGGCGTGAGGTTAGAATTCCCGTCCGGCCATAGACTTGGATTTTCCACAGTTTCCCTAAATCACTTCAGGCAAATGTGGGGATGGTTCCTTAAAAAGGCCTTGGGTGAATTCCTTCCCGTATTTCATATGCATCTACCTGGTATTTCATAGTGTTTCACGCAATACGTTCAGATTTTGACTTGCTACTTTGGCGATATATTAGGTTGAAGCATAAGATACCAAACAATTCAGTTGAGATTCTAGTCTTTAAAACGGTGAAAAACCATCGAAATCTACGCAGTAGCTTTTTAGTTTTTCTGCAACCAATATACGAGGTTTTATTTTAGTAGATTATTAATTGATTTTGTTATTGGTCGGTTGGTTGTTAAGGGAGACTACTATATTTTGGCACAGTTTCGGTCCTTGAAAACTGTTTATCATGTGCGTAATTGTGTTGAAAAACTCACAATTTTCTGTGATATTTTGTAACATCATTATATTTTAATCTGGAGTAAATTAAAAGTATTTATTTCTCTTAAAACCAATGGAATAATAGCTGTTTATTGGCACTGCCCTGCAACAGTTCTTAATTTTGTGGAACAATTCAAAGTTACCTTTGTAATGTTCAGGAAATTTTTCTAGACGAGCACATTACGGGATCACACAGTGCTGTTTAACCAGTAGTTTTTATATGTGATTTGGCCACTTAGTGAAAATGTCTGACGTATTACTGCATCCACGGTGACATCGTTCTTCATTAAATACGAGTTAAACGTTAATCGTCGATTACATCTTTTCAGAAGTTGATTTTTTCACTGGCAAAGTTAAAGAAATTAATCACGCATAAACTTCAGTGGAATAATTAATCTCGAGAGGAATAATGGAGAAACCTACTTGTGAATGCGGACACCAACAGCAAAGGATCGAATCTCCTATGGAATGCTCTCTTAAAAGATACACAGACGCATGGCTGCACACTTTGAACATAAATTTGTAGTCATATGTGGCTTACTTCAAATGAATTTTGTGTGTTGCACATCTCCATGCGAAATTAAAGTTTTAATCCTGTGAATAATTTATTTAATTGCTGTCTTTGTTATTCGCATTCCAGATAAGCATACCAGATAAAAAAAAATAACGTTAAACGTCGGTGGAAAGGTCGATGAATGTAGAGGAAAATTCATATGGAGGATAAAATTTTTCTCTTTTGCTTGATGCAATCCTCCATCCCTTCCTATCTTGAGCTAACCTCTTCATCTCTACATATCCCCTTACACTCTACATCCTCATTATTTGCTTCTGCAGTTCTTACCTTCGACTGTTCCCTCCACCGACAAATTAAACATATGACCTACCATCCTGTCTCTTCTTTCTGTAAGCCTCTTCCAAAAACTTTTTTCCTCACCCATTATTTCCAAAACTTGTTCATTTCGTATTTTATGTGACCGCCTTATTTTCAGCATCCTTCAATAGCACCACATTTCATATGCTTCAATTTTCTTCCTTTCTGATATTCCTAAAGTCCACTCTTCGCTACCGTAAAGTGCTGTAATCCACACATAAAGTTTTATAATGTTCATTCTAAGTCCTAGATCAATATTTGAAACTAAAAGATTCCTCTTTTCTCTTTTTCATGAAAGCTCTTTTTGTTATTGCTATTCTGCTTTTAACATCATTTCTACTTCGGCCATCAGTTGTAATTTTACTGGGATAAGAATGTAGCAGTAGTAATATGACGACTGCGGAAACCATGAATATATTCTACTATGCTAGACTCGTTGCAGTGGCGATACTAGTTTTCGGTTATCCTTTACTGTTTGCGCTACTCTCTCAGCGGAGCGTAGAGGAGGACTCAGCTACCTGTCGCATTCTTTCCGCCGCCTAATGAACTCTCTTTTACCGCTGACTGCACAGCGGGGAGGAATAAGTACCGCTCT
Organism: Vandiemenella viatica; assembly: GCA_031002005.1. Classification (NCBI taxonomy): domain Eukaryota; kingdom Metazoa; phylum Arthropoda; class Insecta; order Orthoptera; family Morabidae; genus Vandiemenella; species Vandiemenella viatica. Next base: position 237,638,271 of record CM061919.1, on the reverse strand, counting down.
GTTAAGATGAAACGGAAGAGTCGCGAGTTATCAGCTACGCTCGAGAGGGGGTTAACTTCCACTGCCAGGCTGCATCAAACGATTTACCGATAAGTGAATTCTTAACATGTTTCCTTCTAAGTGTATTCCGTCTTCGTTTATTAATTTTGTTGGTAGGTCTAATGAGGTCCTACTTTTGCATGAGAGTAATGAGATAACAGCCGGCAGTCCTCTAAAGTGTGAGTGGGGAAGGTGATCAAGTGTTCACCAAAAATTCATGATCTTCTTAAAAAAAAATGCTTAAGTACCAAACTGCGAGTAAGATGGTAAAACATGATATATAATACAGAACTTTGCGAAATGGTCAGCCAGAGACCAAAACAAAAGGATGAAGAGGAAATGGATGGGTCATACCACGAGAAAAGGCGAAGCATCAATTGCAAAGGAACATTTGGAATAGAAACCGTGATCTGGCAGCAGTCAACAAGACATGCGAGAGGCAAAACGAATCGTAAAAGACAGAGTGCAATGGTGAGCCCCGTGTTCCACTGGAAATTAAAGGGCACCATGATGATGATGATGGAGAATAAACCCTTAGTCACTCATTCCATTATACTTTTCCCAGCCTCAAGAATCTGTGTTTATTTGACGGTAGATGATCACTAGAATCCTCTGGAAATGATCTAAAAAGAAATATATAACTCAACTGATGGTACGAGCAGGAACTTCACTGACTGATAAAATTAAAAATATACTTCTTGGATCTTCTATTATTTCTACCAATTCAGAAAATAACCAAACAATTATTGTATCAGTAAAACAGTATACAATTACTATAAAATTGGTGCTTTTCTAGTCATTCTAGTCTTTGCCACGTAATTGGTCCCTTTTGTAAGTGCCTAACTGTTCCAGTAATCGTATATGGCAAAGATTTTTTACGGAATTACGTTGAAGGCGAACTATGAAAGCGAACAAGCCTTCTTCACATACGCAAAACAAGGCATGCGGAGGCAGAAGATGGCTTAAGTGTAGAAAATTCGATCCCGGTCTTTATTTCTAATCCTGGGATTTGGAATGGCCATTTAAAAACATACAAAATGTAAGAATTAGTTTTTTCATTGCAATTTTAGTAACAAATTTTAGTAACACATGTCTCTACACAGTAGTCATTTATTAGTAATCTGACGTGAATTAACACAATCACGAAAGTTTTTCAAAACAAAAATTAGCTTCTATGAACTTTAGAAGGCAATTGACTTCTACGTAGAAACAAAAAACTTTTCACATTACTCAGTCAAATTTATATTTATTATAGTCAAAAACTCAATATTTTCAATTTAGGTTTTCTGGGAATTGCGAAAATACGATCGAAGAAATAAAATGGCATTCTGTGTTTGATCACTCAGCCTGCTTCTAAATTTATTGCACATGTCTGCTACTGCCGAGAGAGCGCGTTCGGGACCGATTGAAGTTGGAGGGATTGTTAATAAATACTCATAAGCTCGTTCCAGGTAATAACCCCCGACCGGAGCTGGAGGCTTCAAAAAGATTCATTTCTTTCTTGACGATTTTGAAAAATTTCGATTCTGCGTATCCTGCCATATCCCGTATATCCCTTCTAAACCATTACCTTCCCGGATAGGTGCAATGCACCCTCTGCCTCACACTTTTAGTGAATCGCGGAGTAATAGTAATAGTAGTAATAGTAATAGATTATGGTGACAATATTTTCATGATTTTATCTATATCGGCTTGAAAATTTTCCTTTGATATTTAAATCAGTTTTGCCTTCAATTGTGTGTTTTGTTTCCCACATTTTCATTTCATGGTCTGACAAGTTACTCTTAACGTTTAGTCTCTGTTGGAGATTAAGAGTACTTGCGTATTATCTGTGGACTGAATTAAGAGTGCTTATGTATTATCTGTGGACTCGTTTCTAGTAGTTACGTTGTTAGTCATAGAGATTAGTAAAGAGTTTATTTACACGATTAATACTCTACAGTCTCTCCGTTACAGAAATTGTCAGGTTTTTTTTTTATATAAGAATCTTGGTGGGACTAGTATACAAATCCCTTATTTTATCATCCACTATTCGCCCATAATCATTAAATGGCTCTCAAACTTTGTACAAAACCACAAAACCATTATTTTAGGTATTTTTTTTCTAATTAACCAAAAAATAAATAGTTCTGCTTACACGATGCAAATCGTAGCTTTTTAGACACCTTTTCACTCACTACTTCTCTGTTTTCCGGTGCAAACGCGACCAAAACCAACTGTTAAAACAAGATGACGGGCAACAAAGTCAAAGTGACAGATAATAGGACTGCGTTAAATACGGAAATTTGTTTTTTATGATGTCTGTTACATAAAAAATTTCCTATTTTTTGTAAATCCGAAAATCCCGGGATTGAGAAATTTAATCCATAAAATTTCTGGACTAGAAATGGGCTGGGATCGCAGGGTCACGAATTTTAGTATCCCGGGATCGAATCCTTTACTTAAGAGCCTTCAAATTTTCCGGCTTTAAACAGATTCGAACGGGGTCCTTTTCGATGAATTATCATGCAACCACCAGACCACTCCACAAGGAACTGATTTTTGCTGGGTGCTATTAATCACGCAGAAAGTGCAGAAAAAGACGGCCTTTTGTGATGGGTTGCAATAGCCCCTACGAAAGTGTCACAGACATGATGAAGTGGTTCGGTTGGGATTGTCTGGCAGAGGGAGGACGTAAATTCTGCTTCAATTTGTTGAGTAACTCGCGAACATCCACTTTCACTCACGACTGCTATGAAATATTCCCCGACCCACATATTTAGATCAAATTGAGAGGATATATTAATCTGTGAAATATGATGCTTCTTTCTACTGTATTTTAAGGATTAGAATGCAATTCCCGACGGATTGACTGTGGTTCAAAGCGTATTTTGCACCAGTAATTTAATTTGATTGTGATAGGAATTTGCCTAGTCATCCATTTTCCTTCTTTCTTGTACCAGTCTAGTGTTACCCTCTACGAAATTTAATTTTAAAATTTTCAGTGTTTTTGGTAAATTATTCATTACTTTCCCTGTAATTTATGCCCATCCCTGACTTCCTCACCAACGAATTATCAACATAAGGTTCATTATAGCCGGGAGAGAATTGGGGAGAAGGAATGGAAAGGAATTTGCCTGTTGCCCGTGGAACTACGCTGGCATTCGCCTGGAATGATTTCGTAAACCACTGAAAAATGAAATCTTGATGGCGTGACGAAAATTCGAACTCGCATCTTCTTGAATGCCAAGCTTCGTCATTACCACTTACCCATCAGGCTCGGTATACATATAGAACAGAACTATGCTGGTAGACGTATTTTCTGTGATGAGTATTAATTGTGTGCAGTTTAATTTTTCGCGACGGTCTAACATTATCGACAAATGCCTTAAATCTGCAATCATTACGTCACGCCAGTGGTTTTCCAAGATGGACATTCTGCATCTCCCCATCTCTGGTTTTGGCACGGACGAACTGGTAGGTACATGTAGAAATGCAATTCGATTCAAGATTACTGTACGGTGAAAGTAAGATTTAGTGCTGATGCCAATGAACCTGGCCGAGTTGCTAGAATCGTTTGTTCGTCGTTTCCGCATAGATAACGCGAATCGTTCGTTTCAGCCGTCGGTAATTCGCACGTTGCGGAGATACGATATCTCGAGCCATATTTCCTGTGATGCAGGCGCAGATACTAGTTTACAGCTTTGACCGAGGCTTTTAAAATATTCCGCGCTATGAGTTACGACGTTCTGACACGTTATATCTTCGGAATATGCAAAGCGTTCGGTTCGATCACCCGAGCCAAGGGTTACGACTCTCCGAATGTAATCACAGCCCCGTGTTCCTGCGGGCTTACAGGGGAGGCAGTAATTTCGTAGAGAACAAACTGAGGCTATAATGAGAAGGTGGCGGAGACAAGATAATGGGAATATCGCGCAGTTTGTTTCCCGCAGACAATCCGCGACTAACTGGGAAGGAAAAAAATTATATCTTTTTATTCCGAAATAACGCCTCAGTGGTCTGTTAGCATGTAATTGTGAGGTTGCTAAGATAATTCATAATGCAATCTTTTCGTTGGGTTTTCGGGGATATATACACTGAAAGGTTTTATTCCGGTCGGAGGATGTAATGCCCTAAGACCCGGCTGCATGTTTCTTACGCCCATCTGTTGTTTGACTGAAATTTTTATGCATAATTATTGGATGGCTATCAAAATATAGTAGCAAGGATTTATAAACTTCTTTTTTAAAAAAATTTCGTTCACTGCCGAACGGTGTGGTGCGCTAATTCTCTCTCGCTCTTACACATCTTTAACAGTTGACAATCCCTACTTGCGGCCACTTTTAATTAGGCAATCCAAACTTTTTTAAAATGTTTTTTTACATATCTCTCTTTGAAATGAATTATAATTTATTTTTTAGAAAGTGAACGATTTTTTGTTGTTGAAAATTTAATTAAAAATACTTTTGGCCAAATCTTGATAGGCAACCTGGAAGAATAGTATGATGCTACTAATAATTATACATAAAAATTGCATTTCAATCACCGAGTTGGTTGGTAAGCGGGTAACGTTCTGGCCTCGCATTCAGGAGGACAGCGGTTCGAATTCTCGTCCGGGCATTCAGATTTGGGTTTTCTATGGTTTGCCCAAATCACTCCAAAAGGCCTTGGCCGAATTCCTTCCCGTTCCTTGTTCCCAGTCTTATCCCTTCTCTAGTGACCTCGAAGTCGACGAGGCGTAAAGCCTTAAATAAAAAAAATGTATTTCAATCAAATAACAGATGGAAGTAGAAATTATGCGACCGTCTTTTGGTCTAGAAGTGCAACTGAGAGGCCGTGTTAGTATTGGTTCAATATTTGATAAATGGCACCTAAGACGAAAAACAGTATATTGTTGTTCATTACTTTACTTAATTTATTCAATAAGTTTACTTAATAAATGACGATTTGATATGTAAACAATGAGGGATAAATGATGTGCCGACAGAATTTATTGCTTCTTCTTTCTTCGTTTGACAATTCACAGAGGGCGCTGGAACTTGTTTGTTGGCGAGATGACGTTTCGCCTTCTTTCAAAATCTCTTCGTGAACTCACTCTATCGCTTCTTCTGCTATTCTGGCCTCTTTGTACTGTAGCAGTTCTGCTTCTAGATGCGTTCATATTTACGGAGGTTCAGGAAACTTTGTGATTTTTTGTAACGTCCTCCCCCATGTTCAACTCTCTGTAGATTTGTATACCTTGTTTCCTTCAGCTAATCTATCACCGTAGTTTAGGAATTTATTATACTGACTGATATTTTCAGAGTATATTGTTATCCATAATTTATTTAGATGGACAGTGTGAGAGTGGAAATCGAGGGATCATCAGATACCGAGAGGAAGACCACCAGGACATACGCAGGGTTGTTGGAGTTAACTAGCAGAGGATCACCCAAGATCTTTCGACATGGAGGAGACTGCTTAAGCTCTAACAGATCTCATAACTCTAAGAGGCCACATCGCTTAATGATTGAGTTGGCTGATAATGATGATGAAATATGATTTTATTATTATTATTAATATTATTACAGCTTTATCAATCCCTATTTCAGGATGCAGCCTGTTTAAGCCAATGAGCTATATAATACAATTTATTTCTAAGTAGTTTTGTTGCAGTTCTCTCCAGGTTGATCGATCTTGAGCAACCCTCTTGCAGTTCACGCCTGTAACTCGACGTATATCTTTATCACAGCGATCCGGGGGTCTTCATCTTGCTCTTATGATTTATATTTTATTTAATCTAATTTTTTGAAAATCATAAACTGGAAATTTGGGTTACGAGGCCTCTACCACTCGATCGACTGTGGCTTGAAACAGATCTTGGATTATAATGCTGGTTCATTATTTAATGACACTAATCGTATTCACAAGGCGCACGTCTTAGCTGTAGCGTATGGCGTTATTATATTAATTTGTCACAATTACAAATTAGTATCTTGTGTTCGGACGTAAGCTGTTCTACAACACAAACAGAAATTAATAATATTTAAGTTGTTACTTCCCTTGCTTTAAATCAGGTATGGGCAACCTTTGCTTAGCTGAGGGCGAAATTTCGGGACTTAATCAGGACGCGGGCCGTAGGTAAGAAATAAGTAGGTAGTAGTGAATAAAAAGGCGATAAAAATTAACATTTTTTTATTTATTAGAATTACAATAGTATAATAAAACATAGAAAAAGCAAATGAACAAAAACACATAGAAAAATCAAATTAAAATTAATGAGAGACTTGAGTTTGAAGCTTATGTGAAATTTCTGAATCTCTCGCGGGCCTGATTGAAGCTGGTGGAGGGCCGGATCCGGTCCGGGGGCCGGGGGTTGCCCATATATGTTTTAAATACTCAAATACTTCTGCTTTTTGTATTATCAAATTTATTGGTCACGATACACACTCTCAGCAGTTTCAACAATTTACCAGTTCACTCCATACATCAACATTGCACACTAACGTTCTTCTTCCAAATTTTTACTGTAAATGATACTGGTCGTATATGTTTCTATATTACACGCAGTCATTTCAAGCAGTTCAACAATCTTATGTCATCTTTGACTTGACATCAAGCGATCATTAATTTTATTCTCTGACCAGCAACAAAACAACTTCCGTACTCAAATAAATTAGAAACAAGCATTTAAATATTATCATATTCGGTAATAATGGATGTAAGGAGTTTCCTTATAGGCGGTGCTGGCAGGCTGCGTGTGATATCCCATGGAGAATGAGGACAGTGAGCAACTTATCTTTGAATATGCTGAATGAGAAAAGCGCACCTACCACAAGTTGTCAGGTAGCCCTGATCACTAGCCAAGTGACTTTTGGTTTACCATCAGCAGAATCTGAAATTCGAGAGCTGTTGGCTGGTCCATGTCTAATCCAGCATGACTCCTGATCGATATAATAATAATAATTCAGTGTGATCGTAGGCCTAATGACCTGGTGACAGGATTTCTATTGGCTGCGTATTGCGCCCCTATCTTAGTCGCCTTAACCTAACCCGGTAGTGCTACCAGGTACAGTGGATCTACAGTTTAACGTAGAATCTGAACCACAGAAACATTCACAGCAAACTTAACAACCTTTTTTTATATTAGTTATAAAACAGTTTTATTTACAGATACAACAATTACATACATAACATACCGCAATCAGTATTAACATTTGAAATGACATACTCTGACATATTCTTAGCTCAGTCAGTCTTGCTAATAGATTGAAACTACTGCACATTCTTATCTTTGTCTCGTTGAATACTGTACAACTGGAGACAGATCCATTTTAAATTTTTTTTTTCTACCCTTACTTTATTTAATTTAAAAAGGCGTTATCGCATTCAGATAGTTAGCAAAGTTCTTTTTGTAATTTCGATACGACATAGCTCGTTTGTTTTATGATATTTGGTAATACCAGAATTCTTGTAGATTCGCTATATTTTTATTAGATATTATCTAATGGACATAAGTGGCATGTTTCGTTGTTCCTTTGTTTTGGGTGAGAACTAAATTCAGGAGTTATTATATCTTTAATGTGTAAATGCAGTGTCATACGTTCTGTTTAGCACTCCTAGTTTCCATCTCGTCCAGTTCCATATAACTGTGCCACCAGATCGCTTTCTGATCTATACTTAATGGGACGGTTTTGTCTAGCTCAATGTCTTTTATTCGTTGCTTAACTTCACCAGGTTCTGTCCTACTAAAGCGGAGCATGATGCATCAGTTAAATTGAAATCTCAGAGTCCACACCATGAACAAACGTTTCCAATTTACCAAAAAAATTGGAGTTGCGTATTGGCTAGGTAATAGTTAAAAGCTTTGAGGATTTTGTCACGTCTGTTAAATTACTAATGGTGTGTCATATCAGTGGAAACGTCTTTCTAGACCAGTCGTTTATTGCACCCAACGTGTTGGTGACTGAAAGGACGCAGCTTTTTATTTCGGTTTTGTTATTGTGGAAGTATCAATGGAGCAGTAGGAACCTATTCTAACAGCTTCATCTCTTGTAGTAACTATGGCTGACGAATCTAGTTGCTGTATTTGTCTACAAATTCAGGATATCTGGTTGCACGCCTACTAATAAAATTACTAGATGATATCTCCAAGTCACATATATGTCTCGGGAAAGTTAATATGATGTGTAATTTTGATATAGAGTAATGTATTAATTTTAAGTCGAAATTAGTGGCTTTCCCCTTTTAATCTTATCTTTTTTCTTATAAATAAACTGAATAATGTCAAACACTAATGTTACCTACGTAATCTTAGGCTTCCGCAGCCAGAGTCAATTGATCCTTGGCTGTCCCTAGAAGAAGACCGCAGAATGATGGTCGAAACGTCGGCTGCACACACCATGACGCGGCGTCACCCGGACAACCATGAATCAACTAATGTTACCTACTTGAAAAATGTTTAAAGATTTATTGGTCTGAGAGCTAGAGAATGAAAGAAATACAAGCAACTCTGGTAGAGATAATGGTCAACCAAAGAGTTTAAACGAATACCAATTCTGCCCATGAGATGCTTTAAACTGCAAAAATAAAAATAAAATTAATTTGGTCTAAAATGGGAGCAATCAATGAGCTGTTAAAAAGATTGTTTTGAAAACATGTTATAGATTTATGTGAAAGAAATTAATAAGTTGCATGTATATTAATACAGCTGTGCATTAACTGTTTTTTGTCTGACAACTGTTTGTAAAATAGAAGGAGGACAAAACTTTTTCGGTTCGAAACAATAAATTAATTAAGAGAAAAGTTTGTCCATTTATCTGGTGATAAACTGAAGAACTGAATGATCAGTAAGTTTTAGTATTGCGTAGAGTGTTCTCTTTCGAGGTGGACGTTTTATTAGATTTATTATTTCGCTCGGTCAGTTTCGGTTATTCCATGAAAGTAAGTCGGTTACAAGAAGGGCCGTGTATGCCTATGGGCGATCAAGTTGATAAGCAAACTCAAGTCGTAAAAACACGAAAGGGAGCGTAGTATCCTGTTGCGCAGCAAAACAAGCATTAAGACTCTACCTGGCTCGGTATAACCATCTAAAGAAATAACATTCAACATGACGCTCAGTAAAATTTCTTGTGACAGTTGGATTGAGATTAGGGTTACGGATTAGCTGAAATATTCCAATTAGTAACGACTTTTTGCTTGTGTTTGGTTCTAAAAAATTAAATTATGTTGCTTTTTTTAGCTTAAGAGCGCAGGTGCGGTCAACTCGTGTTTTTAGGTCCTGCCTTGCTGAATGAAGATTTTAATTAAGTATTGTGGCTGTTTTCTGTTGGATAAGTTGGCTTACTAAACAACTTTTTACTGGACGGGAAAAATTATTCAATAGGGCTAACTGGATTGAAAAAGTTGCCGAACGCTACTTTCTTGTTAAAAAATTGCACACTTTTTTCAATATTTAATTAACTGCCAACAAAAAGGAGTTTCTGAAATATTTCCTAAGTTTCTATTCAAGTGAGATTTCTTTTTAAAAATAACTTTACTATGATTTTCATTGTTGATGTAATCGTTGTTGATCACCATTAATGAAGAAACAAAAAGATAAAATAACGTTGAACATATTTGAGTTATGAAGTTAAAGGGTACATCGTTATTTGGATGTCGACTCTACCTGTTATATCCATTTAACTGTGGTAGGCAAAATTATTAATAGTTTTTATATTTAAACGTGTTACACAGATTTTTTGTGGATTGTGTCACCTTTTTTTCGTATTTGCCCCAATCTCTTATGCGCTATTTAGCGCCGATGTTTTACGCATATAGAGATTCCACGGGCACTGATTAAAAGCCTTCCTTGACCAACTGCAAATTGATCACCTTCTGATACTGGATCACCATTAATGAAGAAACAAAAAGATAAAATAACGTTGAACATATTTGAGTTATGAAGTTAAAGGGTACATCGTTATTTAGATGTCGACTCTACCTGTTATATCCATTTAACTGTGGTAGGCAAAATTATTAATAGTTTTTATATTTAAACGTGTTACACAGATTTTTTTGTGGATTGTGTCACCTTTTTTTACAAACACGACTGACATTAATATAACCTTACGCAATTTTTAAACAGGCTGGGACAACGGCAGTTTTCTCATCGCGAACGGTTACGCGATCATCCATCTGTTAATATATTCAGCCACTGTCACCTGGTGTGAACGGAGTATTTCCTGGCATGTAAAAGAGTTGCAGTGTTCACGGGTTTGCAGTCGGATGGTGTTATTAATCGTATAACACCATCCAACGATATACGAAAACATCCATTCGCAAGATGATAGGAACGATAAAAAGTTAAAATTAAAGTATGAAACTCATTGTAAATTTGCTTTACATGTAAATTTCAGCCGTGGGCAATAAAAAATTAGTTTACACCTCAACGTTTTCTATTTGGAGGCTAACTAGAAAGAAAGTATTAATATGTAATGATATTACGCAGTAGTTTCTCATTAACGTCAACTTTTTTATGCGAGTTCAGAAATGCGGAATCACTTCCATGCGAGAGATCATTAGATTTTTCTTTTGTTTACGCCTCGTCAAAAGCAAAGTCTCTAGAGGCGGGAAACGACTGGAGCCAACGCATGGGTATGAATTCAACTATGGCCTTTTGAAGGTACCATCCTGACATGGTCACTTGGAGTGATTTCGGGAAACCAAGAAAAACCAAAATCTGGATAGGCGGACTTGGATTCGAACACCCATCTTCACGAATATGAGGCTAGCGCATTACCGCTCACCCACCGCGATCGGTTAGATCGCTTCGAAAACAGCTCACAATAATACGATTTGTACTTTTTCCGTTTTTTTTCGAAAGAGATAATGCATCAGTTAATTATCCCTATCGATATAATAAATGCGATAAGTTTCATCTTATTCGAACATGCTCCATAAATGAATACGGGGCTCAGCCTTGCCACTGTAAACGTATGTTACCTTTTACTCAAATTATAAGAATTTTTTTCATAACGCTGAGCTCCGTTGAGTATTCTCGTCGGCAAGTGTTGTTGCTCGGGGAATCATCTCGTTTATCTGAACGCGTGAAACTTTTCCTTTCATGGAGAGCTTTAGTGCCGTTTCTTGCAACTTCACTTGTTCACTTGACGCTCGAGGGTCAAGTCATTCAATTATGTTAATGGGCTGTTCTCCTCTCCACTGCGCGATATCTCATTAAAAGCTTCTTTCGTCTAAACCTCTCGCTTACTTCGGGCTTAAATATGCGGGGGGAAATTGCTTCCCCAACGGTTTCTCTAAATTACGGTTTACACTCATTAATTACGGAGAAAATTTACGACTGTAAATACTTCAGATGGAGTGGGAGTTAGTAACTCCTGCACGTCATCTAGAAGGGAACTGATATTTGATTTAGTAAAATAAATATTGTCAAAAATAGTTTTTAGTGCGTTGAGAATATTTCTGTCCTGTTTCGGTACAGTGAATGGCGAGTGGTTACAGGGATTAGAACATCTGCATGCAATCTTGTGGCATGGACGGAATACTGGATGGAATAAGTCTACAAAGATGATCTCTTAACTTCGATATCGACAAAGAGACGGCGATAAAAATTTGGAAATGGGTAATTGAACGCGAATCTTCGGTTTCAAGCCAAACATTCCAATTCATTTTGTGTTACACCATCATCATAATTTTCTCTCGCTAAGTGATCAAAACAGTGATGTGTTTCCTGTAGACTTATGTGAAGGATATTGAGGTGTTGCTGGATCATAGACGATAAATCGTAGGGACGATGAACCACCCCGCATAGGTGACAGTTGTAAAAATAATAGAATTTACCAAGTGCTGAAAAAAAGGTAATCATGGTATTCAACACGAAGGTTGGTTGGACCCTCCAGTAGGAGGTACACTTACCCTAGTTTTTGGGGTAAGGTGGCCAGTTCTTCCCTCCTCGTAATAGTTGAATCCGGATATAAATTATAGTTTATTATTTTCCGAGACGCATCAGCGCACTAATTAGACAATTATTGAAGTGAAACTTCTTTGGCTGCAGTAGAGAGAAATTTGTGAACGTTACGCGTTAGGCATTACCAACGTAGGGGGCATGCGTCGCAACATTCTGCGTGTGCGCCATTTTCAGCAGATAAAACGAGTTATTTAAGTTTTTAATAACAGAAATCTAATATGTGAATGGAGATTTTCCTGACATATAAATGCAACATAGTTTTCACGGATTTGCAGCCGAATATTTTGTTTAAACGATGACAACGTTTCGATAGCATCCTCTGTTGTCTTCATCAGGTCTCCTGCTAGTGAAAATCTATATTTTTCATCTTCGTGAGTGTATTGGCGCCATTTTTCCTGTTTTTGGAGGAAGAATTGTTTCTGCTGTTGATGATTTCGGATGTTACTTTATCAACTACTTATCAAAGATTTAGTTTATTTATGGACGCTTACGTCTGGCAAAATTTCCTCTACTAATTGTTTGCTTCATTTATGGGAATTTTTCATTTTTTTCACGTTTTCCTTTGCAAGAAATGTGATAAAATGAGATTTTCCATGGTCTCATTTCATTCATACCTGCTTATTAAAAAGAATGGCTTAACGAATGAAATATATTTTCAGATGCTTTTGCACGTGACACACAACTTCTGCATTCATTCCTCTGATCAGGCTCTAAATTCAAATCATTAGTTGATTTGATCATCGGTTAACGACGTATGTTTTCTGGAATTTGTTAAATTTATGTTTTTGGTTACAGCGTTTTTATTTTACTGGTGAGAGAAGCACACATCCATATATTATATAATATACTTTTACCGTTTCAATAGTACACGAAAAAATGTTGTAACGGGGCTAAATTTTGACCTCAAGATTTCAAATAATTTTCAGATATTTGCGTCTGTGTTACTGTTTTATTATTTCCAGCATTAAATCTATGAATCCACTTCCCGTTTATGTATCACCTAGCACGAAATTTTAATTGCTATCTGTTGAACAGATTTTGATATTTATACAGATAGTTTTATTTAGGATATTTGGATTTTGATATTAAACATGGTTTTATGTACGTGGACTAAGTTAAAAGACCTGTTGGATGTCCTACAGCAAGATGTAATTGTAAGACGTAAACAATAACATGTAAAGAAAGTAAACATGACATTCCAACCTTTATTTAATCAATTTCATGCAGATGAGGAGAAAGATATTATTCATTGAAATTTGTGAAAGGTTACTGCATTAAAATATAAGGAAATTCGTTGGAAATGGTTTAGTTTTGATTATGTGTACAATCGCATCTAATAATTATCGACTGTATTTAATATGGAATTTCTTTTGAGGACGTTATTGCAGGTTGCGATATTGACGCTTAGTACTTTTTGGTTCAATTTAAATCTTTATAATTTTTTATCATGTTCAGACCGGTTTTCAAAATCTCTTAGATATTTGAATTATTATTTAAATTCGAAGTGACGGAAACGAAGTAAAAATATTTACATTGTTATGACAGTAACTTAATAATAGTGATTATTTGCGCTTGTCTTCTGCATTTGTTAGTATGCTCAATAGTTTATATGTAAGAATAATTGGCTATCCTGTGAATAAAATAAATAGAAATGTTTAAAGTTCAGTAATTAGGTATAAAAGAACTAAATTGTTTAATACATTTTTACTTAATTACTTACTGTTTCTGTGAAATTAATTGAAATTCATGTAATACACGAAAAGGACGCCTATGGTAAAGAATGCAGATGTTTCATTCCGCTTTGGGATTGTTGAGTTTTCATGCGAATTTCTGTTCTTAGGTTGGTATAACGACAATATCTCTTTAACGTCTTGATTAAGAGCATGAATTTTTAATCTTTTAGCTTGATAGTAAAACAGCAATCAAGAAACGTGTTGAACTGTCTTTCGGTCGCTGCTCATGAAAGAACTTTATCGTTTCCTCTTCATTCATTCAGGCCATGGATGTAAGAAAATGGAAGAGAATAGTTTTCGGTGATGAGTTCTGGCGTTAAAAAATGAAGTACGGTAACTAGAGATAACTTTTTTTTATCGCATTGGACGTAAAAAGTTGAACACTTGCAGTGAAAAGATTATAAATTGTCGCTATGAAAAAACCTTCAAATTTGTCAGTCTTGTTCCAGAGCTTACTATTACTTAATTATCTTATTGTTCGTGACAGGGTGTTTGTAAAACAGTCATCTAAATTAATTGTGATTTTACTGCATCAGTATTACGTACGAATCAATTAATTAGTCGCATTTAGAGAGCCCACGCTATATAGTAAAAACAATGTTACTACAGAAATCTTTGGGTGAGTGCTTAACGCTCGAGACTGCATTCGGGAGTACGCGAGTTTGAACTCCGGGTCAGATATCCACAAATTACTCCAGCTAAATGGTGAAACGATTCCTTTAGAAGGACGTATCCGAATTCCTTCCAGTTCCTTGCCACAAATTGTAAAAAGAAGTTAGTGGTTAGTGTCGGGCACTTTACGGGGTAATGATAAATGTGGTAATTATTTCATCCTAGCATTTCAAATTCTTTCACGATGCAATTTTACACTTACTTAACTGATTTACAAAACAATTCCAACATCAGCTGTACGGATGGTTGCTCGTATCTGAAAATTTTGATCTAATGGCTGAACGTGACTTTACTGATTATTTGTCTCTTATTTTAAACAATCGTCACGACAATGTGACCAATATGGCACATTATTTACTGTGCCCGAAGTTACACAGTTCTTGGTATAACTTAGTCTTTTTAATACCCATTTAATCCCCATTTATATAGCTAACTATTCATTCATTGTTTTATGTGTTCGGTTGACTTCTATGTCGCCTAAGAAGCTACTTTCGATATCCTCTGTTCTGTCAGAAAGACATTCTATTTATTATTTTTATTTCATTTTGTTTTAATTGTGTTCTTTAGAGAACCATTTTACAGTCATATAAATCATTTGTTCTTGTTTCTGTATATTAACCTATTTCGACTGCTCCAGTTTAATTGTTTTTGTCTTAGTGTGCTACTACCTTGCATTGAAAAGAGTACAACGTCGACAATAATTAGCTCTTAATTGTTCTTAAACAGCAGTAAGTATTGCAAACACGCTGTGTTAATGATTTAAAACTACGCCTCTGATTTCTGCGTATAATCAATACTACGAGAGCACAATTGTACTTTTTTATTTTTTTATTTTGTTTGTACATAATGTTTGACGCGATTCTTGGAGCATCGTCAGAAGTTTATCTCCTGTCTTAGCGTTGTTTTAATATCGATATTGTTAACGTGTTTGAAGTTTTCTTCAAAATGAATCGTATTGCATAGTACACCTAATTTTTCAGTATTTTCCACAGGTATGGTTGATACTTGCATGATGAAGCTGTGTGAAAGCATTGCGCTGCACTGGGTATTTCACAATCAGCTCTATTGTTCGATAAACAAAAAGTATTCCATTGCGTTGGATTAATACTGATTATGTACACAAATTGATTACTTGCTACATCCTGTAATTACTGGGCATTTGTTCGGTTCTCAACTTAAACTGATCTATTTAATTACTGTGGCAGCGTTCAGCTTGACTCGCATTTTATATTTACCACTGCCGACTCCAGGATACGACTAATTTCTAGTTTAATTAGCAAATTAAAATTTCTGTGTGGCTCGTGCTGTCAACCAATCAGCGCAAGTTGAGGCTGGTTGATACTTTTCACAACGTAATTAATAATTAAAATAAACTAAATCAGCAATATTATTTAATTGCCTGAAGGTAGGAAACCACTTCGAATGAACTATAATTGAGATTCAAGTTGGTCAGACCAACTTGATTTAAGTCACATTGTTGATAGTAGATATATTGAAAATCAAGGAAATCACCTCCCAGAATACCCGAGAAATTCGTAAACATGTGATACGCCGGAAAACTAAAATTATATTTATGTGTACTAAATGAATTGTTTCGTTACGTTTTGGTTCTTGCTCCTTTCTTTGCAAAGAAATTCGAAGTGATCTTGTCTACTATTTAAAAAGTGGTGACAGTTTTTCTTTCCGGCTGCAGGAACCACTCCTGTAGAATCCACCTTCGCTAACCCGATAATCCTACCAGCTTGAGGAGACCTAAAGTTTAATATGTAATCCGAACCACGGAAGCATTCAGTTGTACTTAATATAGCAAGCTTTGCTGGAGATAAAGTAAATACCAGTGGTTTTGCGACCTGCCAAGTATTCCGCTTCTGTCGTTGCTGGACATACAGTTTAAAGTGTAACCCAAACAACGGACCGTCCTTGCGTAGTTCGTCAGAGATGAAGGAAGGGTAAAGTATCTCTGAAAATTTAACTCGAGAACTGAATTAGAACCGGGGACTTAACGATCCACGATCAGACGCTATAACCACTGAACCAACAGACCACTCTGTTTTAATGATATCGACTTCAAATTGTTTTTTGTTTCTGGTTTATTATGCTCTGCTGACGAGAGTACCATGAACACAAGCTGCCACTCGATTTCATACATTAGGGAGTGGGAAAATTTTCTTTTTTGAGTAAGGGTCTTAATGGTGTCAGGGAATGGAGCAAATTACCGTGTTAAGTCATGAACAATTTACCGAAAACGGCGAAGGAATTAAAATTCGTAAATCACAAAAGTAGATGGGGGAACAATTAAACACTCAAACTATATAAGATAATAAAAGAAATAAAATAAAAAGGGGTAATTAGATGACTAGAGACACTGTGTTCTCCATCGCAATTAAATTAATAATAATGATAATAATAATAATAATAATAATAATAATAATAATAATAATAATAATAATAATAGAGAAACGTGGAAGATAAAGGGGAGGAATTCATCCAACCTTCATGAAGGAATCATTCCGGCATTTGCCTCTTGTGGTTTCGGGAACTTACGCGGTTATAGTGATGACTGAAGCCACCTCCAGCCGAATTTCAGACCGCGTGTTAACGCTGTCTCACGAGATTCAGTTACACTTTCCGCATTATAGACGTCTGAGATTGTTAATACTCAAATACTCAGTTGTCTACACTAGTTTTTATAATAGCTGAATCATCAACCTCTCCAAAGTTGCAGGGTATGTAAAGCACCGAATAACAAACAGATGATCAGAATTGCAAACTGTATGGACGCAGTCCAGCTGGTAGTTATACCAGTTCTCGCTATTAACATATGTCCTCAAGTGGAAGTTTCGGGACAGCTGTGTCACTGCTAACTCAATTAGTCGGTGTCTGGTGCTTTGCGTGGGGCTGGCTAGTTCGGCCGCCGAAGGTGAAGAAATTTCATTGTGTGGGACTTGATCGGCTGGGTAAGAGACAGAGGTGCACGATTCCTGATTATCAGGTTAAATACCAAAGTGTTTAAATAAATCCCAGTTTCTCCACAGTACCCGAGGAGCAAGGCCGTTCCTCACTGTAAACGTTGAATCGCGTACGTCACTGGCTCTTGGTTGTCTCTCGCAACAGTAAACTTTATAGGATACACCGGCTTTAATCCATCCATTTCATCCACCTCTCATTTATAACACAACGAGTGGTCGACGCTGAACATAAGCACCATCTCACTCATCTATACTGTTATAAAACTGTAAGCAAGCTGCGTGTGTCTTAGAGGTATGAAGCGGTATCACTCAAAAACTATCGCATCAATTTGGATGATGTTTTCAAATTCTTATAGCTAATGGTCCGGATCAAAATCTGGAGAAACAACCAATGACTTATATATACCGAGGAACGTAGCAAGTAAATGAAATCATTTGTACGGAAGAATTATGAGTCGGCCCACGGATCGCATTGTAGTTTAAATATTCACTCCATTCAGGAAAATAGACGTAAAATCACGCTACTTTTTTGATTATGTTTCATTGCATGACTTCGGATATTTATATAGTCACTTCTCCGAAATTTAAAACATTAAAATTATAGGAATATTTGTATTAAACGTAATAAGCGTGGGTAATATTTAATTTACTGTAAGCACAGTCGCCGAGATTATTAGCATCTTTGACAGTTACACAATTTGTCTGTGGTACGACATGTTTTGCAAATCCTTGCTTAATGCTGTACAATTTTAATAAAAAACGTTAATGTGTCTTACTTCTTAACTACATTTCATACGGATGCGTAATTCAGTTTTTTAAAAGAAAGATGCATACATTACGCATCAACTGATAACAATACGTAATAGAATCATAACGGTAAGAAATTTCTACACGAACCAAAGCATACGCGCGTGAAGCAGCGGGCAAATTCTAGTCCACCTATAAAATAGCACTAACTCTGTTTCCAATAAGGATGATGAGAGGAAGCCATCCTCGTTAAATTTTCCCGGAAAGGTGCAATGAGAAGTAACATCCCTCCTATACAGCTCCTACTTCTAAGCACTTGGTTTCTCAGTAGTCTTTTCTATGATGGTGGTGATTGGCTTAAATACAATACTAGTAAAATAATGTATTTCAATAGTTTTATTTTGTTGTTATTTCAAAATGTGATATTAGCGTCCAGGCACTGTATTGTCATTCCGAAATGTCATGAGCTTATTTAACATTACCTGAATTAATTAAAAGCAAATATGAGTTCCACTTTTGATTAATTAGAAACTTTTGTTCATTTACGGATGGTTTTTCTAGAAATCAGTTTTAAAGTAAAGCTCTGGTGGACCTATGTCTCCAATCATCTTCAATCGCACCGCAAATACTTTGTTTATACAGTGTTTTTGCTAATTCAACAAAGAAAATGTTCGGAATCTATGCCTGCCAGTTGACAGTCAGTTCTTTCTTCAATAACTGGCCCAAGATCGTGGATTTTATTCTGTGCAGTGAAAGAAAAGTAAGCGATTCGAGAAATTGTATACTCGAGTATGGTGGGAACACATTTATTTATAGAAAAATGTATGGAAGGTACGGCAGATTTTTCATTTGATTTTTACATAAAGTTTATTAGAAGATGCAGATAAAAGTCTGAACATCTTGAAAATATATTGAGTCCACTTGAACGAGCGAAATGCGTATCACCTATGTTTTCACGCACTAAAAATATAAGCTAAGTATTTTTCTATTAACAGGTTATAATTTCGAGTTTTTGTCTTCTTGGTTGTGGATTTTGTAATTTTGTCAGCCTCTTTTATAACAAAATTGTACCAAATCTCTACAACAGTAAAACAGCTCGCCTTATCACTATATTAATACATAATTTCCCAGAATCTGAATTTCCAATAACGAATCTAAATACAAGACGTTACAGGATTCTGTTTTTTATAAAGTAAAATTACAACTGATGGCTGAAGCAAGAAACATCTCAAAATCACAGCAGCAGTAGAACAAAAAAACTAGATTACAGTAAGTAAGAAGAAACTGATAGTAAAGATAGTGGCCTGCATCTGAAGTATGTATGTTGTTGTTTGTTGTTATTTGGGTTTTAGGGCGCGTCGACGACGGGGTCATTAGCGCCCTTGAAGTATGTAGAGACTGATGACAGGAAAAAAATTCTTAGTAATATTTGTTTTTTGTATCGAGTATCACTATTCTTGAATTTTCTTCATTTTTTATATGTAGTTTAGTCCTTTGAAGAGGAAATTATTTCCGACAGTAATGACATGCACATAGAATTTCTAAAACTCATATCCAAACATTAACTGCTAGCATAATTAGTAATGGTAACAAAATGAGAATATTGTTTTGAAAACTCTTTCTTACAAAATACACTAATGGGTTAGCTTACGTAATAACATAGTTTCACTCTACTATTTTTACAATTTCAACTGAACATCATTTTACCAACATATAAACTCTGCCAGTTAATGTTTATGTTCTCAATGAAAGCTAATCACAAAAATATCTGAAATTCTGTTTTGAATGTCAGCGATGTTTGATCTAGTACGAAATTGCGGAACTGTATAGATTTTAAGGTGTGAAACGTACATTTATCAACATGCATTAAAATTTATTTTACAGTTTAGTGTGTAATTAGAACTGCCGTTTGTCACTGCACTGTGAGTCTTTCAATTAATGCATTCTTTAATTATTCTCTTCACTTTACAGCGAATAGCACGAATCGTGTTGTGAAGTACAAACATTTCAATTAGAGTTAACAGGTATAAACAACAACTTAATTTGTGTTTACCAATAATTTTTGCTCTTACACGTTATTACTTAGAAGTAATCATTTGTAATATGTGAAAACGAGTAGCAGATAGGACAATATATTTTTCTGAGTACGAGATTATTTAAATATTTTCGTTAAGTATTAAAGGTCACACTTTCAATGAAAAGAAAATATTCTGTTTAAAATTTACATACTATTCCTTGGTAATCACTTTGTCAAATTTTTAAGTGAACTAGTGGTATACGGAATGCAATGGTTTAAGAAATCACGTCAAACACTTCACAATGACGGTAAGGTAATTAAAAAGCTTTGTCAAACCTTTATGAAAATTATAGCTTTTAAATCATTATATAATCATTTTGAAAAAATAGTTAAGAGCGTAGTAATAAAAAAAATGTTAATTTTCCTCTTTTGATATAATCCTTTCAGTGTATCCAGTTTCTATTAGTTTTACTATCACGGAAACGAACAAAATTTTTCAGATGTTTTATCTTATATTGCTTATTGTTTCAAGCAATACACTGACTCTTTATTGTCCTTCTTGCAATCGGCGGTCTACATAGTTTTACCAATATCATTTATCAGCTTCATTTAGCATTTTCTATTACGCGCATTGTACTCTGATTTGTATTCCCTGGCGTTTAAAAACGAGAGAAAATGTTTTATTTTAACAACAAATCAATATCCTAAAATCTGGGACCATTATGCTAAACATTATTATTTCCAATCGCATTTCTGCTTTTCTTTTTCCTTAACGTCGGTTTTACATGCGCTGTTGATTCAGCCGGTTAGAAATGAACTTAATCTGATTTTTTTGTCAATGATCTATATTTGGGTTTTAAGATAGTATTTTATGTGGAGTCTGCCATAAGTATAACATTAGAAAAGAGAACACCTTATTCTAGTTTTCTAAGGGGTTAAACTGTGAATATTTTATTTGTTATTTACCGTTTTCAGTGCTTCGTTGTAGTGGATATACCTTTCCTTCAGTTATTTAGCTTATTGCACGGATTATAAATACAAGAAGAATTCAGGCAGCTTGTACAGATTACAGCGACGTTCAATAGCTGATGCAAATTTCAAACTCGTCGATTCTTAACACTAAGCAAATAAGAGTCGTTTATGTTTGTAGCTAACACGTTTGGCTGTGCTACAGCCATGAAAGAGCTTAATACGAAAGCTGATTAGCTGGTTTCGTTGTTGGTCAAACCACATTATCATGTTCTGTCACAATTTCAGTATAGACAAGTATTTTGCTATTGCTAATAAACCTTTGTGATTATTGAACGATTGTAGACGTTAATGCAAAACAGGAAAATAAACAAAAACAATTTCTGCAGTGGCGGAAGAGGTATATAAAGTACCCCGTTGTGTTAAGCAACAGTTACCGGTTTCCAATTAGCATCAATTCCGTCAGAGTAATCATTGGTCACAGAATTTCAAAGAGATGACTGGCAGATCACCCGAGGAAAGCGCATACAAACTTAATTAAATTTGAATCATGCTGTAACTATTTGAAACGTTTAAAATAAATTAATGCAAAATTTTGAATGCCTTTCTTAAATAGTTATCGGGCTTACTGAAAGGAAAATTTAGAAAAATCAATAATTTTAATTAAAATCTTGAGCATGGCTGCGTTACAGCAACGGTGATACAATAATAGCCAACCAGTTGCTTAATATTTTGTTTTTTTTTGTTTATTAACCTTAACTGCAGTTTCCACAAATATAAGCTTGTCTCCTTCAGAAGTACCTGGAGAAAACAGGTACTTCTGAAGAAGACAAGCTTATGTTTTGTCGAAACTGCAGCTAATGTTAGTAAACCAAATTTTTTTTTTAAGCAACTGGTTGGCTATTATTGTACCTAATATAATTTTAATTAATATTATTGATAAACTTATTAATTATTTTAGTTTAAAATTAAATAATGTGAGAAACATTAGGGAATAGTAAAAATAAAGGGATATAGGACCATTTTTAGCTTACTTAATTCCAGTCGTATAAAAACTTCAAGATTCATGTTATCTCTTTTACTTACTGGTAAAGATATTTCTGTGTATTTTAATGGATAATTTCTTTGCAACGATCTGACTGTGAAGTTCTTTATGGACTATTACGACATTCGATTGCGTGAACACGGGAAAATGACTAAAATTTTTTAATCAGGTTGGCTGATGTGCCTACAGTCAGATTGAGCTGATATTGGTCACAAGCTTCTCAAGTTTTAACTGGTGGTGTTTTAGCTTCACTGGCAAAACTTGTTAACTATAAATAAATACTTTTGGCTAGCTTTTCTACAGGAAGGCTGTTCCTGTCGCAGCCACAAACCTCCTTTCCTCTACAGCCCCCTCCCCCTAACGTATGTATGTTTAGATGCTGAGTTAGACTCGCCCGCGGAACGACCACTTTGTCAGGCGGGACAGTCTCGTGGGCGACTGCGGGCGCTGTGCTGTTCTGGGTTGCCGCCCGGCTTTTCGCAGGCGCCAATTTGCCGTCGGTGGCTTATTAACGGACGGCGCTGTTCCCTAAGCCGGCACCACATAACGCCGAGTTTTTATCTACCGCTTGACGTAATGTCCGTGATTTAGCTCCTGGCAAATTGTGATCAGCGCTCCGGTGCGGAGAATAAATCAACGTTCGTTCGAATACGCTCAGCGAACTTTTTACGGCAAGGTAAAATGTGCGCGCTGTTATAAGGTGAACTATGAAAGATGGGAGCTCCAATTCTAATTTTGTTTTTTATCTTCCGGTGAAATGATTGGAAGAAAATTGATGGGGGGATTGTAAAAATTACCAAGAATGTTTGTTGTAGGTTTAAATCCCAATTATTAACTTGAAACAGTTTTCATTACATGACAAAGAACAAGTACTACAGAAAAAGGAGTATAATTAATTGTTATTATTAATTGATGTTGCCACAACTCGAAACAAAATAAACCATTTTATTTCATACTATATTGAAAAAGCGGCACTGCAATTATTTTTCTTAAAAGAATTTTGACCGATAGGCATAAAATTGATTTGTTAATATTTACTGTGGGATGGGATTTCTTTCATTTTAGAGTTACTTTTAATGATGGGCTCTGATAATAATATTGAAGAAATACACTAAAGAATTGACAAAACTACTCGCGATTTCGGCATTTTTTTTATTTATTTCTGGATTTCAGCTTTGTGGATGTCTAGGTTAATATATACGGCAGACGACTAAGGAGAATGAACGGAAATGAATTCGGCTATGTCTTTTTTGAGGTTCAATCTCGGTATTCACCTGGAGTGAGTTCTGGAAACCGTGGAAGTCTGGAAGACTGGATGAGGATTTCATTCCACGTCATTCCCACTGTTGTTAAAATGAAAAATTTCTTCTAATATATTTTTAACAGTTTTGATTGCTCAACTTTTACTGTCTCATATAAGTTTGTCGAAATACAACATGAGAATTTATTTGATGAGTTCATTGATTTTTGTTGTTGTGATGAATATAGTTACGGTATATGGTGGCAAGGGAATATTTTATGTGTTGTTTTTGTGAAATGGAATCGAAAAGGGGATTTGAAATAGGACGATAAGGGTTTATATATATATATATATCGGCGAGATTGTACAAGGAGTTGAAAACGTAATTAGAAATAATGTTTCCCTCCTTGTAACTCAAAATGTAATCGAGTGCAGTTCTCACTGGCGTATCTGCACCACCACTTCCTGTTCTAGTTCACAGTTAGCCACAGTGAAAGCTGGAGTAATTAGAAACACGAGGGAAGGCATTAATTTCTCACATCTCGCCACTGACAGCGCAGCTCTGCTGGTGTATAATTACAACTAAGATGTATTGCATTGGGAAGATGCTGGCGTTTAGTTCTAGGTCGGAAGCCTTCACTTTCTGCGTCATTCAGGTTCTTGCTGTTGGTTATAGAGTTGCGTCACATACAGTGCATTTGTTATCCAGCACACGGGTTAAAGGTCAGAATCACAAGTTAGCGAAGAAGAAAAAAAAAAACAACACAGATTTTCGGCAGCATACAGCAAGAAGAAATTATTTGCTACACCTGTAAGTGTACATACCTAAACATAACTCAGTTTGTTTTTAACAATAAAATTTATAACTTACCTCGTTAATTTGGGCTAAGTAAGTCTTTATCCGTTGATTGCGGCTTAAATCTGTCAGCAGCTGGTTCATATATTTACAAAATTACTCTTCTTTACTTAGGACGTTACGGCTCGTCAATATTTCTGTTAATAGAATAGGTAGTAACTGCAGACTTGAAACGGAAAGGAGTCTGTCAATTTAATTTTGAAGAAACTATCCCAACATTTGTCTGCAATAATCTCACCTCCGGAAACAATAAGAAAAAAATATTGTGGCCGAATGCAGGATTGAAGCCACGACTCCCTGAATGCAGGGCTTGATCGTTAGCCACTTGCCTACAGGTTTCTGCAGTATTTGTCTTAATTCTTTAAAATATCACAGAACGGAAGCTTCATTACACATAAAAGATGATGAATTATATGAGGCTTCACTTTTTGAACTTCATTGCGATGGCAAACAGCAGTCTACAAAGAGTTTTCGAAGCACACAGAATTATAAAGTTGTGCGCAGATGGATGCAAACGAATCTGCAGAATTGTTCCGTACTGAAAGTGATCGAATGGACAAAAACAATGGCTAAATTACTTCCCGTTTCTTGATTACACTTCTCTCCCGCCACTAGTGACCTCGTCGTCAACGAAGTGTAAGGCCCGAAGCAAAATCTATTACTTCACACAAGACTTGGTCTAGTAAATGATGAAATCTACAAGAATCATTGAACAGGAAATGTGTGTAATGTTTGTGTCACTCTTTCAAGTATTTATTGATGAATTCCAAAATATCGATCTCCTGAAACTTTGTTCAGTGAAGCTATTCTCATAGTTTTATCTTACGTTGTCTCATTTCGTTAACGATCTAGCAGACAAAAGAAAATTTTTATATCCGGGGTTCTTGTACAACAAGGTGTCAAATGACAGACCTATCCTCAAACATGACAACTGGTGTGGCTAAAATGTTTGTGCCCTTTCGTTTGAAGGTTTTGTTCTCTTCCAATCAAAACAACATTATTAGCTGTTACAGAAGTTGTATTAGAATGTATACTATATGGTGACAGGTGTTAAACCATTTATTATGCTATTTTCACAGCACAGTGTATAATGGTAGTGTATATTGTGGAGATTGTGTTTTGGTTCATATTTTTTTACACAAAACTCTGAGATTTCTACCAACCATTTTGTGTTAATGATTCTAATCTTACTTGCTTCAATAATTCCATGATGAACTGAAATCCTTTGACTTATAGACAATCAATTTTGTTTTGTTTCCACCTACCTGTATCATATATCCTACTGTAGGCACAGTTTGGATAGGAAAAAAATGTACAAATGAATCTTAAACGACAGCATGATGTAAAAATTTTAAATCTACATCAAATGAGTTTTCATCTATAAATGAGACTTCTCATAGCATTTTAATTACTCTTCACAAATTTTTAAACCTTATTTTCCCTCTCGGTCTTCATTACTGTCAAATAAAAATTATTTTTAATAAACTATGATTTCCGGAATCTCGTGGTAGTTAAACTTGTAAAAGATGAAATAAAATAATTTCAGAAGTTAGCAACAGAAATTTTTTTAAAACAATCACTTGGAAATTCTAAATCAAAATCTACCAGAAATCCTTGTTGATACTTTTCATTTCGTGTTTTTACAATGAGTACGATTAGTATCATAACGAATATATTGGTTTAAAAAATTGGATGCGTTTAGCAGGCGCCATGTTAGTAAAATTCGCTGCGTCAATGTTGTTACTACTGCCAACTTTTCGACATCAAAACTGTGACTTTGCTTAGGGCTGTTTCGGATTAATGTATCCGCTGCTGACGGCTGATTACACTCTCTCCTCATTTTCCGTAACTGTCATGAGGAGGCCTCAGGTGGGTCAGAAACTTTGACAGTATCATTAAAATTAACTCAGCTTCAAACAGACAAAGTAAGTGGAATTTTACAAATATACCAATTCGTTGCATCAGCTAACAAAATTTCTTCGTTTTGTGTCTACTACTGAGTTCAAACACAGCATTATAAAATTACAATGTTGAAAACTGTATTCATTACTGATCCAGGGTTTTTTCAGAAGTGGTTTATACGATGACAAAACACTCTGCTGAATTTAAGGGTTGAACGAGTTAGTGGTTCCGCTTCCTAAAACAACAGCTATGAAAGGGACAATTTCTTAACTTAAGCATAAACTTGGAGAATTATTGCATCTCCTGTGTTCGTGGAAAATAAGAAAAGACGAATGGACTCTTCCTCTGGAGTCAGAGAACGCTCCTGAGAAATAATTGTGACAGGGATGGAGAGACTGTCTTCACGGATCTACATTTTTTTTTTCACTTCTTCGTGCGAAAGTTATGATATTAGAAATTGATATCTCATTTACCGTCAGGAATTGAGGTCATTGATACTGGTGACGGGATGCTGCTTTTTAGATATTTCAATCACTGAGGAACACTGGCGAGGAATATTTTAATCACTACGTATTTACAAATCTCGCCAAAAGCAATATACTTATTTTATCGCTAATGACGTAAAATGAATTACGTATGAACAATGGTTTAAAAAAACCATAGACCTTGTTTTCTTCACTGATTTTGTTAACGATCAGAAAATGCGTTAAGAAAATCTGTTACATTTTCACAACATACAAGTATATATTAAATTTTGGTACTTACCTTTAGTTCATTTTTAACAAAATTTTTTAATGCAACGAAGATTTACTTACCTATTATTCCCAAGGAACTTTCATCGTCTTACAAAGGATATTATGTGGAGCTGTGTCTAATTATTTAAAATAATTCAATTTCTGATAGTTGCAACAGCAGGTCATCTTTAATAAGATTTTTCTTATACACTCTTTTGGATAGATAGATAGGTCAATGACAATTTATTTAGTGAAACGTAGTAAGTAGAGGAAACATGTAGATTCAATATAATCTTGTCTGGTGTGTAACTCTGCTTGTGAAGAATACAGGGCGCTTACATGGTACTATTTGGTGATGTCCCAGCGTGAACTAAATTTAATACATGTGTGTTTTTTGTTTAATTTTCATTTAAGATAAGTGAAACTACATTGTAATTAATATGTTGTTTGTCGAATGTAACGACCAGCTGATTACCAATCTTCTCCGTTCTTATTATTTCTCTTTGAACTAGTCTCTTCTATAAATATCATTGCACGCCCAAGAGCT
This sequence comes from Vandiemenella viatica, assembly GCA_031002005.1. Taxonomy (NCBI): domain Eukaryota; kingdom Metazoa; phylum Arthropoda; class Insecta; order Orthoptera; family Morabidae; genus Vandiemenella; species Vandiemenella viatica. The sequence continues at coordinate 237,610,875 of CM061919.1, read as the reverse complement.
ATACTTGGAATTGTTGTACCAATGGCTTCAGACCGAAGTTTTTTCTAATTCGATTGTTGGATAAATCCAAAATTTCGTCTTTAAAACAAAGAAGCAAATTATCTTAGAAGAATAATCGATTTGCAGATAAATATTTCATTTTCCGTTAAAACAGAAACCTTTGTAAAAATTTATACTCTCTGTAACTAGACTGGAATGTGAAAACAATAATTAATGTGTTAATAAGTTATCTCTCTCGTTACCATAACAGACTGGTGATGCATTAAGTAAAAGAGTTCGGATTATTGTGTGATGATCTACGAAGTGATTTTTGTGTCTGATGACAAACCGTTTTTGAAGCTTACTGTAACGGTTCGAGGTATTTCGTCGTTGATTTTTCTTAATTAAATTTTCTGTCTACGGAAAGCCATTTGTCAGAGTCCAACGTGTCTGGTCCCGTGTCCTGATTAAGGGGATAATAATTAGAAGGTTAATTATTTTAGATATCTTTCATTCGTCTTCTTGTCGATACCTCGCCCGTCATGAGTCGAATTAATTTTTCCCTCGACTGAAAGATTTAGCTCACCATTAGGCAAAAGAAGTCATTAATTCTTGCGTTTTTGTTTGTTTTAGTTTATGGTTGAACCGGTTGCTACTTTACAAGTAACGAGGTACTGGATAAATAAATTTCTTATTTTATTCAAAATACTGTTCCTCGATTTGTGGACATCAGATTTTTTTTGATTTTTTTACTTGGTTGTTAATTAATTTCAATTTTCCAAACATGATCGATACTGATTAATTTACATGCTGACATTTTGTTATAATAATTCACTAACTGGTCCCTTCAATTTTCTATACTACACAGCCTACTATAAGCTCTTCAGAGATACCATTGCCATTAACACTCAATTTGTACAAACTTTTTCACATCAAACTGAGTTATTTTTTCTTTTCTTGGTTTAAAGAAAGACCTTGGCACATGCGATAATATACTAGTTGCGAACACTGGATGAAATGTATCAAACTTATTTAAATGTTTGAAGAAATTATCAAAAAGCTTTTTAATAAACTGAATTATAATTTTTTAAATATATCGAAATACGATAAAATAATTTTTTGTATTACACAATCGTACTACACTGTTCTTAAAATTTTTGTTAGTTATGCCAAACGTAATGACATTCATATCACAATACGACATCGATAATTGAAGTAAACCATCCGTAATCATATTAGTGGAACCAACGCAGCTAAAGAAGTTATAAGTGTAGCATGCCTTGGGAAACATTTCTTTTCATGTCTAACTACGTAACGATTATATCCAGTATTATTATTAAAAAAGTGCATTTTAAGAGACTATAATCGGATTTTCATTATACTGTAGAACTGAGGCTAAATCATCTGGATTTAGCATTTCTCTGCAGACCTACTTGTTCAAATCAGGAAAGTCCCATTTCACCACACTACTTTTGGATTTTGAGACCTAACAGCTTAATGTCTGTAAATATTCTATTTTTGTCTGTTCATTAATTTCTTTTGCGTTTGAAGATCGGCACCCTGATGCTCTTGTAGTATATAATGCGGTAGTTTGGACCGAATTCCACTCTGCCATATTCAGAGACAAACAAGACTACTCCTTAATGGAGCGGCACTCAGGACAACAGAAACTACTCGAATGTCGGGTTTTGTGGTTTACTTTACTTCGGCCATTGTTGAACCCACCATCTTTCCTCATCTCTGGTAAATATTCCTTTGCCATGCTAGCTCTAGGTTTCGTGTAAATATCAGGGTGTCTAGGAGTGTTTTGGATGTCAACGGATCCGTTTGAAGGACATACACCACGCCAACTTGCAAGTGTGTATATAAATATATTTATTATGTGTATAATATGTCGTAAATGACAATGTTAACACTACACTTTTAGAGCCATAGAAGACTTCATGACAAGGAGGAGTTATGTATAATAACAGAAGAGATGAACAAGAAAGAAAGTTGTAATGAAAGTGGCAAGAGTTGAGCTCCAAAGATGTTATGTTGTATAGTTGGATTTTAAGTTTGCAGAAAGACTGATACTGCTGTAGTCGAAAAGAGAGATATTCTTGTATAAAAAGATAAGATGAGTGCAGTATAATGGATGTGATGCTGCAGAATAAATGTTGAATTCAATTTGAAGAGCTTAATTTTGGTCGAAACGTTGGTGAGTCTCTTTAAGTGAATAAGAGAAAGAAGTGCGGTATGTAATTTTCCCTTTCAGGTAAGAGGAAGTACTATTGATGTAAATTATGACGGGAAGGCACATTTTGATTCTTCTAATTCATAACACAAGACACAAAATGTTCTCTATTTGCTAGGAGGATCCAGAGAAATTGATGAGAGGCAAAGTAAATTACTGGATTTGTAACTAGAGACTGTTTGGAGTAGTAATATACAGGATTATTCAGGAGGAATGGTAAATATTGAAGGAGGTGGTAGTATGAACAATATTGAGTGAAAAAGTTCGTATAAACAGGCGGCCGATTTCAACTCATTTCGGAAATATTGGTGCTGGAATGTTATGCATAAAATATTCAAGAGAACACAGATAACTTATTGACATATTTTATTCATGCAAAAAACATACACATAATTTACAAATGTTGAAATTAAATTTTAGAAAATCGCGCCATTGACTTCAATAAACTTTGCAGCTCTCTTCGCAACAGTACGTGTAGCTTTTCTGAGTACGTCCTGGTGTACTTTTATGAAGGTAGCAGTGTTTAAAAATTAAACTGTTGTAAAATGTGCGTGTGTTTTTGCATGAAAAAAGTTCTTCAATAAGTTATTTTTGTGCTCTTGATCAGTTTCTAAGGTTTATTTTATACATAACATTCCAGCACCTGTATCTCCAAAATTAATGTAAATCGGACACATGTTTATACGAACTTTTTTAGTCAATTTTGTCCGTACTACCACTTCTTTCAATATTTAACATTCTTCCTGAATTACCTGTATTTGTGATATACCAAGTAGGTATAAGCTAAGAAAATTAAGTAGACTTCAGCAGAGGTTTACTGTTAACCCATAATATGCTAAAGCTGATATCTAATTTTTTTGGAAGTGAAATTAACTGTTTTTTATTTTTACAATGAACTGAGATTCTAAAATAATTTCTTAAACATCTTCGAGAAGTCAGGAGTATATTTCAGTTGTATCCGGAACTAGAGAACATTATAAACAGAAATCTTCTCCATTTATGCGTAAACTACACGCTTGTGTATCCTTGAAATTTTGCGATTCCAAAGTCCATTCACTGAATACGACTCTTCCGCCATGAAAAGGAACATACCTGGAATGCTGTGCAACTCCCTCAGCATATTCTCCTTAATAGCGTCGATGGAATCAAACGACGTCCGGTTAGACCAGATTTTGGGAGGAACGAGACCTATCCCGTAACTGGGTCAGTTGGAAACGGAAGCCGGGGTACTTCAGCGGTGATAGGTCGAGAGAAAACAGTTGTTTGCACCACCGAACACGTGGGCACAGATACAGATAAAGGCAGCAACACAGCAAATACAGAAAACAACAAGAGCGGCACCACAGTTTGCTGCGCCATTTAAAATTTAATTACTGATACGCTTTACAGACTTCGTATAAATAGCTGGCAGGCATCTTCAAGCTTACATTGAACTTAAGGACAGCATTCGCTTTTGTGCAATATCAGTCATTATAGTTATGCACAGCTGCTACGACGCTCAGTATACCTTATACATAATTGAACTGGAAGAGACTGAATAAAAATCCAATCTTTCTAAAGGAACAAGCAGAATTATTTAGCTTACCTGGAACGTAATGCATCTCGTGTTGAATGTCGTAACAGCGGAATTTCTGTAAACCTTGAGTGCTACTGCGAAAAGGACTGAAGTATTTCTGTAATAAAATTTGTGAAGAAGTTAAGTCAAGTCAATGACAATGTTCTTTAGTAATGTACCAATGGTACGATGAACAGTTTAAGTATAACTTCCATATTGCAGTAAAACAACACTGTAATACTGCGGTAATTCAGTGAATACTGAAATATTGCGTAAAATTAGAAAGCTTTAAAACACCACTGCAATGCTGGACTCTCGTATACCTCTCATGCTACTACAACGGAAGCGTTCATATAAACTCCACCGCGCATTAGGAACAGAAACATTAGCAACACAAACTAAATGGTTAAGCGTTAAAACAACGAGAGAATACGATTCTAAGCAGTAGCCAGAGGGGTGGGTTCAAGCTCAGCTCATGCAAATGTCAATTCTAACATTAACACGTTGACTGCCATGATGAAACTTGGACTATGTATTGCTATGCCACATTGAAATCACGAATATTACTTGTGAGGCCAAATTGATTTTTTGCATCAGATGTCTTCTTTTGATCATGTAGAACTAAGTTACTTCATAAAATATCAAGTTATGACTGATCAGGATTGATAACAGGTGTGAGCCATATATGGCTCGCGTGGCCCAACAACTACATTTTAACACAATTACGATCTGTCGCCACGTGAGCCACATGTGGCTCACATCATTTAAAACACAATAGGTATAAAAAAAATCGTTTTTCAAGAAATGATTCAAACTCTTAGTTTATTTGCTTATATTAGCTACATATAAAATTGATAACTTGATAAGCTATCTTGCATAGCCTCATTCACTAGCTGTTCAAGTTCTTCAAAAGTTTGTCTTCTTTTGGCCATAACAATAAACTAGGAAACTAACCAAATACACAAACGTAACCTCAAATAGCATACACGAGCAATCAGCAAAACAAAACAGTACTACAGCTGAGTCGTCGTAAGTTGATCTCTGACGGTTGCAGTTAGGAATCACCAGGGCTACCAAATGCAAAAATATTGATTGCTAAGAACATCAGAGTGTTCAGTGGAGCCACCACTTTTAAACCCATAGTTGAAACGCATTATCTGAGAGCCCCATGAGACTCACGAGGCCTCTAAACACAACTCTGCATGTGAGCCAGTTATGGCTCACGCGGCTCACTGCACAATGTATACGTGAACCAAATATGGCTCACGTGGCGTCATAACCCATGCAACTGTGAGCCAACATTGGCTCACGTGCCAGTCAATGTGTTAAATTGTAATTAGGAGGTACAGAGTATAACAACAATAAGCGAAATTTCTTATTATATAAAATACTAGCTGATACCCGCGACTTCGTACGCGTGGCTTAAGAATTTCTTTGCCAGAATTGAATATAGAAAGTTGTTGGTAGGGAAGGATTGGTCCCAAACAACACCGAGTAGGCATAATTTGACCGGAAAACCATCACTATATTATTCTACCATCGAACCTGTCTCTTGAAGAGAATCAATTTACAACATATTTAAAAACAGAAAAACAAACGAATGTGGGGAGGGGGGAGGGGGGTTAACTAAGGGCAGCTTAATTCAACTTGGAATTTTCGTCAACATGAGTATCCGATTCTTCGGTTCTAATAACTTAAGTTGCTAGTGCTTTGCTAGAGCTACAACTTAGGCCAGTTTACGCCCGCAAGGCATGTCAAAAATAAACTGGTGCCAGAAAAATTTAAGCACAAACAAAGTAAAAGGACATAGAAAATCAACATCTACACTAAATAATACGTTTTTTCTCTATACGAAATTTATTAACAAATTATACACTAACACTAGCTTCGAGCCCGTCAAATATGACGGTTTGAATACAATATCCTGGCAGTACATTTTTTTTCAGTTGGTTAATTATATGGAATTGTTATTATATAATGCTAATGGCCTAGATTTTGTAATGTTCTATATATTTCATTTGCAGTTCACATAGCGATACAGTAGTAACTTCTACTGAATTAATGACGATGGAAGTATAGAACCAATAAAATTGAAAACAAATTAGGAATCCCACAAAAACTTTTGCTGCCAATGTAATGTCAGTTTTATTCCTGGTCCAGGCACATTTCAGCACGATAAATATGAAACTTCTTTCCCCCGCAATAAATAATACTTCCAGTAAGATGGCGCTTATGAAAGCAGTTTAAATGGTTTGTAAAACTCATTTCAGAGCGAATTATGCTGTAACAAAATGTGTCAGTTGCGATTCTGGTCATCTTAGCCCCAACTTCCATTAACATTGCATTCGAAAATCATAGCTTCTATTACCCTCAAATGAATAATGCCAGGCAGCACCTATGGTGGTAGTCTGAATTTATTCTGGAGAAGATTGCATGAAAAAGCGAATATCGACCATTTTTAATGAAATCTTAGTGGTATGAGTACCATACATCAGAGTATTTGACTATGATTTATTTAAATAAATACATTTTACTTTAATGACGGAAAGTATAATATCAAAAACGGATAACGGTCATTTATCTCGGTGATACATTTCGCGATTCGTAAATTTTGTGAGGTTTTAATTAACTTCATTGTTTCTTATCATCTGCCAAAAACATTCTTAGGTTATGTTTTAACCTCGTTCTTATAACTGGTACAGATAAAATAACGCAAACATGGAATACTCTTCTCCTTGCATTAATTTTTGCATCTATTTGTCATAAATAAACAAAAAGCAACATGTAAATTTAAACGAACATACCAATTGTAACTTTGTAATGTATGATTGCCTCGCATTAATTTTCTATCTCTGCTCGCCGCTATTTGGCTGCAAGAATATCGTTGTTGAATTGCGAATTATAAATTGAAATCATTTTTAATTATACCTTTCGTGATATGAGTACCTTATTCAGGCTAGATTATCAGAATATTTGGTTAGATTTTATTTAAATAAATGAATTTTTATAATTTCGAAAAGTGATAACTGTTATTTATTTGACTGATACTTTGCTCGATTACGTACGTTTCTCTGAGTTTTTAATAAACTTCATTCTTTCTTATTGTCTGCCAAAAAAAATTCTTAGGTTATGGTTTAACCTAGTTTTGATAACTTATACAGATAAAATAGCGTAAAAATTGAATCCCCTTCTCCTTACATGAATTTCTGCATCTAACTGATACAGATAAATAAGCGTAAATATTGAATCTCCTTCTCCTTAAATGAATTTCTGCGTCTAGCTGTAAATAAACGAAAAGCAAGATGATGGTACGACTATAATATGGTGGTTGATGATTGGCCTTTCTCTAGCCAATAGCTGTAGCAGCTATACACGAGGCATCCAGTCTCCAGCTTAGCGCTTTATATAATAGGATAATGCGTGAGAATCATAGCTTGAGCAAGTGACGTAACATTACAGACTAACACACACACCCGTCTCTCTGTCATTATTCGATCAGTTCTCAAAATTTCGTGACTACAAATGTTAATCATACCGAAAAAAATGTCCCGTGTCCTCCCTACAGATTTTCAGGTCAAATTCCGTCAATATCGGTATGGGCATTTAGTTGTCAACACGTAACAAAACACAGAAACTTACTTCCGCATTTATAGTATTATTATTACAGATCATACACACACTGACTAAGAATCACCCCTGAGGGATCAATATAACCTGAAAAAGTGTACAGCATTGCAAGACTACTTACGATTAGTCTCGCATTGCACCCCTAACTTTGTGATATCTACAGTTTAACATTCAAACCGAATAACTGACGGCCCAGGCGTGACTCTTACGATCAAAAAAATTATTTTTTTTCAAATCTTAACTTCCATGGATATTTGAACCGGAGACCACGACCCAAACATTAGCAAGCAAGCGGTTTAACCACTGAGCTACCTGACCGCTACATGAAAAAACAGTACAGAGACCTCCATATCCAACGCGTCTGTCTATCGCCGTTCAGTAATTTTTCGAAATTATAAGACAACATGTATTATTTATACAGACAATTTTTCAACCAAATGTAGACAGTGTTTTTCTCCTTGTTTCGAAGGATAAGTGTGCAAAGTTTCATCGAGATCGACGTTGTATGAAGAACAAACAAACAAACAAACAAACATACATATATTCATCTTTATACAGTATATATATAGATTAAAGAGTTTGAAATAGTAGCTGTAACTCTTATAATTATAATCAAGACCAAATGTAATGTTATAGAATTATTTAGACAGTAATCAAAGTCTAATGGAATTATATGCCAAATTCATTGCATGAAAATGATTCTTGCAATCTTCCTGACACTATGTAATCAACAATTTAAAAATTAATATGTAGGGCCTAATTTAGTCACTAAGGTATTAGGCTGTATAAATGAAGGGTAAATAAAAAAATACCTTGGGTATCTTTTGCTGTCTCTACATATATAAATCAATAGCCGGCTATTTCTATGAATGTGTTTAAATTACATCATGCAAAAACTACTGAAGAGATTTTGATAGGACTTTCACAGTCGGAAAGTTTAGAATCTAGCTTCTAATCTGTCTTAATAGTCTAATTATAAAAGTAAAAATCTAGTAATCTATTCTTTTTAAAAACAAATTAATTTCCAATGGTACAGTGAGAACATAGAAGCAAATTATGCTGGCTACATGAAAGGCGACACTACTAAATAAAATATGTTATGTATAATTGAGAATGACTTGGTCGTATTTTGTCATTTTTAGGTCATATTTACCCATTTCTAAGTTCATATTTGAATGCATGTTTCTCTATTTCTTAGGTCATGAAGATCAGAATCAGCAATATAAAATGTTTATGAACTTAGCTGAAAATCATGTTTCATTTACACAATTAAATTACGTATTTTTTCCGTTATTTTAAAATCATTTCAGACGTGTTTTAAATTCGCACACATACCTAGATCCACGGGAGAAAAGCAAATGCTGGTTGTTGAATAAAACTGAAATTAATTGACGTGATAATACTGGAGGAACCTTTAGGATTGGGCTATCTTAAGTAACTAAGTGATTGAGTTTGGTGGAGGTTAAAACTATATTCGAGATTATTACTTAGTGAAATCAGAACTAAACTCCAGCGCAAATTATACCGTAAGCTCTAAAGCAGAAACACTAGTTTTAGATGTACAGATATAAGCACACTCTGTCGTCTGAACTGAATAATGACATGTCATAATAGTACTGTAGTTTACAGGCGTCTTACCACAGCGGCTGCGGACAGTTTGAGGGGACATAACGCGCGCAGGATTCCATCAGTTTAAGTGGTGCGGCACAGGTGTGTGGGCTGTGATTTACGTGGACGAGCTCTCTAACACTCACCTGACCCACATCCCAGCTACAGAGTGATTGGAGTAGCTCCATCCCGACGAAAAACATTGGCCACAGCGCGGGTATAAAACAATGCCCACGCTCACAGGGAGCCATTTACTTTACGGCTACATCGATATCGCTCAATGACTGACGTCCAATGGGACGTAAATACTATCTCGAAATAGTGTCACAGCAAGCAGTCTGAAGTTAAACTCTATAAGATATTGTGACTCACTGAGAAAAACCGTTGTATGCAAATATAGTTGTAAGGTGGAAATCCCTCGCAATTGCAATGGCTAAGGATTTATTTTTTTAACTCCAGGAAGTAGATTGTGGCTTAACGTAGATCTTGTTTCACCTGTATAACTCTCTTATAATTAATAAATTTAAAAAAGGGAGTATCTTTCGGTTTTTCTGGTTTATGTAAGACTAGCTGGTACCCACGACTTCGTTCGCGTTTTTAAAGAATTTGGATTGAGAGCTACCGACATATAACCACCAAAGTGCACGATGGGAGACTCGATTCTATTACCGCACACAAACGTCAGTCATCTGCACTATTTAGTTCAGACAGCAAAGTAAAATATACGGACACACATGTCTTTGGTCGAAATACGAAAATATCCTTGATCGGTCACATTCAACCACCACATCTCCAACACTACCACAGTTACCGAAATTCGGCCAACGTTGTGATCGATGGGTGACTCTGTGCTACTACCACACAAACACCAGTGATCTGCGCTATATAGTTTTGGCTGAAAAGTGATACACCATGACACATACGTTTTTGGTAGAAATATGAAAGTGCCGCAAGTCGACCACTTTCAACCACCATATCTCCCACACCCCCGTAGCTACCGACATCTAACAACCACAGTACACGATGGGAGACACGATACCACTACCACACACAAACACCATTGGTCTATGCTATGAAGTTGTGGCAGCAGAGTGACATATACGGAGACACATGTCTTTGGTCGAAATACGAAAATGCCCTGCATCGACCACTGTTAACCATCATATCTCCCACATCCCCACAGCTATCGACATTCGGCCAACGTTGTGCATGACAGGAAACTCCATGCTACTTCCACACAGAAAGACCAGTAATCTGTAATCTGTGCTAGATAGTGGTGTCTGAAAAGTGAAATATGGGAAAAACACGTCTATATATATATATATATATATATATATATATAAGATATCCATACTAATACGTGGTAATATGCTTTGAGCATGATGTAAAATAGCTTTTAGTCAGTATGTGTGAGTGGCGGATTTTCTGGCCTAGTGCTGCGATATAATTTCGTCGGGTGTCCAGTCGGATGGAATCGTATGAACACAACGTTTCGACAGATGGCTGTGCTGTTTTCATCAGGTGTCAAGTAGCTTCCAGATGATACAAGTTTGCTGTGACTGCCTACACTGGCTAGCCTCATATCAGGAAGGGAAGCATATTAGGCTAAACCTATCTAGGCAGTCACAGCAAGCTTGTATCATCTGAAAGCTACTTGACACCTGATGAAGAGAGAAAAGCCACTTTAAACGTCCACTACGTCGTGATGATGGACCAATGAAATTTATTATACCTCGTATTTTCGAATTTATGGAATACATTTAACTGTAAATGCTATATCGGTGTATTCCTCTTGCAGCACAGTTTAGCAGCCTTGAAAATAAATGCCTATTTCGATTTAAATTTCATATTTGGCTCAATTAATCTTCGAATAATACTGGTTACTAGTAGTCTCTATAAGGCAAGTCGCTCATTCTTTTACATACTAACGTTTAACAAAATGCGTATTTCCATAACTGCAGCCGTTGCTAAAATATTAGAAGTTTCCACGTTATGTGTAGCTTCCTGTATATGCCTATTCTTTGCTATTTAATTTCACCGACAGGCGAAATTAAATGGCAGTTACCAAGATAATAATTAATACAGAGAGCATAGTTTGGTTGAAAATCTTAGCTAAAAACAACAGAGTTTCTCCAACATACTGAGATTGCCATGAGGTATTGCAGACTATTTTGTATAATTGTGGAGAATTTCAAATAAGACTATTTCTGCATTCCAGATTTCTACGCACCAGAGCTTTCGTTAAAAAAAAACACGACGACTGTACGTTGTGCACACGACTACTATAAGTTTAAATGAAGTTCACAATTAACTTATCTTATACCCTTCTGATTAAGGTTTATTAGCCCATACGAAATGTACTCGGGCAATATATTTCTACAATTAAGACAAATCTTTCATCTAACAGTGATATCTGTTTCTCTTGTGTTCTGCTTATTTACTTCTGAGAGGAAAGGAGTGAAAAAAAAAAACACAAGATATCAGTTAAGAGAGTCACCAGCACTGAAGTGAAGCACTAAGAAGGCCAGTATGGCTTTGCTCCCCCTCTGGCCTGGATGCAGGCATTTATTCGGTCGGGAAGGGTGTCGTAAGGCCGTTGTGCCATCTCCTATGGCAAGTTGGTCCGCAAACGTTGTAACTGGTCGTTGATATCCTGTATAAGGGCACTGAGACGTAGTTGAAGTCCAAACATGTTCTATCCGGGTGGGAATCTTGCTGGTTACAGGAGTACCTCTGCATCACGCAGACAGTTCATACAGAAATGTGCCGTCAGTGGACGAGCTTTGTGCTGTTAAAAAATGGCACCACGATATTGTCGACGGGAGGTAACACATGATAAAACAGAATGCCCATGTTATCCGGTACGAATTCCCTCAACCACTACCAGCCGTGACCTGAAGTTATACCCGGTGACTACCCACACCATTACGCCAGGAGTAACACTGCTGTGTGTCTCCAAAACATTGGAAGTATGGGACCTCTTTCCAGGTCGCCATCATACTCGCCTGCGAAGTAGTGCATAGTCGTCACTGGTAGCGTGGGACTAGCGAGCTGGCTTCACCTTGCAGGGGACGCTGGTTCGAGTCCGGAACAGGGAACGGGTCGTTTTAATTAAGTGTTGTGTCCTTCTTGTGTTGCACTGTTACTTGTGATAATCAATAACATGTGAAGATTCTACATAGTAGACAGAGCGTGGTGGGTGAGTGGTTAACGTTCTGGCCTCGCATTTGGGAGGACGCCGGTTAGAATCCCCATGCGGGCATCCAGATTTGGGTTTTCCATGGTTTCTCCAAATCACTCCAGGCGAATGCCGGGATGCTTGCTTCAAAAATGACAATGCAGAATTCCTTCCCTTTCCTTTTCCGCAGTCTCATCCCGCCTCTAATGACCTCAACGTAGACGAGGCGTAAAGCCATAAGTAAAAAAAAAAAAAAGAAATAGTAGAAACACAGTTGCTGTGCTGGCTGAATGGCTACAAAGCCGAATGCCACTATTAAAAAAAGAGGAAAAAAAGGAATGCATAACCTCGATTCATAGCTTAACACAATGCGACACCACTAACTTTGTCCTGGGTGTTTCACTTTTTTAGTGTCAGCAGTGTATGATGCATAAATATAACAATGTGTGTTGACTGATGTACAGTTGGGCAGTGATGTAACAATTACTAAGTAAGAGAAGGGTAATAAAACTGAACTTTTTAGGAGCCAAGCCGTCCTCCTATAAAATTTCGTTTCAAAAGAGAAATTATGATGTTACAAAATAAGTTTAGTAAGTGAATGAGGGCTGTACGAAATAAAAGAAGAAATGTAAGGATAATGTTAAAGGACTTAGGATTTATGTATATTGAAAAAGAAATAATTAGAGATGTATTGACTTTTGTATACAGGTTGGAAAGTGGTTTGTTACCAAGATATGTGTCTATATTGGTACAAAAGAATAATGATGTACATTATTATAAGTCAAGGCAGGCAAATCAGTTCCATTTGACTTATAATAAAAGTAGTAAAGCACAAAAAATAGTGTTGTACAACGGTTTAACAATGTATGACAAATTACCAGAAGAAATAGAATGGGTACGAAGAACTGTTGGAAATTTTACAGAAAAGTTGGATAAACGAATAAAGGAGAGTGTATGTAATGTCTTTCTTTTTGTAAAGTATTCAATGAAATTAACGACTATGTTTTTTTTTTTTGTTAATCTGATATATCAGTTGTATTTATGTTAGTAATAGGCTATTTGAAAATGAATAAATAAAATTAAAACCTGTATTGCTTCTTGGTTAGTATACTGATGTTTTGAACATTTAAACAGACGGAAAATTAATTTGGGATCACCAGCCTGCAGAGTAAAACGCTTGCTTTTGATCAGTTCCGAAGGAGCAGAGATCTCGATGACGAAGCGTTTCGGAGAATGTTTCTTTGCAATCGAAGGCTTCCACCGCCGTAATTAATACTTTACACGTTCACCGGGGGATGCCACGGCCTAGCATTAAATTGGTTTATTTGTTTCGGCCTTCTTCTGCTGCGGAACTGCGCTCAGATGTGTTTCATACCCTCTGATACATAACAACAAACGTCTGCGGTGCGTCTTCGGGAGCGTAGAAACTAATGCTTCTTTGGTTCAAAGGCCTTCCATCACTATACTGTCATGGCGGAGTTCTTCTTCTTTAAGCTAAGAAACTGTGTACCATGATAATAATATTATTTTTCTCCGTTTCGGCCATGAAGGATCACGTGGACACTGGTCAACTGTTTAGACAGGTGACCAGTGTGAATAATGAGAGGGTCGAGTGAAACTGGGTTTCTGCTCGAAGTCTAATCGACGTACTTAATCTATTGAACGAAAGTCTGTTTTGCCATCTGTCTACGAAACGTGTACATTTTTCTGTTCTGTATGTTAAGTGAATATTTATTTTTTATTTTTTTAGTTTGTGAATTTTTTACGTTAAGTAAAAGATTGTGGACCGTCCCATCACGGGTCTAAATCAGTCTTTCTCAACCTTTTTATCTCAAAGGATCTGTAAATAGTAAAAAATAATGCTGCGTACCATTACCTTATACGGGCATAATTTTTTATGAATGTGTAGACCATATTATTATCACTCAAACGTATTTTACTGTAACATAGTGAATGTAGAAAAATGTTCTGAATTTCTGCGGAAACATACTTATGAAACTGGAAATGAACTATTAAGAGTTAATTAAAAGTTGATCAGGCTCTTAAAATTTAGTTACCGAATGAATAATAATGTTACTATAAGCTGGATACTACACTACACCACCGACATTCATGCGGAAATAAAATAAAAGAAACTAGACCCGTCACCTTTTATTTTTGTTTACTTCACCACTCCTATGTTATCTACCTTACCACGTACCGAGGTCCCTCATACCTACTACAACACCCTCAGGAAAACATTCAATTACTTAATCCTTAAACAAACGGATCTCTTTTGATAATTAATAGGCTATTGTAGGAATAATGCCGTAGCATTTTCATATACTAAAATTACCAGATTGCTTTCTCGTCATTCAAATATTTATGACTTTTTTAAAATTTAGAAATATTGCTTAATCTCGCTTTAGCCTCATACAGTAGGAATATGGTACGTTAATTTTTAATAATATTCCTGCGGACAGTCTGTAATTTCTTCGAGGATCACTAGTGGTCTGCGGACCATAGGTTGTGTTCTAGAAGATAGCAGTAAGCCGACTAAAAACTGCAATCAGGATGGTCAGTACGCGCGGGCCTGGTCTGCTGGCCGGTCCCCTGGTTCCTCATCGATCCGAAGTGTGGTTGATCAATACAATGAACCACACTATCGGGTAGATTAATTAATTTATTATTTGTTTCTTTTTTCTGTACTTTTCAGCCATTTATTTTATTATTTTATTTCGTATGGTGCAAGGATACAAAGACAGTAATTACATTGAATTGTTGTTGCTATTGGAGCTTCAGGGCACGTCGACAGCGAGGTCATTAACGCCCTAACTATATTGAATCACAATAGATAGCACCAAACATGGATGTTACTACAGACTGATGTCCAACAATTGCAGCCCTACAATTGCTTCTGTAGCGGTTTCGTGAATCTCTAAGAGGGTATTCCATGGCGATACTGTATAGGGAAGGTCATAAGAATAACTGTTATTTCAGACTGAACTGTTAATATGGGTTGTAATAGTAGTCACTGATGTGGGAGAAATCACCCTAGTACTTTGTGAGCTGTAAAGACTGGTCTAAAACTAAGTGTGCGGTAAAGCAGTAGCTGGAAAAAAGCGTTATTAAGATGTTGTAACTAATGTATATCAGGAGGTAAATAAAGAAACTAATTCGCCAGACCCGTTAACAGTTTGTTGTGAAACGTGATCTTATTCTGAGTGTATTAAATGGAATATTTAAGAAGTCTTTTTGTCACCTCTGAGTTAGTGGAGTTAAACCAAGTGAAAACTGTTTGTGGTTAGTGTGAAGTTTTTCTATTCTGTTGGAATTTTGGAATTACTTTTCAACAAAAATCTTTTTAGCCTCTGTAATATAGCATGATTATTAGAATTCAAGATGGATTGTGGAAGAAATCCAGAAGCAATTAAACTGGATTATTAACCAAATCTTATCAAGAACCTCATAAATTCGACAGGAAATAAAACTACTGGCGCCATATCACAGGCGTCATTCGCTTTCAGTGGATTATTACCTTAATGCACGACAGGGCAGTGATTTATAAATTAAGCTCCTATGCAGGTAATTAGGCGATTAAACATTGCCAGTGTAATATCTTAGGCATATCCTAAAAATTGGTTGGTTTACTTCCCAATTGTAGAAATGATTTGCAGTAACGTTATGTCAAAATGGACTGATTGAAGTTATTTTTTTATTTATGGCTTAAAGCCTCGTTGACATCGAGGTCATTAGAAGTGGTATAAGATTGTGGACAAGTAACAGGAAGGAATTCGGACATGGCTTTTTGAAGGAAGTATTCTGGAATTCGCCTGGAGTGATTTGGGGAAACCATGGAGAACCCAAATCTGAATGCCCAGGAGTGGATTTGAACCGGCGTCCTCCCGAATGCGAGGCGAGTGCCTGATTGAATTTGCAACAATAAAGCCTTCAGTTTATAGATAATGCGAAAATGAGTAACAATATTCTTGTGGTTATGAATTCAACATGATTCTGCCAAGCAAGTGTGTACTTCTATCTGTCTCACACCGTTGACTTTGATTGGTTTAATAATTCATCTGGCATAGCCAATCATACTGGTTACTTGAAGGCTCTCGAATCTATTACGGAGTACAGAAATTAAGCAAGATGTTGGTTGAAGAACAAATAATCTTGGTATATTACCTGACTTCATGACTGAGAATACATCTTATTTCTCGTATTAAGCCCCAAAAAGCGACATATTGCCACGGAGCTTGGTGGTGTAACGGTTAGCGTTTTCGCCTCGCATTCGGGAGGATGCCGGTTTGAATCCCCGTCCGGGCATCCAGGTTTGGGTTTTCCATTGTTTCCCAAATCACTCCAGGCAAATGCCGGAATGTTTCCTTCAAAAAGGCCATGGCCGAATTCCTTCCCATTCCTTGCCCCCCATCCTTTCCCGTCTCTAAAGACCTCGGTGTTAAGAGACGTTAAGCAGTTAAAAAAAAAAAAAACATATTGCCTTACAGCTTGTCCTACAGCAAATTAGTTTGCCACATAATCTGTCATCTACGGATCTACTAAGCAGTAAAACAATCACATTAATTGTTATTTATGTACAATATATTTAAGCAAAAAAGTAAATCAGACACTTGTGCTTTTGGAAGCAAGATATTAAGAATCAAATAGAATTAATTGTTTCGTCTCACACTTTACTTATCAAACAACTGCATATACAGCCAGCAGTCAAGAATCGTCTTCTCGCTTCACGCAGAACGCAACATAAAAAATAATTGAACATTCAATTGTTTTAGTACTCCCATGACAGCAGATACACTAAAATAAGTATAGTAATTATGTATATTACATTTATGCAAATATCATTTCAATATTTCATTCTTCTCCTTAACCGCTATGTTGGTGCATACCATTTTAGCTATGGTAGTTTTCGTTTGCTTTTCCATTATAGAAGTGTGTTTATTGTTTGTGTTGATACGTGTGATGCGCGTATACTCAGTGTAGTTCGTTGGTTTCGTTGAGAATGAATGAAAGAAGGAAGAAGGGAAAGGGCGAAAAGAGATGCTGGTCCATTGAGGCCTACTTTTCAGTTGACATTAAGAGGCCGCCAGGCTTAACGTCCCCATCGGACAGACGAATCAGCTATCAACAGTGTAGCATGCCTCACTCCTTACGCACTGTGTAGAGGTTTAGGATGTAACCCACACCTTTGGTGCACAATATCCCCATCAGGAATTGCACACTACCAAAACATACGTAAGTTTTGATAAATACGCAAACTATTTACTTACAAACACAACAAACGACAAAAACACACATTTCTTGATGCGAATCAACTGTCATCTGGAAGGGTACCATCCCACAAATTACACATTTCAAAAAAAGGAAGAAACAGAAAACATCTATCATAGAGAACATAAGTGACACGAATCTCTAACAGATGTAAACAATTAAGGCCCCCCATCGCTCCAGGATATGACATACGTGGTTCAAACTACGCACCATTTGACAAATTCCTAATTACAAGCCATGGGAGAATCAAGGCTTTGCGACACGGTCCATTCGCTTATAATAATAATATACGTACAGGGTGATTCAAAATAACGTGGACAAAATAAAATGGATGGTAGATCTGTCATACAATAAGAATAAAAAATCGCATAGGAACAGAGGGTCTCAACTGCGATCCGGAGCCGATACAGGGTGTCTAAAATAATACTGACACAAAGAAAAGAATCAAAACCATTACGGCTCATTTTATTGATAATTACTCACATGCGACTAACGCAAGGCAAATGTTGAGCCTACAGCAGATGCTCAAAGTTTTTGCCAAATGTATCGAGACAAGCCCGGCATCTCGGTTGCATGGAACAGCGCACCTTCTCAAAGATACCAGGTGTATCTCGAACACATCCGGCTGCCGCAACGATTCTTCCCACCAAGTATTGCGGCGTTTAAACAGGTGTTTCATACACAAGTCATTTTACAAATCCCCACAATAAAAAACCCAAGGGACCGTGTTAGTATCTCAACGCCATCTCGTGGCTCTAGCGCCCTCTACAGGCGTTTGCGACCCTCTGTTCCTATGCGATTTTTGATCCTTATTGCATAAAAGATCTACCATGTCATTTTGTCCACGTTTTTTTGAATCACTCTGTATAAATAGATACTACCAGACATATACCTCACTTTGAATACTATAGGTATATCATGAAACAGATACGGCACTGTGTGCTCCACGTTTCCTCTGTGCAGTGCTGTAACCAGGTCCATCCTATGTCTGCACAACCCATCGACGGCAACGTGTTGTTTCTCAGGGTTGTTTGCCGCGGAAATCCTGAAACAAAAAATTCTGCTCGCTTCCTACCGTCGGCGGTGGACGGTGGCACAATGGGAAGAAACTAAATGTAATTTCACCTCCCCAGGACGTCCGGCTGACGTCTTCAAGCGTATGAGGGCTGAGGCTGAGTAATCGGGTTAGCCGGCGGCCTAACTCGCAGGGGTGGCCGCCAGATACTGTATCCACTGTTCAGAGGCGTCCAGGCGACAGTAATCTTTAAACCAACATTTCAGTGAATCCAGATAATTGAAAAAACGTTTCCCCTGTAGCTGAGGTCGCTAAGTCAACGTAACAGTACATGGTATTTAACATGGCGTTAGCTTGTTCGAGTCCCGTTGGTAGGACTTTCGGTGGAATAGTAGGAAGGTTCGCATTTCCAAATCAACAGAATTTATAACAGAGTTCTTCATTAAATTAAAAACGTCTCTATGGTGGGTATGAGGTGAGAAAACGCGATACTATCCACAAAAATTTGATTTTCTTCCGGATCGTGGTTCTTCGAATCATACAGATAGAATCACCTCCATTTAAAGTATTTCAACACATTAAATCCCTCCTAAAATAGTTTTCTACAGTTTTCTGTGTATTTTTCTGTTCTGAAAATAGTTCATTTTACTTATCAGATAAATAGAACTATTATTTGAATTTAGTTCCACGGTCAGTTAGGAACGACTAATATGTATGGGCAGGAACATGAGCAGACTAAAGCTCGAATTTTTGGTATCTTAAGTTAGTATCCTTTAAGATGAATCTCTTTTAAATTTCATGGGCTGGGCAACCAAGGTAAGAGATAACTCTTTATATAACTGGGCACATTGCTAAAGCTTTTTTTTTTTTTTTTTTTGGTACTAGCAACATAATGGAAACGGAACTAAGAGATAAATAGTGGATAAGAGAATTTTAACTGTTTCATTATTAAAATTAAACGGTCGCACTTAAGAACGACCTCTAACAAATAATATTTACACCCGATAATTAAATATCACGAATCATTATGAAAACTCATTTTTTTGGCACTAAAGATTAAACGAAATTGCAGAGTCAGTTTTCGTGGGAGTAGTACACTTCTTTCTAAATTGCTCAAGTCACTGAAGAGTTGTCTCAGTTTTTAGTAGTATTTGTATTGATATTAAAATGTTGATTAATCTTGTGACGCATGAGATTGAATTGCGCTTTTAAGAATCAGCACCTTGAGAATAAAGTCATTACTATGTTATTTCCTAAGGTGCAAAAAGATTTATAAATATCAAATCACCTACCATTTGTCGAATATTTGAATGGTTTTGTTCTATTTGGCTTACGCGACGAGAAAGGGAATCTTCGAACTTTTGATTAATGATATGTACTGTCTAACTTTGACTTAAATGACTTCCTTTACTGGAAACTGGTTTTATGGTTCACTGAAACTGTTTAGTAAGAAGCGAAAGTTGGATGAAAAATCGTGAAAAGAGAATGAATTAAATATTGTGTTAGCATTTAAAAAATATCTTTTTTTTCACCATATTGCCATTAAATCATATCATCGTGGGAAGAGTCCGCCTATAGGAGTGTAGGCAGATAATACTATGTGTAGTCAAAGGAGTAAATCAGTCTGATAAGTATGCATCGGTGATCCCATCGGGACATTAAAAATGGCGGTTGCAACACAAAGATCTAGCAAGCAGTAGCCATATAACCAAAGGGTGGTGAATTCTATTTTATTGCTTAACACCTTGTCGACGTCGAGGTTATTAGAGGTGAGAAAGGACTGGAAGGAATTGTGCTATGGCCTTTTGAAGAAAGCATCCAGGTGGATGCTCGGACGGGGATGGTGAATTCTACCATGACAAGTTCAAATTTTGGCATATGGGTAACTTGTTAAATTCCACTTTTTCACAGAATAGATTAATTTCTGTTGACCTGTTAATGTTGCAACGGAATTACTTCGTATGTAACCTATCTATAGAACATACCACAGCGCTATGGTGCATATAATTTCAACAACCACAAAAAAGAATAGAAGAACTAATTAATTTTCGAAAAAATAAACAACTTTAATTCACTTTTATACAAAGTAAAGCTAAAATCATGCTCCCTGGTGAGCGTGGTAGGTGAACAGTAGCACTCGGACCTGGCATTCTGAAGCACGCGGGTTTGAACCCCCACACGGCCATCCAGATTTCAGTTTTCTATGGTTTTCCTCAATAATTCCAGCTGAATGTTAGCATGATTTCCTCGACGTCGAATAGGTCTAAAGTTCGAAACAGAAGAAGGGAAAAAACAGTTTAAGCTTGTTGCAATCATAAAAACAGCAAGATTCGACTCTAAACAAGAGCCAATAGTGTTCGTAATTTTTCAACCTGAATTTCCTTACTGACCTCCAACTCACTAGATTTAGAAAATATTATAGCTACAAAACTGTAATGTTAGAATTAAAGGTCATGTAAGCAACAAGTGATTAATTACAGAATTATACTGCTGACAAAATAAATATAATATTTGTTTATCACTGTATGGCTTACCTAACTATTTTATAATCGACAACTGAAAAACACTACAAAACAGTTTTTATTTTGGCTGCACAAATTAAAGGGGCAAGATAAAGTATTTTAAAATGTCATATTTTCGTAGATTTATTTCTGACAAAATAAAATTATTATATGCGTTGATAACTTAAAGTATTTTAAAACGTCATATTTTTTTTAGATTCTTTTTCGGACAAAATTAAATGAACATACGCACTGTTTCATTCGCAATATAGCGTTCAGCGCCAATGTTCTTTATGCAAGATGACTGCTCGCTTGGTCGTTCTGCGACTGCGAATCAATTCTAGCTGTTGGAGACGAAGGTAGTAATCCTGTTAATTAAACTTCGGTATCTGCAGTGACCTGTGGAGTTTAGCCTCCGTACTAGCTGTAAACGGTCACGTCCTACAAATTCATTTCACTTGCGATACAAAGTAGGAACGACCGTCTGATAACAATCCCACATCCTGCTCTCAAAACAAGAACCGCGCTACACTCACTAATTGCGGAAGTTTCTGAAGCCAGTGTAAACTCGGAACAGGGTGAATCAAGCGACTGCTGCAAAGATAAACACTTTTCTCTAAAGAAGCGCTGTGCTATAAGAGACCAGTATTTTATGGAGAAAAAATTAACATCTTCCATTGAATGTTTTCAAGCCCTTTTATACAAAGACACTCAATTTAAATATCGACAAGAAGTGTAATTATCTATACACCAAAGATCTTAGGTGAGAATCACGTTTTACGATTATACACAGTTTTTAATTAATTATGAAAAATGAATGTTTTCCCACGAATCCCTGCTATGTGTCTTTTCATTTATTGCATCTTTGTTGCCATTTACCCATGACATTTGCGGTCATGGGTTCCTATGCAATTCTGAATGTTTGATGTTCTCCACCTCCTCTTAAAGTTTGTATCTATGGCTTGTTGCTAATAGCCACATAACGTGGTAGAAGAAATGCGTACCTAAAGAAGTCATATTGAATACGTCGCTGTAGGAGACGTAAAACCGTAGGTCAATGTATGAGGATTATACTAAAAATAATGGTCATCAATTTACAAAATAAATCCAAGGCAATCAATATAGTATACCAAGAACGTCTTGTCAATTGAATAGATTCACGTAGCGCCTCTGGTTATTCTTACACCACTAGCTTCTATTACGTGAAAAACTGCAGTCAGTGATGTGTAGTTTCGTCAAGGTGCTGTCACTGAATTCTTGGATAAATAAGAAACCGCCGCTGCTGAAACTCACCGTAGACTTCGCCATGCATCGGCGCTAGCAGTCTTACGAGATGAATGAAACACAGCAAAGATGTAATATTTCTAAAACAGTTGTCAATGAATGCAGCACGAAGAGATTTAATGACGTCATTAAAGAAGACAGAATAGTTACTGTGAATGAAATGAAATGACGTAACAACTTGTAATAGGACAGAGTGCAGCCCATGAAATAATCGTAAATTTGGGCAATGGAAAAGTTTGTACTCCTTAGGTTCTACGTTAACTGACAGATAACCACAAAGTTCAGAAAAAAAAATTGGGAAAGTGTGAAAGTGGGGTTGTAAGTTTTCTGTCGTGGCGTGCACCTTAAAACTACCATCTTTTCTGCTTTGTGAAGCATCAGATTTCGAGACAGCACATAAAAATCTCAGTGGGCCAGTGTCTTCGGTCAGCTGGAGCGTAATTCTACAGCAAAGGAATTTTCAAGCCACCATAACGGTGGGAAACATGTATTCTAAGAAATGGAGACGGAGAAAAATGGTAAATAAATTTCTTTTATTCAGCTGGTGTTATATATTTAACTAAATTCTTCTTCTGTGAGTGACACACCCGTTTCCGAGTGAAGGCGGTTACCATGCGGGATATTTATCATAGATGAAACGGGATGGCTTCCCGTTACCCTCCCCAGTGTGACAGTGTTCATAAGTATGCGTGACTGTGATGGTGAGTGTGTTCTGTTACGGCGTTTTTTTGTGTTGTGGATGAGGAACGAAAGATGGGGAGTCCATTCAGGTCTATTCTTCCGAAACACACGGACAGGTCACCAAACTTTATGTCCCCATCCAATGGTCGAATCACCATAAACAATGTCGTATGCCATTACGTTTTACGGAGAGATGTGGTTTTTTTAACGCTCTGTCCTCGCATTCGGGAGGCCGCTGGTTCGATTTCCCGTCCTGACATCCAGACATCGGTTCCCCATGGTTTCCTCAAATCACTCCAAGCGAATACCGGGATGCTTCCATCGAATGGCCATTGCCGAATTCCTTCCCGTTCCTTGTCCCCAGTCCTATACCACCTCTAATGACCTAGATCTCGAAAAGATGTAGAGCTAAAAATATTGGGATTTAACCCAGGACGTTGGTGCACAATCAGATGATCAGGAATGGTGCACTGCAATCTCTGCTACACCGCCGGCCAAGTAATGATGATAAAAATTTTCTCTAGCAGTAGGACTAGAACCAACTGTCCCCGTGACAACACCAGACACCATCACGGTGCCAAAGGGGTCAGTAACCCACACTAGTAAAGCCGTATTTGTTAAAACTTATTGATCAATAATTTACAGAATATAAACACAACCATGTCACGTCTTTTCTTATTGTTGTATTAATGCTGATAATCGATATTCATGTATCCATATTTATCTAGTGTGATTGACTGCAACCTTCGTAGCTAACTTGTGTTTTATCGCTCTAAATTTGGTTATTGCTCTCGTAATTGAAACTTTAGCTGAGATTGATGGACGATCCACATCAACTTTTGTTTTGCTCTTGACGAGACAATTTACTGACATGTATGCCCATTAAAAAGACATCTGTGATGTATATTATCCTTTTCTTTCAAGAATGCTATTAATTTTTAAGTAGAATAATTTTAGTAGCTGGATGATAATATGCCACATATTTTGTCTAAACCTTTTAACCTTTGTTGATATTTGGGATATATATTTCCACGAATAACACTTAAACAGTGACACATTTGTCCTAAACAAGTTTAATCACACAATCTGATGATGATAGAACAGTGACAAGTCTAAGATTATCTTATGTTGTGAAAGGTACATACATGTTTGGCATGTATGCATCGCATGAACCAGTACTTTTGCTTTTGTATTTGACTTTACTTATGGTGTATTGAATGAAACAACTCTAGGTAGTTGTCTGTAGTAGCAGGCTTGCTTGAATTAATAAATGTCTCTTGTTTTAAGCAGTTAGTAAGGCTAACATACGACGTGGTAGATATCGCAGAGTTGTTCTGGAGTCCCACCCAGCGGCTGCTAATCCCTCGAACGGCTGTAGCCTCACATAGCTACTCCATCCCCCCACTCGTACCCCCACCCCTTCTACTGCGAGCACGTGTATCAATTAGGCCATAGAAAATTCACGAGAAGAGCTGCAACTACATTAATGAGTATTCCAATACGATACATACATTTTACTCGCTTGTTCCGTAACAGTAATTTATTTCAGCAATATTAGATCTTTGACTTCCTATCTGAAATATTGTTCGTTCCACATGTAACAAGCGGAAATAACTTTAAATGTCTTGTTAAGTTCTCACTCAACGTTCTAGACAGTCATACGCTCAAATTGAGGTTTTAGTTTTATCTGTAGTTTCAGGCTTAGATAAAATTTTCATCTTTGGTTATTATTGAAATTCAACTTAAATGGGTGAATAAACTTTAATACAGGTAAATTAACACTGCGTATGGCACTGGAGGATTTGAGTAGTGAAAATTTTAGCGCATGATTAGCGTTTACTTCTCATAGGAAGGTCCAATTTACTGCCCTAATCATTACCACTTTCTAATTCTGAGGCCATTACTGAAGTCAGTGCAGTAATATACACACTTATCAGACATTAGGTATAGTTTTAATAGAAAAAACGACTGGTTTTGGGAGTTCCTTTGCTTTGAGTGTCAGAAGGAACGGTTGCTGGATCGCTCGTTCGTTTCTTTGTCAGTCTGTAACAGCTACATGACATTAGACTCCTTTAACTCAGAAATTTTGAACTGTTCAATGTATTAATTCTTATTTTCCAAACCATAATAACAATCTGAAATTTTGAAAAAAGAAAGTAGACTGGTAAATTTGCTATAGCGGATTTAGCGATGGTTGAACGAATATTTCTTTTTTGGTGCCAAATAACTGTCTGTTACGGATTCCACAGCCAGTAACAACAGTATTTCCAGTTCCTTACGACCCCACAAGTCTTTACCTATTGAATTATTATTTAAGAAAACTAACTCTGATAATTTTTTTAAAATTCAACTTATTACTAAATCTGGGTAGATAACGTTCCATATGTGACAGTAGCTCGTACACGGCGTTTTTATTTTTTACAAGATACTAAAAAAATTATGACGATTATTTGGGAATTAATGGACACTTATGGTCAACTCGTTCGGATAAAATCGTTGATGCAGCGGAAAAATCCGCTTAGATGGCAACTATATGCATATGAATACATATTAACCTTGTAACTGTATTTAAATTATTATTTTACTATTACATGTATTAATATTCTTGTCTAATAAATATAATAATTTTCCAGATATGCATCGTGAGTATGAAGTAGGTGTATGAGGTCGTAATGATACCCATCATGGTAGAATAGCTCAAATGCGTGTTCAGAAAAGGGAGTACCAGTTATAATAGTGTCTTACATAAAGATTGCAAAACTTCCTGTTATTAATTTGCTGGTTGAAATAATCACATGGATAAGTTAACTTTGAATTTTAATATATTGACTGTAGAATACTGCAAGGTTTTGACCAGGTTATCAGCCAACCTTAAGCTGGGAAAATAGTTCTGAAACATCTATGATTTCTGATTTATGAAATAGTTGTGGATTAATAACACCATTAATTGTTACAATTGTTTATATGTGACCAACCACGTTTTACAATACGATCGTGAATTTTGAATCAAGATTTTGTACCTTCGATGTGCAGACTCCTCCATTTGTTAAAATCACCATAAGTTTGACAAAGATTTACACAGTGAGTAAGCTAGTGTTTTAACAGTGAGGCTCTCCTTACTTGTTAACACTGTCTGCTTTAAACGATTTCTTAATAACATAGTCACCATCCAAAATGATTTTACTAACACTTTTAACACTCAATAATTTCTCAATACATTGCACAAGTCAAAGAACACTTCGTCCCTCTTCATTTCTTGAAGCAAATCAGATTATGTGAAGCCATCAGACGCTCCGCTCGTTTCACTATCCTCCTATCATTCGTCGAATCTACGCACATGACACGGCAAAGATATAGCATATGTTTCCCGCTGTATTGTTACACGGTCCATGCATATTTTGGGTAGAAAAAGTAGTCATTATACTGTATATAACAAACGTAAGCATTATTTGTCAATGTGTGCCACTGTAACTTCGCAACCCATTCCTGAAGTTTCATGGGGTTTATGTGGTATGGTAGCCCTCCATACCCATCCACGAAGGGTTCGGTTTGGGACTGCAGGGGCTGGGTTCGGAGTTATGGCTGTCAAAATGTTCCAGAAACCGGAAACGGAAGTCCAGAATTTTCTGAAGCATTCTCTAATGTTCGATTATCATGTTTTGGCGGGTACACGTTTCAGATAAAAGGTTATATAAGGAAATGGTGAAACACATGCGCAATATACTTTTGGAAATCGATTGAATCGAACCAAGAAAAACTAAATATGGTAATAGGTGATATAAATTTCAGTGAAAATTTTTACATGTAAAACGTGAATTGCTTAGTAGTGAACAGTGTACTACGTGAAATTTTAGTGTGATAAGTAGGGTTCGGATCCATAGGACAAGTCGTATTTTTGCCTGCTTTTTTAAATCTGAAATGCTAAATTAAACATCGATTCAACGTTTCTGATTGTTTTAAAATGTATTATATATTTTATATAGCATATAAAAGCATATTCAGACCATTTTCCTAGTTTGGATCATATTTTGATAATATTTATGGCCATATGGTCATATTTTGAGGAAAAATCTTAGTTTTTTAATAGTACCAGGAATTCACTAGATATAGATGAGAAGAAATTAAGATAATTATTCACACAACTGTACTTCTGCTATACAGGTGGGGGGGAATTAAATTTCATTGTGGTCAGAGTTCACCTGTCGAGAATTAAAGTTATACATTATTGTCACTCACTAAACGTAATGTTTCGCCCACATTTTAATCTCGAGAAAGCAGCAAAAGCATGCCTATGTCGATCCGCGTCAATGAATATCTCAGTGAAATATCCTCAGTCATCGTTAAATCTGCAGTGGATCAGTGAGAAGACATACCGCCATGCCGAAAATAAAATTTTCAGAAAGTGCGTAGTTACGTGAGCGAATTTAGAGAGGCGTATTTTAGTGCAGATGAAAGAGTTCTATTCTGTAAATTATCTGACATTAAAGTGACTTCAAGAAAACGATTTAAAATTTAATTTACCAATGGTGCAGCGAGTGTACGGAAGGAAGTTAAGAAAGCGACAATATTAGATAAAATAAAATGATGTATAATTGAGCATGTTATGATGTATAGTAAATTTAAATGTTTGGTCATATACTGTCATTTGTAGGTGATATTTACCCATTTTTAAGGTCATATTTGCATGCAAATCTTTCTATTTTTTGATCATAAAGATCCGAAACGTAGTGATGAGTAATACTAACATTTAACAGGATGCCGAAATGTTAAAGAGGAGGAGATCTTGTCAGCTGAGAATGGAAAAGATGGAAACAGAAAACACAGCGAAGAAATGAAACAGATGAGGAGTGAGGGGACGTTTAGCTTCACAACGAAGGGAATGAATAGATTGAGGGAAAACTTAGCAACTGAATAACGAATAGAGGATCGAATGTTACACTCGGTAAGCAGATATAGAGAAACTAATGAAGAAACAAAAATACTAAGTGAAGTTAAAGTGATCGAAGTTCGTGTAAATTAAAGATTGTAAGCACATGAACAAAACGCTACGAAAATGCTAGAAACGGAAGAAGTAGAGATTATAGTTTGGCGGTTGAAGCATTCCCTTAAGATCCCAATGAAGAATAGAAAAAATAGAAAACTTATATGAATTCTTTTTTCCCTCGTACCATTAGGGATTGGAATGCACAACAAAGAGATTAGCTTTGGTGCTTAGCACCCTCTGCAACCCACAATTTTGTGAATTGCAGAGTATATATGTAGATGTAGATGTTTTCATTGACAAAATTGATCAAATGTGTCAGTTTTGACGTACTAAGAAATTCAGTAGATAAATACGAGGAATGAGTCACAAGAGTGGAAAAATCGATTACCATCATTGGAAGTGACTCTACCGGGTAACTTTGGCTAGTAACAAAGTATAATTCAAGCAAATAATAAACCACCCAAGTCCTTATCTCACATTTGTGGATATCTCGGTTCCTGGCTTCTCTTTAAATTATTAGCCAAACACGTATGTCGCACTGCAGGCTGGTGAAATTTGGTAGGCAGTGCCGTCACGGGATCTTAATACGAGCAAACGAAGCACTTTTTGTCTGTAATACTGCGAGTTGGCTACGCGCCAGTATGGAAGACGCATGTCGCCGTCGGACAATGTTCGCCGGTCGGACGGCGTTTGATGTGGATTTCAGGCGTCAGACTCGACTTGACAGCTGGTAACAGATGAGCTGCTCCCAAGCGAGCGAGGCATGGCTAAACCGGGAGTAAAAACCCAGCTAACCGGCTTCTCCCAGCTCCTTATCTCACCTCCACAAACTGATGCAATCGAGTAAAGATACAAATACCCTATTGAAGCTTACCAGTTATGTGTACCTTCATTTTATTATTTTGTTTTCATTGTCATTAAACTTTGCATAGTTTATCATTCAAATTATATACTTATTTAAATAACTTATTAAAGGAGGGAGCGAATTTTTTTTGTATAATTACAAAACCGCTGCATCTACATTTACACAAGTCACAGATTTATTTACAAATAACATTCAACAACCATAGAACATCTTTAATACAAAAAATTAATATCTCTATTTCTGGAGCATAAGTTCCCAGATCGATATCGGGTTCACAAATGGGTAGATAGATGCACTTCGAGTTCAGTAATAAGCTGTTGGTGATGGAATCTTCTATCATATACATTTTATATACACTTGATGGCGGCATATAATCACTCACTATGATTCCACACAATGCCAACAGCTTCATCAAAAAAAAAAAAAAAGTTTTTCAATCTCCTCCCCTTCACACAGACAATATACATTTCCCTTACTAACGAATATTAAAATGAAATATATCATGCGGCACATTACACAATGTATGTTATTTCTTCTCCAAACATATCTTTTTCTCAAGTAACACAAATACAGTATTTCTGGATAGTACTATTTTCCCTCGTGGCTTTACGCCTCCTGACTAGAGGCGGGAAGGGCTGAGGGTATGGAACGGGTAGGAATTCGACCATTAAATTATGAAGGAACAATGCAAAACCGAAATCTGGACGGCTGGGCGAGAATTCACACCTGCGCCCTCCAGAACGCGAGGCCAGAGTATTACCATTCACCAACCACACGCGGTTTACTGACTGATACCACAGTGTAATAGTATTGTCACACCAGGATTTTAATTAGCAAGAGCTAATTATAATTAATCTTTTGATTTTTCATTCCTAGAATTAAATTTTTGAATGAAAGAGATGTTAGAAATAATTCTGTAAACACTGGTAAACTAAAATGTTATAAACTGATAATTTATTGAAACTAAACATGACCGACAGACTGGTGGTGAATTTAATTTTAAGTTCTGAAACAATTAAAAGAAACACCTATATCAGCGTTAGTTATAGTATGCATGTAAAAGATCGTAAGACAAAATGAAAAACATATAATCAGGTTGACTGAAAACATTATGATATTACGTGGACTTACTATCTTAAACAGATAAAAGAAACAACAAGAATACGTTATGGATTATTCCGTTATTTACATGGACCAAGGCCTTTAATTCAGACAGATATTCTTATCACGCTTATATCTTCCCTCAAAGTGCTGTTTGGACTAATAAAATAAATAATTCTGGCTGTTGCAAATATCAGTTTCTCTTAAAAAAATTGCAGTGTTTGGATAGATATTTTTGCAATTTCATGCTGGTGGCAAATCCAATAGATCAAAAGTAACTAGACTCCAAATTTCTTCAAATTCGAATGTCATCTTCCATTAATTAATTTTCCATTAATAATCGTTTGTAAATTTTATCAAAGAACCTGTTTGCTTGTGTGGTTGTAAGTAACTCCCCTTGATTTATTCTAAATTTAACAGTCAAATAAACGTTTAGATTAATTAAAATTCTAATTTCTAAATCCAGAAGTTTTTTAGACGGCAGATGTAAATTAGATATCCTGTGAAGACAGTTTGAAACCAATCCATTGTATAATACTTGACTGCAACAATTGTATATACAGTTACAAATGTTTTAATGAGTAATAAAATTTTGCAAACCATTTCCTAAACGACGTACGTTTTGTCTGCAGCCTCGCCGACAACATAGAGAAAAGATTCAGTTTCATCCTAAGAGCTTCCTATGTGCAGTGAATTGCGTGTTCCTTCATTCTGTTTGTGCCGTATTCCGGATTAACCTTTAACGGTTACATAAAAACATTATGTTTGACGTCACCATTCGCCCTAGATAGAGTCACCGGGTTATCTTAGAGACCATTGCCATGTCATCACCATTTTACCAATGACCTTAGCGAAAAGGTGTTGGCACGATGGGATATGCATTTAAATGGTGGTTATTTAAAACTCTACGCTCCGTCTTTTCCAACTTTCGCTTATGGATACCTTATTTTTGTAAATTAACACTTTCAAACTGAGGATGACTTTTTTTCCCCAAACAACCTACAATGTAACTAGGTTATAATTTACATATAAGGAATATCTGAAATATAGTTTAATCTGTGCCAAACATTTTTCCATCTTAACTGTAAATTAGTGTAGTAAGAATGACTTACTTCCTAGAGCACACAACTTCGTTGACTGTGTTTGGTAATATATGTAACGTTTTTTATTTATTTGCACGTAATATTTTATAATTCCCCGTTTAACATGTAATGTTAATATTTTATTTCTACAGTATTGACCAGAATATACTTTATCCTGTATATTATTCTTGCTGTTAACATACCTTTTGCTCAGTTAATACAAGGCCTACATCATTGAATAGGTATCATTGTACAGTTGATACTCAGTTTACGATAAAACACACTGTTCGTTTAAAATCTAAGTTAAAAGTAGTTCCGCCGACGGGAGGGACACAGTTTACCTCGCCGCAGCGAGACGCAACCTGCCAGACAAAGCAGTCACTTTGGTACCGGCAGCTTGAGGGGATAGTAGTAGCCGCGATTACTTAAGTACTATCTAACAATATTTTTCTGTCAGTTACCGAATATGACAAACAAAAATTTCAAGCAACAGTGATTTAGCTATTTATGATTTATATTTAGTAAACAATTGTGTTTGTAATTTCATAATCTGTAATACTTCTCTCCATAACTAGGATAACACAGGGTTACCACAATGTTGGTTAAAAGCACATACGTCCCAGGCCCGAATCGAACCGGTGACCCTCTGTAACCTACGTAAAGCCAGCGCTGCAGTCAATACGTTAAAACAGGCCCGAGAAGAAAGAATTTACTCGTACTTATTTTACTGTTGGAAAGGTAAATTCCTGACTTGGGCACTTATTGCGTATACACTTTACTTGCATTCGTGACTACAAGTATGGATAGTAACGAATGTTTCCTGGTGACCACAGACAGAAATCCTCAATTTTGTTTTGCTTTCATCAGTATCTCTACAAGTTCTATGCAGTCATCCACCCCTTCCTATCTTGTGCTAATCACTTCATCTCAACTCCTTACATCTTACGTCCTAAGTTATCTAATCTCTGTCTTCCTCTAAAATTCTTTCCTTCTACTGTTCCTTAACAAATTAACCAACCCCACATGTCTCAAAATATAACTCACCCCATGTATCTTCTTTCTGTTAGAGTCTTCCACAAACTTCTTTCCAAAGCACGCTCACTGTCCACTTACTTTTCAGCATACTTATATAACACCACATTTCAAATGGTTCTATTTTTCTTCTTTCTGGTATTCCTAAAGGCTAAGCTACGATAAATCTACCATAAAGTGATGTTTTCCACTTAAAGACTTTTAAAAAGTTCTTTATGAATCCTAGATCTATATTTGAAACTGAAAGCTTTCTCTTTTTCATGAAGGCTCTTTTTGCTAGTGATATTCTGATTTTAACATCATTCCTGCCGGCTATCAGTTGTAATTTTACTACTTAGCAGAATTCATGTACTTCTCCTATCACATCCGATCCTATTTCTATATTTAATTTACTGTTACGGATATCATTTCTGCTGAATTTCATCAAATTTGTCTTGCTTCAGATTATATTTAGTCCAAAATCTTCCTTCAGTATTTTGTTCATGCCATTCAGTAACTTCTAAATATTAGTTATAAGCAGAAAAAGAACGGATGTTGTTGAGGAATAGCGCAGAATATCCATCAAGCCAACTAGGATGTTGGAGTGAGTGATTTGGGCCAGTGCTTCCGAGAACAGAGCTGTGGTGGGAAAGACTACCGAACTTCTGCTAATGGGAGGCAATTTCCGCTTCTCGGAATCTTTTATTCGTTCCGTGTAACTGCATTAAGACACTCGCTTCTCATCTGTCTTTGATGTTCTAAATCCTCAGCTTTGAATGGGCAGAAGGGTTTCCTAGTAAGCAACACTTCCACTGGTAGGTGTAGGATGCATTCATTTAGAGAAGAAAGGATGAACAGTGAAAACAATCTGATTCGTTCTCGGAAAGTACTCATCAGTTGTTGATTGTTCCTAGCGCGCACATGACTTCAATATTCATTTACTGGAGCTTGATTTCCGGTCTACCGGTAATGTCTGCGCCATACTCTATTTCATGAAGACGCATCTGTTTGTGGAAAGTGCTAAGACAATGTGGTGCGTGTTATTTTTCAACATTGGTTAATTAAATTGAATTGTTACTTAATAATGCCAATGCAACTGGTGTTTTATGTTTTGTATACGACTACGCATTTACATAAAAATTATACTTTGTTAACAATTTTGGTTGCCCTATAACAATAAAGAAATATACCTTCCCACAAAATTGTCTTCCTTCTGGACTTCCATACAGTTAAAGCGGAAACACTACCTACAGTACAAGCGTCAACTAGATCAACTGGTGACAACTTGGCGTATTTTTCACTGCCGTGTTTGCATTGAAGAAAACGAAAGAGCGGATTCATCAGCTAAACTGGCCGCTTCAATCCAACAACCGATCTGCAGGCTGACGTCTACATCTGCGAATAATCTAATCTGGGAGCGACTTTTGTCGTATCAGATTAACCACCAACTTTCCCGTGAAGTGAATGACTTTGCTCTTAAAGCGATGACATGACGAGTATCTGCCTATCCACCTGTACCGAATCGGCATCGTACAGGCTATTAGTAACCAGTGTGTGGAGATGGTCCTACAAACACCACACGTCTACCAACTTGCACAAACCTAACACCTGTCGCATTTGTAGATGATCCGGAGCTCCGAATGACAGTCCTTTTTTTATTGGTGATCATGACAGAAAGGCCAGATGTGGACGTTGGCTAGGAGAAGAAGAAAGTTATATTTAAATCTCACTTTCCCTTTCGATTTTTCAAAGCGCAATTAAAAAATTTGAAATTTGTTTTTTTTTTCCTACAATTTACATTTATAGTCATCTCTGTTTTTTTTTCACATTGCTTGTTGCACTTTTTGATAATAATAAAAACATAGTTGAGGAAAAGAACTCGCCATGATTTCTATGTATCTGACTTACTACTATGTCTATTGTAGTTCCGGAACTGCCTTAGAACAAAAAACAATCTAATTTATGTATTTTATGTTACTTATTTTAATTTAAAACGTCCAGCAATACATGTTTGCTACACATTTTTTTTCAGCTATATTACTATTTCCATTGCCTTATCTGAGGGCAATCTAGTTGGATTTCTCTGTATTTAATTTTAATTACAATGGCACATTAGTATATAGTGACGTTAGCAAGACGTACAATATATTTGATACAGACATGAAGAACTATCTACACTAGATTTTAAAACGAGACGTTACGAAATATTTTTGCTTAAAAATTAGGAGTAATTCAAATGATTTCCATTCCACCCCACCCTCCTTCCAATTGGGATATTTAAGTTACAGATACAACAAGGATTTTAAGAACAAAAGTCAGATAACAACGAATATAACAATGGTAAAATACATATTTGTAAAGTGACGTAAATATGATCGTAGAACATGTGTGAGAATGAGATTTCATGACGTTCTTGACAATGTTCAAGGAGAATCAGGTGGCGTCACAGCCGTCTTCACTTACGATGTTTTCTGGAAGACAGTGATGGGGGTTGGGCTGACCTCCTGCCTAAATTGTAGAACTGTGCTATGGGAGTAATGAGTAACTTATTTATATTTTTTTGTCAGATTTGATGACGTATTAATTGTTGGACCAGTTTCTCTAAGGAGTGGTGTGTCACGTAGAAATCAGGAAATCGGAGGAATTTCTTTAGGAGGAATTGTATCTTTTGACGTTTGAAAGTAGCATCTGTACACCATCGTGGAGAGGCTTGCAAGATGTTAGAGCGGATTAATGATTTGTAGAGTAACAGGCAGCTTTCGACTCTGGGGGAGGTTTTCTTATTTTGAAGGGGATATACTTTAGAAATACGACCGTAAGTGTCAGATAAATTTTGATTAATATGATCCATAGGTAGACCTAAATGTTTTGCTGCTTTGTGTGGTGGATGCTATTCTATTTCCTCGCCGTTGATCTTAAGGGACCTGCGATTTGGTGGGAGCATGAGTGTAAAAATTTTGGCCTCTCTTTTCGATATATTTTGCTTGATGCGCCATTTGCTCATCCAGTCAGAGAGAATGTCAGTTGGTTATTTAATTTTTATTGCTGCAACGGCGATGTCCACAGTATCGCCAGCCTACACAGCGGTGGAAAACTGTGCGAAAAGCAGGAGTGTAAGTCACTATAATCACAATATTTTTAAAGCTGAAATATAATGCACAGTTTTGAATCATTGAATGATGACATGTATTTCGTAATACTTGATAACTGAACAACTTTATACTAGCAGAGAAGGAAAGTCACTTTCAACCACGTAATTTTTCGGTGATTCCGTTTCTAGCTTAATATGAACAGTGTATGTAAGCAGTTAAAGGATAGAAAGTTCTGGCTTATTAGGTAGACAGATAAAAAGCTAAAGATTGATTATGATTATTAAGTGGGGAAGGGGCTACTTATTGATCACTCGAAATTTAAATACCTCGGCATAACATCTGATAGCAGACTTAACTGGGAGAGACACATTGGACAGTTGTAGGGAAAGGGTTCAAAATCCTTCATCTGTTGGAAAGAGCGATGAGGGGATGCATTAGAGAAGTAAAGGAATTGGGGTACAAAACTTTGGTCAGACCACTGCTGGAATATGATGGTGTAGTATGGGACCCATATTTTTGGGTATCAAATACAGGAGTTGGAGAGGGTGCAGAGAAGAGCTGCGGATTTGTCTTTCGAAATTACCCCAAAACACAGTCGGTAACTAATATGAGAAAGGAGCTATAATGGGATTCATTGGAGAGAAGAAGGAGGGTGAAGATAGTCATGGGTGTGTTCACGGCCTATATTGGCGATGAGGCATGTAAAGATATTGGTGGGAAAATTAAGAGAGGTGCATGGAAGGGTAAAGATGACCGTGGGCACAAGCTGCCACTTGATTTCAGACATAAGGGCGTGGGAAAATTTTCTTTCGTAGGAAAGTGTGTAAGGGATTGGAATAGATTGCCAGGATAATTTATGACTGATTTATCGAAAACACTGAAAGAAAAAGTATGTTGGAAGAAGAAAGTAGAAAGACGGGTGTGTAGGGAGATTGCGACCAGAGTGTGCACTCCATCGCAATTTTATCAATTATTATTATATTAGATTAACGTGATCAGCAGGGAGTTACTTTATGAAGTAAATTGATAATCAATCAGTATTTTTATTTTTACTATTGTTCAACGTAATGCACGAACTTCACAATCTACAGCCGTCTGCTACCATTTCGACATTTTCCATAGATGCTTGTGCACCATAGACTCCATAGTGTATTTTATTTTCTAAAAATAGTAATCGGTAAATTACGCTGAAAATTTTTGTCTACTTACAATCATATCACTGGGAGACTATAAATATATTTTTTAATGTGACTAAGCTGAAAGCAAATACGATATAACTAATGATTACACAAACTCGAATGTTTACGTCGTGAGTGAATTTCCTCTCAGTGAATTCTTATTTACAGCTCTCCAAATGAATGACTGTTCTATTCGTGCTTTGCGTATCGTTGATGAGATACTTATAGCGCATATGTAAAGATTCACGTGGTTTTAAAGTTACTAATTCGTCTGCAGTTATTTCGAAAAACGATGAAAAATATAAATTTGAATGGCTGAATTTGGAAAAGAGCCCACATCCTCTAGAAAGCCATCTTCGGTAACTGAATGAAGATGAAAACGTCTCAATAGCTGTACAACATAATGTAATGAATTACTTTATAAAGGATTTTCTGTTGTATCACTGCCTTTATACCGAATATTATTGCGGTATTTTAGTTTCAAGCGTTCGGAGAAAACTCAAACTATTTAATTAGATATACTCAAGATAAAGAATGGAAGCGAACTGATACTCCTCAGGTTTTGAACGTTAGTCCTCTCTTACTACCTTCCACACTTCGGTCGACTATTGAGTAAGGATCGACCTAAGACCCAGGACGCGACTCTGAGGCACTTGTGGTATTACGAGGGCTGTCCCATACCGCATAAATTTCGGTTAATAGGTATAATTACGTAGTGAGTTTATTACTGAAACTTTGTCGTATCTCCACCAGAGAATTAGGTCGTTATTACATCTTTACTCCCTCGATAACTTCGGCTCGGAAATTCTCTCACACTTTTGAGTCGATTCTTACCACAAATCGATTCATATTAATACCTTGTACCTTTAAAGGAGCTTAAAGCAAGTTTCTGTAACAACAAAGAAACTTCAGGTATTAATACTATAAATATTATCACTGAACCTGGGGAATGCTGGTAATATCTAAATGTAAAATATATCTCCAACAAAATGAACTCAGTGATCGGTCAAAAAGAAATTTAAGTCCCGCATTACCTTAATTTTTTAGAAATCGGTCGACAATGAGGTAATGCGCCCACTGTTGGTATGTTGAAATTTTTTTTTAGATGATTAACGGAACAATAAAAAATATATCAAAGACAGTTGACAGCTTTTCTAAATGAAATATGTGTCACGTAAAATCGTGTTAAAACCGCGATAATTCGGTTGGCGTAGAAAAATTCCAGACAAAATAATTTTCTTGAAGGTTTGTTATCTGCGATACACCCTACATTTGTTTACAATGGCATATTGTTCCTGGCCTCTGCAAAAACTCTTACTTTCAACGATATCATAAGACTAAGATATTGCACGGATGTGGTCATGTACATTTTTCTCGACTGTTATGGAATCAAATATAATGTCCGTAAACAGTGTTAAAACTCACTACGATAAACTTAATTACGAATTCTTCAGCGGAAATACGAATCAATACGATAAACAGAGATAACATGAAACTTAAAAAATCAATAAAACAAACAGATATTAATTTTTCTGACACACTTTTCAATGAACAATTTATAGACAATAAACATATATTTAATAGATTATCTTACTGACATCTTTTTTCAATCGATCAAAGATTTATTACGTTACTATTAATTGTATCTGATGTGATCTTTTTGTGTTTTAACAAATATTATACGTATTTACTAAGACATGTCACGCGTAGAAAATTAAAAAAAAAAAGAGGGGGATCAAGAACTTTCTGAGTATTCGGTAAATTTCAGTGAAGTCCTTTTTTTATATTTTTATTTGTTTGTATTAGAATGGAATTGTTGGTATGGACAAAAATGTTATTTCCCTGACGAACATAATAACGGAATTATGCAGCCATTTGTTTGGCTGTAATGTGGATACAAGTTGAAACACAGCAGTTCGGCTGTTCGTGCGGAAATAACTCGTTATGGGAACCGACAGATGTGCGAAATGTTGCACGCCTTTCTGAACTACCAAACTCCAATAGCTAGATTGCCGCCTTTCGAAATCTACAGAATTTGGAATGATTGCTGCAAATAACAACGGTTAGCTTCCTTCCTACTTATCTTCACGTATGTAATGATCGTACTATTAAACTGTTTTATTATTGGCAGTACAAAGTTGATGGTTGCAAAGTTCGCATTTTTAATAACATTTTAGAAATCTGATTAGTCCTAGATCATACTCATACCTCCATTCTTTCAGATATCTTGTAATCGAAGACAACTGAACAGCATCAAGAAAAGACAATTTTCTAAACGATATAAACCAAAAGTTATATTTCTCCCTTATTATAAAGACAGCCTCGTAATTTTCTAAAAGTCAATAAGGCTAAAGCTTTTTAGTTCCTCGATACACGACAGTATAAGTAAAAAATAGCTTAAATCCTAAAATAAAACGTCTGTGTTACAAAACAATTTCAGTTGAGTTGACAGACAATTATATTTGATTTCAGTAGGTTCACTTTTTCAAATTATGATTTAAGACACTTCAGTCACTCCTGAAACCAAAGACGTTTTATTTGGTTTTTCTTCAGAAAATCGATAAATTGGCAAACAACTGATAAGTCAGAATAAAGTATTACGTTACGATTTTCTTTTACTGACTAATTGAAGCCATTGATAACTACTTATAAGAAAATAACAGCAGTAATAATCATGATCTTATTTATTTAAACTTTCAATATAACTAGCTTTGACAGTATTGTCAGAACGGCTTAAAAAAGCCCAATAATTTGTTTTGTTTTTGCTACCGAATTCAGCCGCAGCATGGTGGAAACACTAAATGAGTAGTAAGGATTGTGTGATTTTTTTCCAACTGATTATTGGAGTCGAACACTGGCTGTTAGGAGATATGGAACAGCTGGAGTGGTTGCTGAATTTAATTGGGATGTAGCTGAGAGAATGTCACACTGAGTGCATTGTTCTGAAAAAGAAGGAATTACGTTCGTTCACAGTTCTCTCTCCTCTCAGAAAAAAGACACCGCCTGAGGTCACGACAGCTCCAGTGAAAATTTAGTTCTTTCACTTTTATTTCGGAAACTGAATTATTTTTGTTACAGCGGTGGAGCTGGCTTTCATTCCGACGAACAATTTTCACACGCGCTTCCTGCAAAGTGTCGTATTTGAAATAAAAAGTGAACAGGAAGTTTAAGAAGAGATAGGCTATCATGAGTTTAGCATATATTAATCGGGTATGTTTTGGACGAATTTTGAATATGCGGGACTGTTAGTAGAAATACCTCCCTAAGTCTGTTTTTATTCGGTTAAATAGCTGCTCTCAACTAACTATTGTCAAGAATGGATGAAATAACTCAGTAATAATACACAGGTATTATGAATGGTCTCATTGTTGTTTCAACCAGCTCCACTTAAGTAACTAGAAAGTACAGAATTTCTAGATTAATCATCTTCTCATAGATCAAACTCTTACAGATAAATTTTTAGGACGTTCAACATTCATACTATAGATTCCCGATAGTCTCTTAAATAAATGGTCCAGGTGTACAATTTCAGCTATAGAAAGAGGTACAACAGTAAGAAAGCTCAGTAATCACTATCATTAAAATAAAGAGAGGTTAATTACATAAACAGTTTAAACTTAACGAAAAATTGAAAGGTTATCTAATTGACATGCATGTAATTTATCACAAAACACATTTGCCTCTGATGAGACAACTACAAAATGTATTTATCAATACTAATGTACAAATAGTATAGTATAGTATAGTATAGTATAGTATAGTATAGAAAAGTATAGTAATGGTTTTTACTGTGACTAATATTCACAGAATATGTTTGAATATACAGGGTGATTGTGGGGGTTTCAAAAAATTCATACACTTAGCACAATTGAGATACGAATTTGAATCTTATTTTGATGTGTACAGAAACTCATAAAGTTTTTTTACATCCATTAAAAAGTTCGATATGTGCGCCCTGTGTCACTCTGCACACATCTAAGCGATAGTCCATTTCATCCCACACGCGACGCAGCATGTCATCAGAATTTTTTAGAAAGGCGGCCCTGATCCGTTCTCTCAGTTGCGGGATAGTCGCAGGTAGAGGACAAAGATAAACTTGATCCTTGACGTAACCCCACAGAAAAAAATCACATGGGGTTAAATCTGGTGAACGAGGTGGCCAAGCCATGAGCATTTGGTTACTGTTGGCTCCGCGTCCTATCCATCGCTGCGGCAATTGTTTGTTGAGAAATGTTCTGACCTCCCGATGGAAATGAGGTGGAGCACCATATTGTTGGAATATTAAATCATCCACCTCTTTCAGCTGAGGCAGCAACCACTCAGAGACCATATCGAGATAAGTTAGTCCTGTTACTGTCTGTTCATTGAAGAAGAACGGGCCGTACACTTTCCCCTTGGAAACAGCAGCGAACGCACACACTTTTGGAGAATCACGCTGGTGTTCAATAAAAGCACTGGGATTTTCTGTCCCCCAAATCCACACATTATGCTTGTTAACTTTCCCGCACAAGTGAAAGTTCGCTTCATCACTAAAAAGGAGCTTTTTATAAAACCCATCTTCTTCCATTTTTTCTTGCATAATGTTACAAAACGTGAGACGTTTGCCATGGTCGTCAGGTGTTAAAGCCTGAAGCAGCCCTAGGCGATAGGCTTTCATTTTTAGGCGTTTTCGTAGCATGCGCCAAACTGTGGTTTGCGGAATGTTCAGTTCTCTGCTGCCTCTTCTTGTTGATTTCCTTGGGCTACATTGATAAGCTTCTCTGACGTGGTTCACGTTGACTTCCGACACAGAAGGACGCCCACTACTTTTCCCTTTGCATAAGCAGCACTTCTACACGAACTGCGCATACCACCTCCGAATGGAATTGTCTGAAGGTGCATCCTTCATAATTTTTTTTCGAAAGTGCCGTTGGACAATGGTAACTGACTGACACACGTGAAAATCTAGAGTGCAAAAAGCCTTCTCTATAGCGTTAGCTGCCATATTTCAAACACTGAAATCTTGGGGAACAAAACGTAACTACAAGATTAACGACTGCTACAAAACAAAACTTTGAGGGTTTGTCTACTCATCCATGTAAAGATAATACTTGTATGTTTAGTACACAGCCGGTAAAAAGTTCATGAAACCCCGACAATCATTTTGAATCTCCCGTATTTTGCGAAATGTTACTCATATCAAAGGCCTCTCCTCAGAAGGAAATCTGTGAAACAAGAATATAACAAAGAAATATAATCTTTTTTTTTTCTTTAAAGAAAGTAAATCTCCCTACAATCTATTACATTAGGTTTGAGTGATAGAGTTTGGATTGCTTAATGGATACAATCCGGAAAAATACATCCGGCGTAGATGACGTCATTCAAGAGTTACATTGAATGGAGTATCATTGGAAGGTGAGCTAGACGATGAAAATGTGATAAAAGTTCTGTTCTGAGATCGCAATCATTTGTAGACAAAAATTTTCGTAGGAATTTTTAAAAGAATTACATTTGAAAATAATGTGTTACCATGGGGAACTTCAGTAGCACGTATATCATCGCATTCGTGGAGCTGCAACTGAAAATGCGGAAGATAGTTGTCTAAAAGGAGTTGATCAGCTAAAGTACGACAACAGTTATACTAAATATTTCGTTCGTTCCAATTAACGGATAGCATTCTCAGGTTTCCATGCTGCTATTAAATTTAAAATCTGGTCGGTGCCGATTTTTTATTTATCTTTTACTCAACTGGTTAGTAGAGCGGGTGTGCTAGTTTGTTCTGGAGTCTGTTATTGCAACACATTCACTACAGTCCCGCAACGAATAGTAGCAATCTTTTCTCATGTGGCGCTGGTACTGATACTTGTCGCTGAAACAATCGTTTCAACCTTCAATCCAATCTGACCTTATGGATACTCGTTTCTGTAATGTATCCTGCACCCTATCAAGCAGAAAAATGAGCGGTGTTGGGAAATAAGAACTACTGAAGTTTTATTGGAACAGACAATTACTCAGTAAAACGCAGACACGTGCACCTGGTGAAATAAAACCAAGCGGAATTGCTCAGAAGACATATACTTGTTTGTTCGTATTGTTTAATTTTTTATACTGTAACGTCGTTGACTTATGTTGCATAACAAGATATTCACTGATTTTTATTTATTCATTTTAGATATCTCCCGAAGTGATGAAAATGTTCTCCAGTTTTTCGGGATAATTTTTTATGCTATGCCCAGTAAACAGAAGAAGTGAAAGCAAACGCACCAATGAAATGGATGAATATGAATGAATATTTCTGCCATTTATCAATTGATTTCTGAATATATTTGCATCTCTTTACGATTCAGTATAGTAATGAAAACGGAAAGCTATTGTTCTCGCTACGCTGTGTGCCCGTCTGTCTGTCACGGGTCTCTAGATCATAAATGGAATAACTTACAGGTCTCAAAAATGTATGTGTTATGTGTGTGTTCACCTAAAACCGAACATTGCATTTAAATGTAAGTAAAATATTAATTTATGGGTAACCAATGCAAGTAAAGCTGAAAGGTTTTATATATAAATCCATATGCAGGGTGATATGGACAGGATATCTAGTTGGGTTTGTAAACAACAAGGAATGAAGATAAATGCAAAGAAGGGTCAGCTTATTAGGTACACAGATAAAAAACTGAAGGTTAATTATGATTATGAAGTATGGAAAGAATTGCTGGCTGAAGACTTGAGATTTAAATATCTTGGCATAACATTTGATACAAGCTCGACTAGGCAGAACTCATTGGGCAGGTAGTAGGAAAAAGGTTTCAATATCCTGTACCTGTTGGAGAGACTGACGAGGAGATGTACCAGAGAAGTAAAGGAATTGGGTTATAAAATTTGAGTCACTTAACTGCTTGAACATGGCGGTGTAGTATGGGACCCACATTTTGGATATCAAATACAGGAATTATAGGGGGTCGAAAGAAGAGCTGCTACATTTGTTTCTGGAAATTATCAATCCGTAACCGATATGATAAAATAGCTGGAGGGGTATTCATTGTATTAGAGTTATGGGAGTATACATCGCGTATACTGCTGATGAGGCACTGAAATATGTTGGTGTAGTAATTACGAGTAACGCATGGAAGGGAAAATATTATCATGACCACAAGCTAGCACTCGATTTCAGGCACAAAGGTGTGGGAAGTTTTCTTTCGTAGGTAAAGAGGTCAGGAGTTGGAACAAGTTATCAGCAAAAATGATTAATAATTTATCAAAAAAACGATGAAAGAGTATAAAGCTGAAATTTGTAGCGGGCAAACGTAGGTGGGTACAGGAAATGAGGAAAGTGTGTGTGTAGGTAAATTGCCACCGTAGCGTGCGCTCCATCGCAATTAAATTAAGT
Source organism: Vandiemenella viatica (assembly GCA_031002005.1). NCBI lineage: Eukaryota > Metazoa > Arthropoda > Insecta > Orthoptera > Morabidae > Vandiemenella > Vandiemenella viatica. The sequence continues at coordinate 237,567,267 of CM061919.1, read as the reverse complement.
ATTTACGGCTAGTGAGCTCATAAATAGAACCATGAACAGTTTCAGACCAATCTTAAAGACGCTTTTACCTATTGCCTTCAAAATCAAACACATCGTGTACTTTTTTTTTTTTTTTTTTTTTTTTTTTTTTTTTTTTTTTTTTTTTTTTTAAGAATGATTTGTTAGCTGCGTGTAAAATAAGCAAGTGTTTCGATTTTTTAGTTAGCTACCTTATAACAATACCATTTTATTGAAAATTTATCGCATCCTAATGGATAAAGTAGGTTGGAAGTAATCTTTCCTATTCTGTAATCGGGTTGCGTCTGTCTGTCCCTTAGTGCAGCCACCATGTAAATATTTCACAACGAAATCGGATAGAGTTTTCACAAATTGAAAGCTTATGGTTTAACTTAAAATGTGCGATATACATTACGAATCAATGTTACTGGGGAACGGAGCAAGAAATGATAATTCGTTTGTACCGAGTAGAGATAATCGCCACAGTGCACAAAGCATCGCAGATAAATATTATTTTCCGAGATACCCACCAAAGATCAGACTACAATTCAGATAAATACTCCACCCATTGGATTCTGTCAATACTGCATATGTAACTTTATTTCTGAAATATAGTAATTTAGAAACTGCGGAAGAGGTTAATGAAACCACTACGTGATTAATACCCCAATAAGCGTGACGAAATTATGGAATTTATCTTAGACAAAGTTTTACTTTTATATTAGTTGAAAAACAAATTGTAAACGTCATACAATACTCACGGACGAAGCTGTGGGAACATGATAGTGTAATAAAACAATAAATTTGGTTAGAATTGACGCGAATGGCGACTCGTCATTGCATTGCGTTGTATGGGAGTGGAATGCGCTACCTAACCCGAAAATATGTCGGGCACCAATTTTTACGCCAATCGACTGCGGTCTGACCTATCACATTCATACATGTTAAGGTATTTAAAGCTCCATGCTATAACTGCCCAAGGTTGGACTGAAATTTGGCCAATTTTTATTACTATTTGGATTTATATTTTTATGACACCGATGAATAACGACAAATATAAACTACAAAGTTAACTTTAGAATGCAGTAGTGCAGAAAAATACATTTTCCGAGCATTGCATCTCTTTGAGAGGCATCACAATGTATTTGGCTTCTCTGAAACTCGAATTAAGCTTCAATGTTTAAATGCGAAGAAAGACCTACCCTAGGTCAATAACCAAATTTTCAGTCTCTCAAGTAAACTCTGAACTGCTGTGATTCATTAAAATCTTACAATTGGAGCCCTCATAATTTTTGCTGTTTATTTAATTTGTAACTTATTAAAATTTTGCTTGACAACGATATCATTATTTTCGAGTGACGGAACGGTCAGGTATTCGGCGATGGTTTTTACGAACGAATTTTTATTTCGGGGAAAGAATCGAAGCTACTACCTCCAGAATGTTAGGCGACGGAAAGTAAACAGCAGCTGCCACTGTAGAAAATATTTTCAGTTTATTCCAGTTCCTAGGCTACTGAGAAGATTGCTGTGAAGTTATATAACTGTAGAAGTCACGTATCTGACCATTCTTTGATTTTCCATCGGTTTCCGAAATCACTCGAACCGAATAAAGTGATGTGTCCTATAAGAAGGCCAAGACACTTCCTTACTGTTCTCAACCCCCAGACCGAGCGGGGCGGTGTAACGGTTAGCGTTCTCGCCTCGCATTAGGGAGGACGGCGGTTCGAATCCCCGTCCGGGCATCCAGATTTGGGTTTTCCATGGTTTCCCAAATCACTCCAGGCAAATGCCGGGATGCTTCCTTCAAAAGGCCATGGCCGAATTCCTTCCCATTCCTTGCCCCATCCTTTCCCCCCATCCTTTCCCGTCTCTAAAGACCTCGATGTTAAAAAGAGACGTAAAGCAGTTAAAAAAAAAAAATCAACCCCCAGCTCTTTCAACATGCAATTACGTCGACGAGGACTGCGGTGTAAAGCCACAGGGAAAAACAGTGGTTTTACTGGTTAACGTTCAGTCGCACTATAATACTAGTGGTCAGTTCTGTTTGAAATTATTCCTTCAAAAACTGTCCAATTATTCCTCTCATGTGCGAAGTTAATAATTTAAATTATCACAGTTAATGTATTCGCAATTAATTTAAGGTTGAATAAGACACAAAGATATGATGCAAACAGTCACATCAACTACACGTAATCTAAAGCACGAAAATTCTTTCAAACCTCGATTTTTTTCCAGTTTTCACCGACTATTTTACTTTGACAACTGGATGTTGTGAGCCGTTTCATCAATTGCAAGTTAATTTTTCTTATTTTTATAAATGTATAAGATAAACCAATGCAATTGAATTGCAAGTGAATCATCACTAAATTTACTAGGCGTGGTGTTTACACTTACATGTTTTGAACTCGATTCTAAGAGTAAAATTAATGGTGATTCTCTGTAGTCTAGTCAGTGTAGTATAGGGTTGTTAACCTTAGGAAGATTTCACAAAGGCCATGGCCGAATTCCTTCCCATTCCTTGCCCCCATCCTTTCCCGTCTCTAAAGACCACGTTGTTAAAAAGGGACGTTAAACTGTTACAAAAAAAAAAAAAAAAAAAAAAAAAAAAAAAGATTTCACAATGATTCCTGTTAATAACTACTAGATGAAGCCAATCCTGGCTATGAGAGCATGAAATAAAAATCACATATGTCGCTGAAGATGCTCTGAAAAAGTAGAGAAACGCCTACGACAGAAAATAAAATAAAATTCAATTGCATTGCCGTATCATTAACCTTTAATAAAAATGGATATTTTACTTTGTTTCCACTTATCATCTCTGGAGGACATTCTAAGTCTGGTGTACTACTGTCTGGAGGATTGTTGCTAGTCCACTTGTGCTGAGGTCTTTGTTCTGTAACAATACTTACCAGCGCCGACACTAAACTCTCAAGTTAGGGAGAACTCCGCCTGAGTAGCGTCGTATTCTGTGCGACATAATGACCACTCCTCCTCTCTCGACTGCGATGCTGTTGCAAATAAATTCGGTGACACTCTGCGTTACACACTAAAATGCAGTGTCTGTGTTCTATTATCCTGCAATACAGCCTTTGGTTTTGATCGTTCATCCGCGTCGTTGCCACAGCAAAATCAACAAAGGAAAATACCCCTAGCATGTCTAAATCAATCTTGTTTGAACACTTAGATACTTTACCTACAACATATAACATCATTTTATGTTAATGAAGTGGTGCCTGATATTTAAATATCTCCGCTTTACCTAATTACTGATAATTACTGTCTCTCAACTTAATAATAAAGTATTCTACATTCACCACAATCGTCTTGTTGGTTTGCTTCCAACAGTAATAATTACATTTTATGTAGTCTTTTATACTTCAGATGTCTTTTAACGTTCGCCCTCCGTTTATAATTTTATCTTTCGTGCTTCCTCTTTTTAAAATGAAAGAAAACGTACACTGTACATGAAATTAATTCACTTTCGTCAGGAAAACCATTGATTCTACAATCAATGTTAAACTTTACTATGTTCACTGAATCACACATTTATTACACGACTTCTGATTTTCGGTACACATCCAACTGAATTCAACGTAACTTCAACAAGAACATATTTTTCTTTGGCCGCCGGTAAGTATTTACATTTACTATTTACATAGCAAAGAAAGAAATAACGACAGAAAGAAAGAAAGAATAAAGCAAAGAAATAATTTGCTGAAAAAAGAAAAAAATTGTAAAATCTGAGGATTCAAAAAGAACGTACAGAAACAAAAAAAAAAAAAAAAAAAAAAAACAGCATGGGAAACACAGAGAAGGAAACAACAGAGTGAAAGGATGAAGAAATATTGGGAGCAAAGTGAAGAAAGTATGAAGTTTTTTCCCGCGGGCCACAGTTGACCGAAGTCGGGAAGAAACACGTCTAGGCAGCTCACAAACAAAAGGAGTTTCGCGTCGAGGATGCAAATCTATAAGACCCCATTCCTTCTCGAGCTGTATGGAGTATGACATGAGGACTAGTTTGAGTTCCAACCTTGCGTTTCACTGCCCTTGTGCTTTTGTCTCACATGGTAGGTAACACGTTAGAGTCAAGTGCAGGCAGGTGGCTTTGTTATTAAACGTGCACACACCACGATCTATGCCGCAACCATCTGTCAAGCCGGGAAATTATGTTACCTGAGTGAAACCACTAGCGTTCTGACAGCAGCACTATATCATCCAGCACGTTGTACTAAATCAAACAAGCTCCTTCAACATTCCGCACTGAGCCTGATGGGTGAGCGGTAACGCTCAGGCCTGGCATTCGGGAGTACGTGTGTTCGAATCTCCATCCGACCTACCACTATTTTGGTTTTACGAAATAAAACCAGGCGAATGCCAAGATGGTTCTTTCAAAATTCCACGGCCGAATTCCTTTTTATTCCTTGCCCCTTGTTAAATGTTATCCTCGCTCTAATGACATTGATGTCGAAGAATCATAAAGCCTTATACAGTAATACAACCCCAAATAACGGCAGATGTGCCCGAAGATGTCATACGCAACTTTGAAGAATGAAATATTTTGCCGATTAACACAGACAGTTGCATTGGCAGCATTGAAAGTGTCTTTCTTGTCGGTTAACAAAGACTGAATGAAGTCTCAGTACCCAAATTTACTTTGATACCAAAATGTTTAATATAAGTCTAGGTCTCTGGAGCTGGAGTGGGACTGAGGAGCAGGAAATGAATGGGAAGAAATTCGAATATGGCCTTTCGAAAGAACTATCGCGACATTTGCCTGTAGTTATTTCGGGAAACCATCGAAAACCGAATACTGAATGGCCGAACAAAGAATTAATCCCCTACTTGCAATGCTAGATCCGAAAGTTACACACTAATAATTCACCAGGCTTGGATTAAGTCTGAAGGTAACATCGCAAACATCTGGATGTTTGTATCGTCCATTAGCTTTCAGGCTTAAAATATAAATTTACGTTTCGGACTACGTCTTGTTCATTCAGTCTTACTACGAAGTGGTTTAGTTTCTCCAGTTGATACTCCAAGATCTTCTAACCTAAGCCTTATTCTAGTTGCCATTAATGATTGTATCAGAAGTATGTAGGCCTATAATATATCCACTTTTCTTGAAGGTATTTTATCCAGAGCAGTGACTTATCTCTTGAACTTGAGTTGTTCTGTTGATCAACCAATTTTAAGTCTGGAATAAACAAATCTTTGTTCCATAAATTAGTTTTCGGATTAATTGTATCCCAGATTATCGAAATAGAACCTTAAGGAGAGGAGATGTTATAAGATCTCCATTTGTACAAAACTAAATAAAATATTTTTAAGTATTGCATAGCTATCATAAAACATTATTTGAAAAACTGAATTGACGGTATTTGGGACTGAAACTAAAGTTGAAGATTTCACTGAGAATAAAAGTGAATATGAGTGGGTTACGTATAGACTGCCTAAGGCTTTGTTGTCAAAAAAGATGAAAGCCTGTTTTGGGTAAGAGACTATAGTGAATGTGGTTAGTCCGGTTGGATGATACGACTATTTTCCTATTACCAATTATCTTTACACATGGTAGCTTGTCAGATAAGTTTCGTATTAGTGGCTTAATATCTATTTTAAGTGATGATGTCCCTGGAGGTATTGACTAAAAAAATTGGGGTGGTCCATATATATTGGTGGTTGTAACCTCCTCGTTACTTTTAAACCTGGTGAATATACTTTATAGCAATTCTTTTTAATCATATCTAAAGGTTCAAATCAATAATAATTATTACAAATTCACACATTAAGTTTTAGTTAACAATCTTTTTTCTTCTCCTTTTTTTTAACAACCAAACAATCAAAGATACTAATACTAATTAAAAAACTAAGACATTTATATAATCCCTTCATTCATTTATTTTCGCTAACAAAGATACAAAGAATCTTGTTGCTGTCAAGTAAGAACATTAACATCAATAAAAACTCTACTGGAATAAAACTTAAAATATTTGCAATTCGAGTGGACTAAGCATTTAGACCCCTTTATTAAAAATAAATTTGTATGTAGTACGAGGTAGCGAATTCACTCGCCCCTCAAAGTTAATGAAAATGCTTCTTTCTGCGTTTCCAATCTACCCTTGCAAATTCATACTCAAAAACCAACTGTCTTTTTGGAAATAAAACGTCTTTGCCAACACTAAAGATGGTAAAAAGCTTATAAACAAATCCTACCATTACCCTGAAAAGGCACAATTTCATTAATTGTTCTCTCCCATCCTTTAAAAATTTCATTTCAAATCGATGCTGGCTATCCGGCTTTGTGCCTTGGAACAAAAATTCCTTTGCTCTCTCCTACCTTGTTGCATTCAAAATACGTCACGACGTTGATATTATCTTGCTCTGCAGATACGTTCATTTTACTATTGCTACCATTTATTAAATCATCAAGTGTTTCTCTTTGAGATACACCTGCATTATTCATTTCTTCTTCGAAACATCTTATATAAAATATTCTCACTTCATCTCCGTCATTTTCTTCATTTTCCTTTTTATATTCTAAACTATCGCTGCGTGACATATCTTCTTCACTTATGTAAACATCTAACGGTAGCCCTGTACTACTACTATCTAATTCTTCTGAACATATTTTCTGCTAAACTGTTTTTCTCCACCGTTTGAATTTTTTTAAACTCAACTTCCTCCTTTCTACAACTATCCTCACACAGATCGATTTTAGCCAACTCTGATATTTCGTCGTCTTTCCAGTTGTTTAATTTAACTTCCACTTCTTGCTTCCGATTCTCCCGAATTTTATTTAGTTCATCCCTCATGACTTGAAATCCTTCTTCCGTCTTCTCTTGACTCTATCTTCTGCATAGCTTTTTCTTGATTAGCCTGGTTCTGAATAATTTCTGTTTTCATTTCTTCATTATCTATTTTTATTTGCATTAAAAGGGACATTATTATCTGGGTATTACCACTCCGTTCTCGAGTGTTTGATGTTTGACATAATTCTGGTGAGATCGTTCTACTTTCTTAATTTTCTCTCCCCACATTAATACTACTTTCGTTACTTAACCCGCTATTCTGGTCATTATTGTTAATACTGCTATTTTAAAAATATTTTGTTCGATATTAACATTGGGACTGCTAGTATTCTCAATCTGAACATGCCTACCATTGTTCGCATCCCCAATATTAAAACTAATAACACCCGTATTGTCCGTGTGCCAACCCGACATATTAGTCGGATCTTCCAAATCACTTTGAATATTCATTCTAACTAAAATGGTGGAATTGTTTACCATATCAAAAAAAAAATTCATAACGTAACCAACACAAAAAAATTATTATTATGGGGAATTAATCAGTCCGCTAACACACAACAATGACTGCTCTATAAAATTGCACGATAGACCGCAATGGTTCAACTCTGTTTGCAACGCTGTAAATACTTCCACAAGAGAGACCAAGAACACCAAATTCATTTACTAATAATGTTTGAAAATTCTGTATTGCATACCAAAAGTGCACAAAGAACAAACCCACTTGGAAACAGCGCTAAAATTAAACCAGACATGCACATACATATACAACAAATCATAAATTTCATATAATTACTTGTAAAATAAATTTCCCCTCTTTTTTGTTTAATGCCTTTCTTTTATTTCTATTAAATTACGAGTTTTCCACAGACGCCTAATTCTACATTAGACATTTTACTGTAATTCTTTTACAATAATTCTATTTTTTTAAATTTATTTTATTATTATTATTATTATTTTTTACTATACTTCCATTACCATTCGACTTTAATTCAGTTTGAATCCACAAAACTCTCTGTTTCTTAATCAAAATTTAACTCAACAATTTAAATATACGTTCAGTTTCTGTTTTTTTAATTTCAGTATAGCAAACCTAATTATCAATCAACTGTCCACTTTAACTGCCAATCCTTCTAGTAGTTCCACTTTGACGCCCGGACCAAAACAAGGAACAAATTAGTACTTGCCTACTGCGTCGCTCTGTTCCGTAGTCGCTTCTTTGCTACGTACCCGAGTTGTAGTATCAGAAATTCCGTTTACCTCCGTATTCCGTTATTCCAGTAGTTGACATATGCAGTACTGCATACTGTTTCATAGACTTTTCTCAACGGTAACTAATTGCATCATCATATCAGAAGATTCCAGGTTCGAATCCTGGCAGGGTCACCAATATGTAACCAACCTCCTCGTTGCCGATCCCGGTACCGTAGGGGTAGCGCGCTTGCTTCGCGTTGCAGGGGTCGCCGGTTCGAGTCCGGCCTAGGGCATGGGTGGTTTTAATTAAATGTTGTGTTCGTCTTGTGTCGTCATTACAGAAGATTGAAAATAACCACACTGAAATGAAATGTATACATTGTAAGCACTGTAAGAGCAACACACACTTTGAGCTGGCTGTATGGCTAACATGGCCAAATGCCATAAAAAAAAAAAAAAAAAAAAAAAAAAAAAAAAAAAAAAAAAAACACAAGAAAAAACCTCCTCGTTACTTTTAAATTAATACACCAGGAGAATATACTTGATAGCAATTCTTTTTAATCATTTCTAAAGGTTCAAATCAATAATAATTATTACAAATTCACACATAAGTTTTAGTTAACAATCTTTTTTCTTCTCTTTTTTTTTAACAACCAAACAATCAAAGATACTAATACTAATTAAAAAACTAAGACATTTATATAATTCCAACGACATACAATATATATATATCGTCTGTGGAATACTCGTTACAATAAATTTTACAAAAAATGTACACAAATCATTAATTATTTCTTTCCCATAATTATTTCAAGTATAGAAAATAATAATTTCTTAATTTATAAAACAAAATGGGTGTATCAGGGAATGACCATATGTCACATGGTCTATTCCTAAGAAAGATATGAGACAAGGTACATAAAAATTTACAAAAAAACTTACTATTACTACTATTACTGTTACTCAGCGATTCACTAAATGGATCATACAGTTCGAAGGTAGTAAATAGCTGAGGCACCTGAAACGAAAAAGTGAATACGGCTTGTAAACTGCATTAGATTAATGGAGTTGGTGTTATATAAAAATGAAGGATTAGATGAGACACCACTGCCAATTGTGAGGTAACGATTTCCTTAGTGGATTACGGCGTGTTGTTTAGAAGAAAACGGCATAAATTCTCCTCTTTTAACACATGCAAGCCGTTGGGTCGGATAGTTTTAATTACTATTTTCTGGCATATAACCGCCAAAAAAATTAAGAGGGGTTAATACAAAGCCTAGAAATGATAAACTCACTGTTCTGATCTAAAAGTTATTGAATTTGATTAATACCGTTCACTAACACAACTTTGAAACACCTATGTTAGATTGTAACAAGTTTCCAATACATTTCACAAGCTATTTTACAGGGACACTATGCATGCAATACACAATTTTCCCCAAGCTGCCCTGCCCGATACACACACTGTCCCGCGTCCTGCTACGCTACAATGCAGCCGCCAAAACAACGATCACCACCCGCACAGCTGTGCTGCCGTGTCAAACAGTGTTACTTAAATATAACAACACCATGTTTACTAAACAAACTACAGTCGATGGCGGGCGGAAAATCGAGCGATCGACAGTCACCGCCCCGCGATAGTTGCTACTCTACAGTTCAGTGCCGGCGACATTTTTTTTTTTTTTTTAGTTCAACTGCTGTTCCAAGCGGCGACACTCGGGGTGGCCAAAATAATGTTCGAAGGGGTGGCAAATTCCTATTCCTAGATCCACCATTGGCTGTAGTTAGACAGGGGGCGGCATTATCGGTATTGCACAATAATAATAATAATAATAACTACTAACCTACTGTCGTGGGAAGAATAAAAGAAGAACAGCAGGAAGAATAAGAATGTTAATAGTTCCATGCACTCCTTAGTGGCTAAACGATAAAATAAAATAAAAAATAATAAATTAAAATAAAAAATAAAAAATATGGTGTTAATGATAATGTTACGACAATGGTATTTATATACTGTCTATAGGCTCTGAAAACGTCCTCTCAACTAGCTATGTATAAATTGTTGAAAACATTCTAATTGGAAATAATATAACAAACTATATAAACAACACTAGAACTGAAGTAGAAGGCAGCCGAAAAGGAGAAAAACAAAACTTTTTTAAGTACGAAAATTATTTTGACTTCCAGTATCAGATTTGAGATTTTTGCGGTGCATATTTATCCAGAAACTTGTTATTTCTACATAGTAGTCTTCTGGCCCCAGCGGATGGAGTAGGAGCCACTGTACACTCGATCTTGGTGTTAAATAACTTCCTGAAGTGTCGTGTTCGTGGAGAGGGCAGTGGCGCTGGCTAGGCGCTGAAGGGGGAACGCCCCCAGGGAGAAAACTCTAAAAGAAAATCCGTGTCCTCCGGTCTGGAGGATGTGACGGCAGCTGCCAGCTCTTCCAAGTAAATAGAAAATTCAATTTAGTGTTGAAAAAGCAAAAGATCGAGCTTGAAACACACTGGAAGGAAAAATAAAAGAAAGATAGTGCATAAATTAATAACGGCTAACATATACACTACGCATTTGGGCTACTAATATTTTGAAAAATGGAATAAACTAAAATAGCTATTGATTCTGTTTTAAACATCAAATATTTACTTTGTGATGGTAGGGATAAACAGAAGAATCTGACGGAAGGATTCAGCTGTGGTATTAACGGAAAAGAAGAAAGCTAGGAAGTTAATTAAGGCGGAGAAACCATGCAGTGAGAAATTATTTGGGCCTCTACGTGTGTCATAAAAAGATTAAAATATGTGAAATATTGACGATGGAGGTAATTTTGTAATAAGACAAACGACACTGTTAACTTTCCATAAATGGTACAGCATGTGTGAAAGAAGAAGATGACCGAGTTTTGATGGAAATAATCTACCTGTATGTTACAGCTAACAGCGGAGAAGAGACTGTTCATCAGTCAGTAACACAAAATCTTCTACACCAAAACACTTATTGATGTGTGTTTATACGTCGGTAACGGATCACAAATAATTTACTGCAATTAACCAGGTAGAGTCATCGTTTTAAAAACAATATGCTGAAATTTTGTTCACTAGATACATACAGGGTGTTACAAAAAGGTACGGCCAAACTTTCAGGAAACATTCCTCACACACAAACAAAGAAAATATGTTATGTGGACATGTGTCCGGAAACGCTTACTTTCCATGTTAGAGCTCATTTTATTACTTCTCTTCAAATCACATTAAACACGGAATGGAAACACACAGCAACAGAACGTACCAGCGTGACTTCAAACACTTTGTTAAAGGAAATGTTCAAAATGTCCTCCGTTATCGAGGATACATTTATCCACCCTCCGTCACATGGAATCCCTGATGCACTGATGCAGCCATGGAGAATGGCGTATTGTATCACAGCCGTCCACAATACGAGCACGAAGAGTCTCTACATTTGGTACCGGGGTTGCGTAGACAAGGGCTTTCAAATGCCCCCATATATGGAAGTCAAGAGGGTTGAGGTCAGGAGAGAGTGGGGGCCATGGGAACGAAACTTAAATGAGCTCTAACATGGAAAGTAAGCGTTTCCGGACACATGTCCACATAACATATTTTCTTTGTTTGTGTGTGAGAAATGTTTCCTGTAAGTTTGGCCGTACCTTTTTGTAACACCCTGTATACAGTGACAGGAAACAGCAAACAAAAGTGTAAATCAAAAATATTCAGTGACATGGAATGTTTTGTCTTTTGAAAGATTATCGGATTTTTTCTTTAGTTGAGGTTACTGATAACGTATCATGAAAGAAGTGCCACATTAACCTCTACCAATATGTAAACAGACAGGTAGACTTTCCGCTTGAATTTATAGAGCAACATGTCAATATATGCCGTCATTTAACGACTGTAATGAAATGCTTTTTTTACCTTGCTGTGATTATAGATATGCGAACAAAGACGCAGTAATGATAACAATAAATACACTTTTTTTCCTTTCGTTTCGTTGGAGATTGGAAAGAATTGGATAGAATTCCTGCATACACAGTTTTGAGAAATTTGGAGCGCAGATGTAGACGTAAAGAGATGTTGACGGTTAGAGACCTAGGATTTTTTTTTTAAAGAAAGATTAGGTACACTTTCTGCTAGAGACTACAAGGAACATCACAATATCCACTCCGCGTAACTTATCTTCAGCAGAATTATTTTACTGTAAGTTTTTTCTTGTTCTATTAGTTTACTTATTTTCATCCGTGAAAGGTCTTTCACGACAGCTAGTTTTTCACACATGAGTATCACCTCTCATTAAAATGAAATCTATATTCTAGGCTCCTTCTGGGATGGCGGCAATTTGTTCGTGAAGTAAGAGTGTAGCTTTGCGCACATCATAATCTTCCTAAAATCTAAAAGTATATAACATAACCTCAACGATCCAGTTTCTTAAAGACATTAATGACTTATACCTACTTGAAAGTATAGTGGTATTGAATGGAGAATTCATTGATCATAATATATCGCTTATTTGTTTTTATCTGTGCTTAATACCTTATTTTTACATGTTTCTATTGTTTTGACATGTTTCTGTATTTTCCTATACGTTTTCTTCACGTATTTATGGTAAATTATTTTCTTAACTGTTACCCATATTCAGTTAAGTATGTTTGTTTGTGGTATAACATTCATCGCACACGCTATTAATTTATCTATCTGTTTAGAAACATTGCCATTAGTAATATCACTGGATGTTATGAGTGTTTTCTCTGGATTTATGGCACTGCTAATGTTGGTTTAATCGCAAAACGTAGTATATGATTTATTTGTTACAGATTGTGTGCTACAAGCTCTTAAATCGCTTTCTCGTCCGGATTTGTACGATATCGGCGAGAATTAATTTGTCCCCGCCACAGACAGAAGTGCCAATATTTCTGACGTGCTCAACAGTTATCGCTGCTCCTCCCTCCAACCAGAGACGTCACTGCACATTTCACGAAATTAGATTTGCTTTGGAAGTCAGTTGCTTATTCGTATTTTTTTGGTTTAAACTGGAAGAGGATTATGTCAGTATATTTTAATTGGTTTTAAAGTTATTTTCTATATCACTGCTAGTGATGCATGTTTTAAATCAATCACTAAATCGAAAACCCAGAGAAATACCTGCATCAATCACAGACAGAAACGGTTCACACGTTGCAAAGTTTGGTGCAGTGAGGTACGCTCTGTAAAGTAATTAAAATCAGTTTGGCGACAGAGTTTATTTCATAAACATTATGGTGGTAATATTTTACATTATTTCTTAAATTCTATTACTTCTACAAATGTACAATATAGAAAAACGAATTGCTATGAATAACAAGCATAGATGGCTACGTATCCTGAGTTAGAAAAGACAAACATATTAACTAAAATGTTTTTTCTTCATGTGTTTACTAAATTAGTTCCCTGCGTTTAGGGACATTAATAGCAAATTAGTTAATTGTCATATTGCATAAACATGAAACCGCTTTTTGTTTTGATGTTGAATTTCCTTACTCTACTTCATGAAACACTTGTAAAAATAGATTAACATGGAGGTTGAAACCTCCTCCCGTGAAACAGCACCCATATTTTGTGTATCATAATATTTTACTTGAAACCAAATAGAATTTTTTATTACTTTTTCGGAAATTCTTTCCATTTATCCGAATGAATACACCCAAATGCTTTACAAATAAATTCAGAGTTTGGAATGGCACAGTTGTGAGTACAATTCTATTTTTAATGCATATTACTGTATCTTTTGTAACCATACTTAGATTAATTTCTTTTCTTAACAAAAAATAAATGCACTAAGGGTGAAATTATCGTAACAGAATTAAAACTAATCATAAAAACTTGCCTTTTCCTTTAAAAAAAATCATTTGAAATAGCAAAAAAATGCAAATAAAGTCACACGAGATATATTCCAGGATGATTCCTTCGGAAGATCACTGTCGAATTCCTTCCCGTTCGTCACCCTCAGTACTTTCTACCTTTCCTTGACCATAAAACCATAACATTCAAAGTGTTATGGAATCTATTACCTCTATTACGACAATAGTTTTCCGTTGCTCCAAGAGATTAGAAGGCTTCAGCTTACAAGTGAGTGTTCAGTTCTTTAGTCTGTTCAACCATATTGGAAACACTAAAAGTGAGTACTGGGATTCTTAATTTTTTTTAATAGTCTAGATTTAATTAAGAAATATTTAGCTACAATAGAGGCAGTAACATAACAGTTATTTATTGTAGAAGCATGTACACCAGGAATTTTCTTTTCAAATTTATGGTGGTTCTAGAGATCATTAGCCGCAGATACTGAAAATTCCATGAATAACAAGAATGACAAACCAGAAAGAAGTCCTCAGAAGAATGAGTAAGGACCTTTTCTTCACACGCGTAGTATAAATTATCAGGTGTTACAGTTAATCAGCGAAGGAAAGGTCGAATGAACAACACTGCAACGGAATTAAGAGGAAGGAAAATGTCTTGGCTGTACAACATACTGCATATTATAGGTAATCTCGTACACACACCAAGAAACCAACATGAATCATAAAATTTTCTCGCAAACATCCATAAATGGATATGAATTAAAAGAAAACGAACAACAGTAATTTGATATTAGTATCAAACTAAAATGCCTTCAAACAATTATTTGAATTCTTCATGGTACTGGAAGTATTAATTTAGTCACGTTCAGTGCTAAGCGCCAAAGTCAAAAGCTGTTACAGTATACATGCTTTCGGATCCATTCTACCGCCACTGCAGGAGTTGCCTATACATTTCAGATTAACACCGTAACTTTCAGCAGCGAAACCAATCTCATCTATTAGAAGCGGTTCAGTTACGCGAAATTGGGAAAGTAATTCTAAAGCAGTGTCAATAGGCCTCAGGTATTAAAGGCCGCCTGGTGGGAAGCAACCCGCGACGCACGCTCTAAGCTATATATAGGCTAAATGATGCGAGAGCTAAATAACACTTCGATTTTCGATTCCCGATCCGTGCCTTTCTCTCCCGGCGCTATTTCGGCTGCGAATAAAGAACTTTCCTGCGGGGGGTGAAGACAGGCTGATAGGAGCGGTGCTAATGCCGTTATTGGTCCGCGTCATGCAGCGCCTGGGACGGCGGGGCGTCCGAGTGAATGACGTCACTTCGCACAGTGGCGACAACTGCACACTCACGATCTGCGTCACTTGTCGCACGTCAAAATTTGTGACAAATATGTCAATGCATATAACGTAAATACCGCAACCGGTGTTATTAAGTAATTATAAATATAATGATATACGCAATGATATGATGGATATAATACATAATAAAGGAATGGTGGCAAGGCTACGATCAATAATGGAAAGTGGAAAACTACTATGGTCGGATTTTGTACGAACTTATACTATGATTGCAATTAGACGTGAAGAAGAAGATTTCTTCGTGGAGACGTTGGTTAGGGAAGAAAGAGGACTAGAAGAGGGATTGTTGGTGAAGACGAACGAAGAGAGAATATAGTGTTAGAACAGTGACGTTCAGAAGTATTGAGTAGAATTGAAGAAAGAAGAGTGTTTGTGTAGATGGAAATGGGAGAGGGGATAATTATATTGGCGTTAAAGAAGATTAGTAAAGTTATGAAAAATAAGGCAGAGGAAAGAAGGCCGCTGGGAATGAAGACGAAGGAGATTATGAAGATTTAGAGAACATGAAGAGAGATAAAAGAATATTTTTCGAGAAGCATAATGGAAAGAAAGTGCTCGCAGAAGAAATATAGAGTTTGAAGTGGTGGACACCTCGAAGCCTGTCGATATGAGCTAAGCTTGAAAGGCACGGGTGGTGGAGGGTTTATGGGGGTAATCCCCCCAAAATAGGGACATTTACTGAACTGATTGCTTCCTCCCTTTATAAGGTGTTATTAGGTGTCTCGTGATTTAATTATATATGGAATAATTAATGCACCATACAGTTTGAAATATTAAATGTTTTTATTTTTCGAATACATACACGACTTCAAAGATACTGGTCACATGTATACACAAACTCCAGCGATTACATACGATACTGCTTCCAAAGGAAATACTGCCATACAACCTCACGGTACACGTAAAACTGTTCGCTCATAACTGTGTCCAAGTAAAATTGTCTGTGAGTCTCAGCTGCTCGCTTTATATAAGTTTCATCGAAAGTTCTAGAACATTACAAAGGCTTCCGACTGATATTTCTCGAACTTTAACAATAGTTAACAATTAAAAACATATTAAAACCAATCAAAATTAATACATAATCATTTACAATAATTACAAAATTCTTAGAAATGAAAATTAAAGATATAAATTATCCACATAAATCATTTTAAAATGTAGTAAATCATCCTTTAAACATCGTAGCTTCCTTAATACTTGGAATACAAAAATTTAAGTAATTCACTTGCATAGTTCCGTCCTTAAACATATTAAATAGTACACAGACGGAAAAAAAAATCCCAACACCAAGAAAAAATTATTGTAGAGTAATGAAATTTGGACAATGCATTTGTCAAGTTAACATGTTTAATTGATTAAATTTTCAAGATCACAGGTTAATTTAAGCTCAAGAAAATGCATTTCAAATGTGAAATACTGTTAAATTAATAGCCGGTGTAACCTCCAGAATTTTGAATGCAAGCCTGCAAACGTGAATGCATTGTGTCATACAGGTTTCGAATGTCACTTTGTGGTATGGAGTTCCATGCTTGTTGTACTTGTGCTGTCAATACTGGGACGGTCATTGCTGGCTGTGGATGATGCTGGAGTTGTCGTCCAATGATATCCCATACGTGTTCAATTGGAGACAGATCTGGTGATCTCGCAGGCCAAGGTAACATGTCGACACTCTGTAGAGCACGTTGCGAGACAACAGCGGTATGAGGGCGAGCGTTATCCTGTTGAAAAACTCCCCCTTGAATGCTGTTCATGAATGGCAGCACTACAGGTTGAATTACCAGACTGACGTACAAATTTGCAGTCAGTGTGTTTGGTATAACCACAAGAGTGCTCCTGCTGTCATAGGAAATTGCTCCCCAGACCATGACTCCAGGTGTAGGTCCAGTGTGTATAGGCCGCAGACAGTTTGGTTGCAGGCGTTCCCCTGGCCTCCTTCTGACCAACACTCGGCCATCACTGGCACCAAGGCAGAACCTGCTTTCATCAGAAAACACAACAGATCTCCACTCCGTCCTCCAATGAGCTCTGGCTTGACACCACTGGAGTCGCAAACGGCGATGGCTTGTAGTCAGTGGAATGCACGCTACAGGGCTGGAGTCATGGTCTGGGGAGCAATTTCCTATGACAGCAGGAGCACTCTTGTGGTTATACCAAACACACTGACTGCAAATTTGTACGTCAGTCTGGTAATTCAACCTGTAGTGCTGCCATTCATGAACAGCATTCAAGGGGGAGTTTTTCAACAGGATAACGCTCGCCCTCATACCGCTGTTGTCTCGCAACGTGCTCTACAGAGTGTCGACATGTTACCTTGGCCTGCGAGATCACCAGATCTGTCTCCAATTGAACACGTATGGGATATCATTGGACGACAACTCCAGCATCATCCACAGCCAGCACTGACCGTCCCAGTATTGACAGCACAAGTACAACAAGCATGGAACTCCATACCACAAAGTGACATTCGAAACCTGTATGACACAATGCATTCACGTTTGCAGGCTTGCATTCAAAATTCTGGAGGTTACACCGGCTATTAATTTAACAGTATTTCACATTTGAAATGCATTTTCTTGAGCTTAAATTAACCTGTGATCTTGAAAATTTAATCAATTAAACATGTTAACTTGACAAATGCATTGTCCAAATTTCATTACTCTACAATAATTTTTTCTTGGTGTTGGGATTTTTTTTTCCGTCTGTGTATTTACATAATATTTTTTTGATAAAACAAAGTTCATTTACACAAATTTACAGTAAATTGCAGGACAAATATACAAAATCATATTCAATCAAACTCTAGCTTGCTACAAATGCTTCATAAAATACAATTCTATTTACAGTCTAGGTTTGATAGCTGTTTCAGTAAGCATTCTGAAATGTA
Organism: Vandiemenella viatica; assembly: GCA_031002005.1. NCBI lineage: Eukaryota > Metazoa > Arthropoda > Insecta > Orthoptera > Morabidae > Vandiemenella > Vandiemenella viatica. The sequence goes on along the minus strand of CM061919.1, from coordinate 237,549,185 downwards.
AGTCCTTCTCATTTTTTCGTGCCTACGCAATAACATTATATTAAACGCACGCTTGTATTTTATGTTTACTTCGTTAGCAAGTTCAGTTGCTACGAAAATATGTGTTAGAAAGGCGAGGAATATCTGTGGCCAGGGAGAGAAGTTGAATGTGTTTGAATTGAGTGAGTGAAAATATTCAATGAAGTTAAAGTATCAGATCCATTGCGGGAGGAGTCTAATTGAGATTTCAGATTATTTTCTTAAGATTTATTTGCAGTAGTTGATCTGCAAACTTGACCTTGGACAAATAATCTCTGTTTGAATGTGTGAAGAACGGTTATAAGTGAATAACGAGAATTTATGAAAGAGAGTTAAGAAATATGTGTCCTTGTTTAGTGAATGTATTATTTCGCATATCCTCGAAACATCCATGAATACAAATAGAGTTAAGAAGAAATTTTGTTTTAGTTGGTTTATAAAGGAAACAACAGAATTGTATTATTTATGTGATATCATGAAATAACTGCTGCCGATAATGGAGCATAAACGACGGCAATAGACAGAAAAATGTAAGTAGATTATAGTATATAATAATTCCCATGTACAAATTGCAACCGTAACCAAATTGTAAGAAGTATTGGCAATTAACAGGAGAATCCACTGAGGACACTTCTGCAGAAGAAGTGAAAAGCGTTCTGAAAGTTAATAAACCAACAAATACTCAATTGCTTTGGCAGTATTTACTTATCAATATCATCAGCAATTGAGAAAAATGATCCACAACTTCGTCTTTACCACATTATCCCAACATTTTGGCGTCGGCTGTCTTTGTTGAGTTTTACGCATCGTTTGCATGATCAAATTTGGAGCATTGGTTTTACAACCGCATGACCTTTCTGACTGAAGCTTATTAATCTATTGCCACGTCAAATTAAGTCCTACTAAAAGGGGAAGTGAATTGTTATCGGTCTGTGAAACATGTAATCATGTTCTGTGTATGATAAGTGTATTTTTTGTTTGTGAAATGTATAATTTATGAGGCGGAGATTGAGAACGGACCCGACATTCGCCAGGAAAGCACATACACGGGGGCATGGGTTCGTGCCCAGTCTCTTTGTACTTCCCCTACCCAGTGCGCGGCGCATCAGCCACATTGGCGGTATGAAACTCTTTAAGCATTGAGAGGCAAGCGTGCTGGACCATACGCTGCTGGGGCCGGCTGCTTAAATTCTTAAAAAGTCGACAAACCGTTGTTGTTAAGAGAAAGTACCGTCCTATCAACAGAGAGAAAATATAGGCTTTTGATGTGTTACAGTGCTGTCGAAACAGAAAGTGCATAAGAGCGGAAACGTTCTCCAAACCTTTTACATCTGTAGTGTCAAGTCATTACAGAAGTTTTTTTTTATTTTTTTAAATCTTTTACTAAATGCTTCGTGTAACGAAAACGCTTTCCTTTCATGAATCTCAATGCTGTATAAACATAAATTGCATTAAGAGAGGACGTTATGAACTCCTTATTCGTGCCATGTACCCTAATCCGGGATACATAACGTTTGCAGCAACACGCAGTCTTTACCATCTTTTGCTTAGTCGAAATGATGAAGTTCGTTGCCACGATATTGTGCCATGCATAAACTTATTTTTTTTTTTAAACCTTTACTTGTGGAAGTATACCCGAGTTTTCGCCTTGGTTGCTTCAAGTCAAGCAGTACGGAAATACTGCTAGGATTATGGGAGCGAGCGTGGTGGGTGAGCAGTTAACCCTCTGGTCTCGCTTTCGAGAGGACGCCGGTTCGAATCCCCTTCCGGACACCCAGATTTTGTTTTTCCATGGTTTTCCCAAATCACTCCAGGCGAATGCCGGGATGTTTCCTTCAAAAAGGCCATGGCCGAATTCCCTCCCGTTCCTTATCCCCAGTCCTATTCCGCCGGTAATTTCCTCAACGTTGACGAGGCGTAAAGCCATAAGTAAAAAAAAAGAAAGTATTTTGGGAATCAGGAATTTCTGGTAGATTACCAGAGAGAGGTTATATTCGCTCCTGACTTTCTAGAAGACAGCGGTTTGGACCGGCTGTCTTCTTTTCGTTTTCCATGATTTAATCAATGGCGAGATTGTTTTTTACGGTCTTCAAACGCAATCCTCTCTTCGTTATAACGGATACATCGCCCACATAATATGAAATCGAATGCTTTTTAGTCGTCTGTACTCTGACCAGAAACAATCAGGAGACACCTTCGATTCTGTCTATCTTGTTTTCTTTTTTTCTTCTATTTTTTACATGTTTTGGTTTTTACCTTCAGAGAAGCCTGATTAGGCCGTGTTATAGCAACCAGAAAATGTGAGATTTGTTTGACGCAATGTTAAGACAGGACAGCACAATTAAATACACTTGAGTTATTGAATCGTGGTGCATTCTTAACATTTCACGACGTATGAGAACATGTAACGAGTTTTGTATTGTCTGGATGCAAAGTGGAGCGTATGGCGTGACAGCGATTTTGCATCCGTGTGGCGTGAGTGGAGCACATGTAAATTAATGAGGCGGCGCCACTGCAGAGAAGAGCAGGCGTCGCGGCGCCATGCGTCCGTCAACGGTCTGCCTGGTGTTTAAACTTGCGTGGCCGGAACACGAAGAGAGAGAGAGAGAGAGAGAGGCCGTCATGGTAATAGAGGGGTCGCTAGTGTGCTGTCTACAGCAAGAGGCGGTAAAACACCTTGCTGTAATAAGAGTAACTGTGGACATAAATGTAAATAAGTAATACTAACCGGAGTCAGTACCATGAAGAACCAACTGAAGTTCATTGTCCAACGCTTATGAATAATAAACGCAACATCACTTAGCAATACATCCTAATGATATAACCACTAACATAATTCAGCGATTTTTTAAAAAAACATACTACTTATTAAGTAATCATAACATGAACTCCTTTGTAGATGATCTACCTACCTTTTTGAAGCGATCTTAAGTATAGGCTACATGTTCTGTTCTTTATCTAATTTTGTAAAACCAAAAATTCGTTTTTGGAAAATTGTCCTTGAGATTTTATTTATTAATCAAACACAAACAATACCATCTGAAAACAGTTATTACAGGACCAAAGGAATTGTGAATTTTTTAAAACAGGTATTTTCGCAACATATTAATTATCCAATTCAAGAAATTCTCTATAGTGTGATGCGGTTTTTTTAACTTATGGTTTCACGCCTCGTCGACATCGAGGTCATTAGAGGCACGATGGGACTGAGGGCAAGGAACGGGAAGGAATTTGGCCAGAGCCTTTTTGATGAAAGCATCCCGGAATTCGGCTGGAATGATTTGGGGAAACCATGGAATGCGTAAGATGTTTCGTTGAAAAACGATTAGATGCTGTGGCCAGTCACTAATATAGTTATTTTTCGAAGACCTTCGACGACATGAAGATTGCTATCATTTCCCGTAAATTTTAGGAGGCTAGATATCACTAAATTTTGAAAGAAATATTGGATCAGTTATTTCTGAACTAAAGTCAGGAATTACATATTTATGGGTTTTACACCAAAATCTGTTAAAAATGATGAATTAAACAGAAATATCTACAAATTTTGAGAGTAGGCGGATAGACAGTTTTCATTCAATATGCACGAAAATTATCTAATGACTCTTTTACGTTATAATCGTTTTGAGGCTAATTAGAACTAAGGTAGTGCGGGGTTAAAAATTTATAAGTTAATGGTTAAGAATTTATAGTGATTTGACAGACTGGAAGATAGACAAATCGACAGACAGTTTAATGAATTAATCTGTAAGGATACAGTCTTCCATTCGTAAGGGACGGAATCATAAAGACTGGAAGAATAAAAAGAAAATTGTGTCTGTTTACAAATCGGAGAAGAAACAAAGTCTAAACGCTCAATGGAAAACAGATGACGATTTTGAAGTTATCGTTTTCTAGGGAAGTTAAGAATAAATGCTTTCACTCAATAACAAATCACAACTTCTTTTTGGTCTGTTGAAAACTTCTTTTTATTCATCATATTCTGTTTTTTTATTATTTTTAAAATCATGGATATTTTTTTTTCTTTTTATTTTTTTTTACTTCAGCAGAATAATTAATCAAAACTAGAATAGGCACTCAGACAACTTCAGAAGGTTACTTGAATCACCGTGGAAGTAGCGTTCTTCTGACTAGACTATTTTGGTTACGAGTTATCTAATGGAAACATTAATTTTTACCCTTGATAATGCTCACCATTTGAACCCTATTGCCGGTACGGACACCTGTTCGAAATATTGGACCAGAAAGTAAAAATGAAAACCAGAAATACAGAACATAGTCCGATGAAAGCTTGGGACACATTTATTTTATGAATATTTTTGCATAACGTAAATGCATCGATTTTGAAGGGATTTAAAACGTTGGGTTTCTATAAAGAACATTGGAAATTAAAAGATATGGGGGTAAAGGGCTAGAGGGGCTGGATTTTGTAAACCAAATATAGTTAATATTTTTCTGTTTAATTTAAAATATACGTTTGTACACTTCATTCAAAATCGTATAGAAAATGTAAATTTGTATAAAGAACATAGACAATAATTAACGTGGTGGAAAGAGGGATAGGGGTTGGTTTTTGTAAAAGTAATGTGGACGGTGTATTTCTCTTTGTGTTAAGTATATGTGTGAATGTTCCATTGAAATCAAATAAAAACTGTGGGTTTGTGTAAAAATTAAGAGGCGTTAAGTGGTGGTTTTGGATTATTTTGGTCACAAACATTCTCCACGAAAAATACATATATGTGCCCACTTCATCGTGATAAATCGAATGGTGTCGACTGCAGCTGTGTGTGAAGAACATTGACAAAAATTAAGAGGGTGAAAAGCGGGAGAGTGGTCCTTTTATGCAAACCAAACGTCAACAGTATTTTTCTGTGTTTTAAAGTATACGTGCGAAAGTTCCATCGAAATCGGACAAAAACTGTGGGCTTGTATAAACATTATGGAGTGTAAAGAGGGAAAAGGGGGGGGGGTGTTTGATGAGAAACGTTATACATAAAAAAATACACATGTGTGCCAACATTCATGGTGATCAGTTAAATTGTGTTCACTGTAGCTTTGTATATATATATATATATATATATATTTAACCACTTAACGTCTCTTAACAGCGAGGTCTTTAGAGAAAGGATGGGGGGCAAGGAATAGGAAGGAATTCGGCCATGTCCTTTTGAAGGAAGCATCCCGGCATTTGCCTGGAGTGATTTGGGAAACCATGGAAAACCGAAATCTGGATGCCCGGACGGGGATTCGAACCTGGGTCCTCCCGAATGCGAGGCGAGAATGCTAACCGTTACACCACCACTATTGGTAGCTTTGTATAAAGAACATTGACAAAAATTAATGGGATGGAGATGAGAGAGGGTTTGGGTTTATGCAATCCAAATGTTGACAGAATTTTTCTTTTTGTTTTAAAGTATATGTATGAAAAATTCCATCGAAATAGACAAAAACTGTGGGTTTGTATGAAAATTAAGGGATGTAAAGGGGGAGAGGGGGTGGTTTTTTGATGCCCGGTCGCCAGGTTGGGATATTTCAGGGGATATAGGGAAATGGGATCTATTACAGGAAAATCCACGGTAACAAATGAAATTTGTTATACTTTAGTCACTAGGTTTATTCCAGATCTGTAGTTATTACCTCTCGAGGTCACCAGCTAGAAGATTATTTGGGTTTGTCGAAAACTGCCAGATTCATAGGGTTGAACATTAAAATGCCTTCCGAAACATCGCGTATACTACAGAGGAGTCGCCAAAACCCGCCGCCTGGTAGCTCTGAGCCCGGACGATAATCGATCCTGCCTGTTATACCGCCTATAGTCGACTGTATCTCGTCAGCGCCGTTACAAAACATGGCTTCTAGACCATTCATCAGCGACATCTATACTCAATCTGAATACTACCTTGCCACGGCTCCCGGGAAACATAAATTATCATACTCCATATCACTTTACAAGACACATTTCTCGACTACATAAACTACAGCATTCTCACAATTCATACTACGTTATGATCGAGTATTTACTGCCTCACTGTACCGTAGATTTCAGACACCGATTCAAAACTTCAATTTCAAACGAACCATTATAAGATTAAGGTCTACTTTGTGATGGTATGGTCTATTTCATTTTACGCATTTGAAATGTTGGTTAAAAACTTTGTTGTAATATTTTCATGCCGTTTTAGCTTCATTCCGTTGAAAAACGTCGCAAGAAATCAACAGATGGAAAATATCTATCCGAGATGAAGTACAACATCGTTCACTATTTTGATATCGATCGAAGTAGTCAGATAATCGATTGCTTCCGCTGCAAACAAATGCGCCATTTCTGAGATGGATGCCGCAGAAGGAATTTCCAGTAAATTTTTCTCTTGGTACATGCCGAATTTCAGCCTAACAGCGACCACTATGACAAAAAGAACCTGTATAGGTTGATATGATCCCTGTACCGATAATTTTATGTAATTTTTGCAATGCTGCTAACATTTCGCGGTTGCGGAGCGTCTCATAACTTGGCATTTTAAATTTAATTCTTTGCGACTTTTCTGAAAAAGGAGAGTGCAAAACGTGAGGAGGACATTATAACGAAGTAGTTAAAACAAATTTCAACAGGTCAGTACCAGTTTCGGATCGGTGGAGAATGTCCCCTTCCACCCGAAATTTTTGTATTTTGCATAAATATAGCTTACGCTACTATTTATAAAACTGTTGATTGTATCTAGCTTTAAAATAGACATTAGTAGATTACTTAATTTACTGATGGTTGGTATCTAGACTTCGGTTTTATTTAGTAGCACGGTTGCCACGACTGGTTAGCAAGTGTATTCACGCAATCAACTCAATATTTAAAAACTTCAGATGACAAATATGTGGTACGATTTTGTCACCTTTGGCACACGTGTACATTGAATGCGAAATTACACTTGTACTGTCACAACTTTAATAGTATAATACACCAACCAGCAACAGAAAAGTTATGAAAGTAAACACATTACTATGTAATAGAATCATATTCCGAATATTGCAAGTTCTTACGAGTGAGAAATACAGTTTTAAACAAGTCCGCAAGTAGTTAGTACCATCGTGCACTACTGCAACGACAACGCCACCAAAAAACACGGTGCATGTTCTTCAAACACCTAATTAAAGTATCATAGTCTCTGGATAGCATGGTGGTGCGAATACGATTACCATTATTAAATTTCCCGGCACGGAATCCCGACATAAGTGTCCACAAGGACCCGGCATGGTTTCATAGCACTTACTCGTACACAACTTCACTCTACGAAAGTTATTCCGCGACTGCAGTTCTGTGTGACTCGCATAGCCATGTGAGAATCGATTAATCGAATTAATACCCCGAATATCATCGATACATACACATACAACCAGATCTTAACAAATCCCTCGTTACTATATGAAATAAAGGATCGCTGGACCACTGTATTGTTACATATTCTACAGAGTTACAATGTAAACTGAAACACTTGTTATACCATGCAGTGAGTTTCCTCATCTTTACCTCATACTCCCCGGCCACGTGTCTACCGAGAAACCACTGAAGCTGCCACTCCCAAAGCGCAGGTTATGCGGGGCGGGTTGCGAGTTAGTTATCTTGAACAAATTATCTTTCAAAATACACGACGAATAGTAAGTGAAACATGTGAGTATTAGGTACTGATTTCATCCAACGTGATACGCCGATCGTTCTTCGCATTCTACTTAACTAGCTGACCCGGTCACGCGTTGCTGTGACTTACTAATTATAGTACGTTGGATTAATGTTATTCTAAACTTCCTCAAGTAGTCAAATTAATATTCATTGTAGCCGATTTGGAAATTCAAATGTAATTGGCAAAGAGTTACGGAGAGTTTAAATTAAGGACAAATGATCATAAAAAATTTAATTTACATTTCATTACAAATTACTTAACTGAAATTATATAAAATAAATAAATAAATTATTTTTTATTTATTTATATAAACTGAAATTTCAGTTATATCTTCAGTCATACTGTTTTTATATTTTTCCCACAAACTCGAAGATTGTGTTGGATAACATGTTGTCAAAATAATTGCAAACAGGTTGACGAATACTATTCGGTGTGGCTGTCAACGCTGCATCAGCTAGTGTCAGGTCCCAATAATTGTCGTCTACCAGCAGCTGCATCTCGCGACATGCATCTTGACATGTATTGAACACTCGACATGTATTGAACACTCGACATGTATTGAACACTCGACCATTAACTGTTCGTAAACATTCGAAAGAAGCTGGTCCGGGAACATTCACCAATAACAAACGCTGAAAGAAACATTCACGTTGTTTTGGATGCACTGTGTAAAGTCTTTGCTTTGAACATGCCTGCGATCGAAGGATGTGGTTCTCCTTGTTTACGTGGCTACCATTTTTTACCTACTTTGTTCCATGAAAAATAGCTTGGAACATCGGTATACGTATAATAATGTTTTTGCGAATTGGCGTAACACATCAGATTTTTGACACAATGTGAAAAATTCAGTTTGTGGTTTGTCGTTTTTGGTGGCGCAAGTATTCTTTGGAAAATATTTTCTTCGGTGAAATATACACGTTGACAGTTTTCAAGATGTATTGCAAGATGCTGGATGGAAGGGTCTCTTTCATGGATGCGAAAACTAAAAATGTGTCAGATAGCTTCGTTGCTGCTGATGTATCTACCTATTTGGTATCGTGTTATTTCGTCATTTTTATTTACATTTTGAACTTCAAATACGGCCAAATCACTGCCTTTATTAACATATTTGCAAACGTACTTAATGGATTTTACAGAACTGCAAAACTCGACGTTAATATGAGCCTTATACGTTTTTGAAAGCAATGGTGAGTATGGTACGACCCACTGATTGTCAATTTCAACTTGGTTTCTAGAATTTGACATTCGCATTGTAAATGTTTGGCCACCATTCTCAGTGTTTCTGCGGCGATACGACTGATAACCATCGATATCCGTAATAGTATCATTCGTATATTCCTTTGGAAAACGCTTCTTACATTTTCCACCTTCCATGCATGGCGATGTCATGTTAAAAGCACCGCACGGTCCGTGTATCGAGTGACTGGTAACAATATCAAACAATTCTTGATCAATTAATGGGTCCGCAATTTCGGCTGAAATTATTTGATCAATTTCTTCTGGACGGATTTTAACTTCAAGCCAAATCAAAATGTGAGAATGAGACAAACCTCGCTTTTGCCAATCAATCAAATACAGATAGCAACGTGTGTTACCTAAAACTGAATGTTTTACGATTAAATCAAGCAATGATTTTAATTTTTGTTTGAACACACGTACCGTGACATCATGACGATGCATTGATTGATGGCCTGGTAATAGCAAAGTTTGTATTTCCTCCCAATTCGGATTACATGTAAATGTAATAAACAAATCTGGACGACCATAATGATGTACGTAAGTCATCGCATCTTGTATATATCCCTGCATGTTCCGTGAACTGCCGATGTAGCTTGAAGGTAAAATAAATGCATTACCGATATCATTGGCGTTTAAATTTTCATTAATATTGCCGATAACAGTATCTCATAAGAGGATGTATTCCTCCGATCGTAATTCAACCTGGTTGTATCGAATAAATCGCAAATGCTTGTTTTCAACCTTGGCGTACATATCCACGACGTATTGAAGGCACAGTTGACGATATCGAAGGATATAGTTATCCTAATTACGTCTAATCATCAATCGGGAGGCGTAGTACATCATTGAAGTAACTTTTTTATTTGTTTTTTTTTTTACCTGAAAAAATAATAAATTAAATAGTAAAAAAAAGAATAAGAAATCAATATAGTGGGCCCGCTATAATCCGGCCCCTGGTCGGAATACTGCGGGTCTACTGTACTAATAAAATAACGAATTAAATAGTTGAATATTAAATTTACCAGCAACTGGATCACGCTGTTTGATTTTGATGTGATATTCATTCTGCCCTTGCCAGAATATCAGTGGATACTGAAGTGCGTCATACGAACGGTGTAGATCCGAAATTATACTAACAGTTCTATCTTGACGTGTGACTATAATCAACTGAGTCACCAACCATAAAAACTGCAACTTCATCTACGGTTGGCGCGTTGAATCTTCCAGCGTGTTCTCCTGATGGTAATTTGTCAGCTTTGATGACAATTTGATAGTTGTCATTTTTTAATTGTGGCGACACAATTGAATAAGTTGATTATTATTTTCCAAACAATTTTCCAACAATACCACAATCTGAGAGATAAGTCTTTCCCGGCGTATCTTTGATATAAATTCTTCGCGGCAAACACGCGAAGAATTTATGTCAATACCACAATTGCTCTCTCTTCTGCTTGTTCGATGAAATTATACTGGCACCTAGTTTTCAAGCGTTCCTCACAATTTCCAATAGATTTGGAGAAACTTCGGGTCATCGTTTGGCATCGGTATCAACGACCCAATCTTATTGTACACCTGGCCTTGTATTTTGTTTTTGAATTTAGTTTCAAAATGATGTCCATCAGATGTAAGATCGCAAATTTTTGCTGCCTCAAAAGACCTCATCTGGAAGCAAGAATTGAATTTGCGTGTCTTGCGCAGAAACAATTTCGAATCGTTTGATTCGCCAGCAAGAAGGATTGTAAATGTTCGGGTGGATTGGGTAGTGGTAATAATACATCTTTTCCTGATGCACAACACATGCCGGCTGCTTCATTGCGGAATTTCAACGCATGATAATACTGGCATATTTTGTTTACTGCACCTATTGCAGTTTTAGAATGTGCAGAGTAATCAATGGCTGGTGCATATTGGAACGCAAGACGAACAAATGATACACGTGTTAAAGCACGGCTGATTTACTGTCTTACTCGTTCTCTTTCTCTAAATGTAGCTATGTGCTGTTCTCGTGCCGCTCTTGTTCTCGATATATTCTGTCACAGACGTTCATCACACTGCTCTTGAGATTCTTGCATACGACGCTCAGCTGTCCTGATTCTTTGAACTTCCTTACTTGCCGCAATTTGTGTTGCTGATTGATGAGCTCTCTCGTCGTGCGTCTTGCCTCTCTGCTACACGCATTGTTGAGGTTAGATTCTTTGGCGACATTTCACTGAAAAATATTTGAATTACAACAAAAAGTGCCCTTCTGAAAGCCTTAAAATAAGACACTATAATACAGTGGTGAAACCGGAATTTTTGGGTCCATTGAAAAATACAGTAAAATGGAAGTTAAGAACTAATGAGGAAATATAAAATAACATTGAAAAAAATAACAGAAAAAGAAGAATGATATTTTTTTGATACATTTATAGCATGGATGACACCAGGCTTTCAAGAGGTTTAGAAAGATTTGAAACGAAATAATGTCAGTGAACCGTATGGAAAGAAAATTTTTGATAGCAGACTTTGAATATGGCAGGATTCAAAGGTAGAGAGGTGTGCAATAATGAAGGAGTACTGGGGAGGAAGAAAGAAAAAACAACAGGAGAGGAATTGAAATTGACACGTGGAGTCTAGCTGACCATAACAAAAAGAAGGAAAAAAATGATAAGTTAGCGAGAAATGCTTACACGATTCGAATTTATGGTAACGTTTTCTTCAATGTTATACTCATGTGTGTAATTACTTTGTCGTTAGGTATAAAGACACACAATCGATGAACAACAATACAGTATAATTATAACACAATACACAGCACAATTAAAATTGAAGAAACTCACACGTATGGCGTGGAATAGACCGTAGCATAAATAAATCGAAATACAACGCCATCTACTGAATGGTTCGATAAATTAACACACCGCCATCTGTTAGGAATAAACTGTAGCATAAATAAATTGAAACAGAACGTGATCTACTGGATGATTACCCAACCTAGCTAACCAAGTGTTGTATAGATAAGTTAACACATCGCCATCTGTTAGAAACGTATGGAACTACAATAATAATTACGTGTGGTCGTAATGACCTGGTGACATTGTTTCTACTGGCTGCGCATTCTGCCCCTGTCGTAGCCGCCTTTACCTAGCCCGCCCATCCTGCCTAGTACAGGGGACCTACATTTTAACGTCGAATCCGAACCACAGTATCGTCCTGGCGTATTTCACCTCATACAGCATGCTGCGCCGGGGGTTAATGCCGGGTTAGGTGTCTATAAAAATCCTCGCCGAGACAGGGACTCGAACCGGGGACCTTTCCATCTTCAGTCAGACGCCCTAACCACTTAGCCAGCAGACCGCTTAGCCTTGGTGGCTTACAAATAATTACAAACCATTGTCCTATGACAAACATTTAATGAACATTTATTTCGCAAATAATAAATATTGAGGTCTATAATCCAGATAAAAACTATCCTATCTTTTAAGTTGGACTATATCACACACATTAAGCCAAATTTCATCTAAATCGGTTATGTAGTTTCGGAGTTCATCCCGGACGAACATCGTGACACGAGATTTTTATATATATAAAGATTATACAAGGCGTCTACAACGATTGACGTGCGTCATGATAGATTATTATTATTATTAGAGTTAAAATTTCGACCAAATAATGATTCGTCCTTTCCATAAAACTCTTTAATTTGTCGGTAAATATTGAATGAGTGAACATCTATTGCGTCAAGAAATATTTCTTTTCACAATTGGTGGCTACCTAAATGTGTTTAAAAAGTTTTTAAAACTATCAGAAACAGATGGAACATAACCTCGCTCGATTCGTGACCGCTTGTAACAGTCCTTATGAAAGCGTCACAGAACTGATTAGTAGACTAGGCTGGGAGTCTCTGGTTCGTTTCGTTTAAACTTGTTGGTATACCTGTGTACTCCCACTTTCAGTTACGAGTGTGGTAAAATACTTCGTCCACCAACGTATTTGAGTCGGAATGACAGGAAAGATAAGATTAGAGAAATAAGGTGCCGCACTGATTCTTATATGAATTCTTTTTTCCCTCGTACCATTCGGGATTGGAATGCACAGCAAAGAGATTAGTTTTGGTGCTGAGCACCCTCTGCCACCCACAATTTTGTAAATTTCAGAGTATATATGTAGAAGTAGATGCATACAGTAAACAGACAGAATACTACTGAAACTAGTTAACCTTGAATGGTGTCTACTTGCGATGTCAGCGCTATATACGGCGAAAACGTGTTATAATTTCCGGATGGCCCTCCTATCTTGAACAGTCTGCGTCCCCGATGGTCGTTGGTCCGAGTCCAGCCGAGGGTATGGGTGTTTAAGTGTTGTGTTTGTGGATGTCGTATCCGTCCTGTGATGTCCATACTTAGAAGCTAAATATACTACGGTAACTGATTCACGAAGAGATAAATGATATTCACCATGAGCTGGCTGTATGGCCTTAGTTGCCAAATGCTATAAAAAAATAAAAATCTTGAACATTAAACACGGTGATATATAACCTAACAACAAACATGTTTCATTCAATACGGATTCATAAGCGTTGTTTCATCATATTTGAATACCACATGCATCAAGCAAACTTAACTGCGATGTTGATTTTGCGCTGCCAACTGTGAGAATGTAAAGGCTTAGAACTATCTAAAGTGGAATAATGAATGGCACTGAGAAGCAATAAATTGTTCTGAAGTCGTCATTCACGGTATACGCAAATGCTCTAGTGTATACAACGGAGGCATTTAATTAGTTTCTGATTTACGTTTCCGAGTGACCTTTAACAGCCTGTGTTACATATTTTGTATCAAGCATACAGAGGAAATTGACGGTGAATACATCAACATTCAGTCTTGCGTTTGTTATTCCCTTTGTGCCGGCGGCTTTAATAAGCTTCTCTTCTCGTTTATTTATTCGCAGACGTTCACTTCACATAATCAAATAACACAAAAGCGCCTTTGGAACTTTGAATTTCAAATCTGAATAAGCGCCCATGGATACCCAGCAGAATTTTAACAGGAGACGTTTTCATTACTCTCAACGGAAAACGAATACTGTGAGGATGTTGTTAGGGAGCTTTAGAAAATATATGGTACATAGAATTATGCTTACAAAATTTTTTTAAAAAAATTCCATGAGAAGTAACAAAAGAGTTTAAATCAACAAGCTATTGCTCTTATGTCTGATTGAAGTACAAGTAATTTAGCAATTTAAGGATTTAGATAATGGTGACGGCATACGAATTGTTAATGTCATAGCTATAATATTATTCTAACATTTCAGTAAGTGGTTAAGGGGGATGAAAAGATTATTTGCCGATGATGCTATTATTTATCGTGAAATTAAAACCCAGGAAGACAGCGCTTTGTTACAAGACGATATTATGAAAATAATTGCGTGGTGTAAAGACTGGCAGGTGGAGCTAAACGCTAAAAAGTGCCAAGTCATGCGTATAAGTAAAAAGGTGACACCATTTAGCTCTGAATATACAATTAATGGTACTGTCCTTAGAACTGTAGGTTCCGCTAAATACCTAGGGGTAACAATTCGTAATAATTTGTCGTGGAATGAACATATCGAGAATATAATTGGGAAAGCAAATCGTATGCTCCGATTTCTAGGTCGTAATTTAAAATAATGCTCTCCGGAAGTTAAATCGATTGCATATAAGTCACTAGTGCGGCCTCACTTGGAATATTGTTGTTCTGTATAGGGTCCCCATCAAAAGGGGTTAATGGAGGCATTAGAGAGGGTCTAGAGAAAGGCCGCCCGATTCGTGACAGGTATATATAGTTGGAGGGAAAGCGTAAGTGTGATGTTGAAGGAGTTAGGTTGGGAAGACCTGGAACACCGAAGGCGTTGCTCTCGACGGAAGCTAATTGATAAATTCACGACTGACATATTTCAGAGTGACAGCAAAGAAATATTGCTACCAGCAACATTCGTATCTCGGAATGACCGTGAAAATAAGATAAGAGAAATCAGGGCCAGAACCGATTCTTTTCTGTATTCATTTTTTCCACGAGCGATTAGGGAATGGAATAGAACGGATTTACCGGGCGAGGAAACTTAAAATCTGACAGGAGTAGCTTTCGATAAAGCTCTCCGGCCATCCTGATCTGGGTTTTCCATGGTTTTCCCAGATCACTCCACGCGAATGCTGGGATGGTTCCTCACAATATCCCATGGGTGCCTCCTACCATATCCCTTCCAAACTATTACCCTTTCGGATAGGTGCAATGCACCCTCTGCCACACACTTTTAGTGAATCGCAGAGTAATAGTAATAGTAATCTCTTTATACTTCATCATTGACGGAAATAAGCATATTACTCACATAACATCCGTGGACACCTAACACTTTTTAAAAAATAATTTTCGCAACAAATAAGTCATTCTGCATAGTTTTTTCCACAGATATTGTGTATGATCATTCCATTTCAATATTTAGTCAAAATATATACCCAAACGTTTTATTGATCTGCTGTTCAGATAGAAATAAAATCGTCACGCACAGATAAAGCAATTTATCACTGGATGCGAACACGCACAGGGATACATCAAACGTAACTATCCAGTCGTGAACTTTAAGACAACAGTTCTAACAACATTAGTATACGCGGACTACTCTGAAATAGAAATGGATTTCTCGTTGGTGTCCTTTAGAGATCTTTACGAAACCGCTGACACATTTCGAGGAGAAAGCATTTTCGGCTGACGGAAGCCGGAATGTTCTGCCGAAGTTGTTACTTGCAGGACGAAGCCTCAGTGGAGACATCTGGTGGCAGCTGAAACTCTGACCCGGGGATATGGACGGCGGAGTACAGTCACAGGGTTATCTCGGTGGACAGTTTGGAAAATCTGTTTGCAGTTTAGATACAATACAACGATATTTCACAAGAAGTTTCACTATTATTCGAATCGCACGTTGACGGGGTTTCATAAAATGTACACTGAGACAGCATCGAATGAAAAACAAATTTTTATAGTGTTGCTTAACCTAAATTGTAAGACACTGTACCCTGATCATTTCGCCCATGATTTTGTAACAACGCCGTAATTCTTCAGCACTTGAATCATTTTTGATAAAATTTCTCACAAAGCTGTAGTCTTTTGACTGCAAATAGATCCGCAGATTAATAATAATAACAATTTTTGTGAGGTACCTAAAAAAAAGCAGCTAGTAATATTTTGATAGATTTGTTTTCAGTTCCCTATTTAACAAAATCTGATCTCTCAAAGCCGTTAACAATGCATCCCAGCCTTTGATTTTGTAACCATCTGACTAAAAAAAACCTGAATGAAATTCGAAATGTTTTAAATAAAATAAGTTGATATGTTTTTTAAAAATATTTTCACATTACTCACTTACCAAAGTTATTTTTTCTTATCCATTCAATTGGGAGACATGTTTTAGTGTTATAGGCATGCGTCACTGGTTTTTCGTGGTTTTGCGCATGCGCAAGTGCTTACGTCAATGACACTAACTACAGCAACCAGCAGTGTCTAATACTTTTCTCGAACGCGGACATTTTAAATACCTTTCATTCCAGTATGCTGGCTTCCAGCATAGTTTAACAAATAACTTAATCATTTAAGCAGCGATCGTTATGATTCCAGTTACTTCACAAGGTGCTTGAAAGTTGGCTCTGACTAATGAAAGCATTCAAATAATTACGTACAGCACAAGTGTGTTAAGTGATAAGACGGCATCTTGACCTGTAAATATAAGTAGTAGAATCATTTATTTGTCGACAACGAAGTCGTGTGGCTTTGTAACTGGACGAAGTGCCCAGTGACGGCTTAGAACTGAGAGTCGAGTAGTTGGAAGTTAAAAGGACGCCCTGGGAGATATTAGAGCAGCCGTACAAGCAAACTCAACAGCAAGTATTAAACAGCGCATTCGTATTCATGGCCGACCGCCGTACTTACGGAGGTGAGTTACGGAAATGCAAAAACTGCGACTACATGGAGAGGAAGAAAAACCTAGAACACTCCCACGGCTTCGGCGAACGAATTTTCACCAAACTATCTGCTAAATGGGTCGAGACTCACCACAGAGTCGACAATTCGCACTACAAAAGTTCGTAAGGCCACAGTTCCGCCTCAAGTGTTAAAGAGAAATGCGGCGGTACGTCACACAACTAGATCCAAGTTGAAATTGCAGTTGGGAGAATAAAAAAACATACCTCAGGTATTCTCCGCTTATCGTTTTGAACTAGGATCTTAAACAGCTTATAATTTATCAGCTATACTGTATAATAAAATTGCAGAATAGTAAAGCCTGTATATGTAATGTATTTATAAAAACAGCAATTGCATTTGTAAACGGATGATAGAGACTCAAAATCCACAAAAATTCGAAATTTTTGTTTATCAGTAAGTTCGAACATCATGCGTAAACTAGTTGACGGAATTGAACTAAACTGCAAAAAAGTGATGGCTTACTGCATGAGTCAGAATACAGGATACTAATTACCCCAATAAGTTACAAAGTTCCCGATGCTACACTGATTAAAAACTGAAATATTCAAATTTTGTTTATATGTGCCCGTATCCCACAAAAACTAACGAATCATGGAATCTATATTAATATAAATCTTATGAAACTCCAAATAGTATATAGTTTTGAGAATTGTATTCAACTAAAAACGATAATAATTTGGAAAAGTCTCAGTTTAGCGTTATGACATTAAAATGAAACATACTCTACTTTTCCCTCGACGCCACGGACTGTACATTAATCAAACTACATCGAAAACCGTCCACTATTTGGAGATAATTGCGTTGAACAAAAATTTATCGTGAATTTCTTATTTTTTCCGACGTCACATCAAAACGGATCATATTCTGTTTCGTCCGCGCAACGATGAGGTGTACATAAACCGAAACCCTATAAAAATCCTACCAGAATATTTTCTGAATCGCTTTCAACCAGAAGTGATGCTAATTTGATAAATTTCTCCGTTTTGTTTCATCACTTAATAGATCTTACTTTATCGTGCTCACAATCAGATGTAAAATGATTGATTGAAACCCTATAGAAATCCGACCAGTAGTTTTTACATGAATCGCTTTCAACTTAAAACTGACTTTTTTAAAAATTTCCCACGTCACAACAAAATGAAACACGTCCTATTTTACCAGCGAGTCCTTGGCCTGTACATTGAACGACAGAATCGAAACAGTAGTTTTAGGGTGAATACAGCTCATTTAAACGCAGAAAAACGGACGGCAGACATTTTTTTTAATTAATGGTATCGACTAATTTTTTTTTTTTAATCTCTGCTGCACAAATATTTTTCTCGATACATTTCTACTATCAGTATAAAATCGAATCATTAACACCATAAAAATTGTTTTCTTATCAAGGGTAAAAACTCCCATATTTCTTTAAATAGCATAGAAAATTATTAAGTTTACGCAGTTGATAGTTTATAAATCTAACTGCATTTCTGGGAGTAAATCACGTTGACAAAAAAAGAAGAGAGAATGTTTCCCAAAATATTCTTTTGTACTGGCATTACTTATTCAGACTACGGTAAAACAAATATAATTTTTTCCGTTTTTGTGTGACGGTTTGTTTTTATTTATGATTACGTATAATGAACTGTATTGATATTATGAACAGAAAAGGTTGTGTAAACGTGAAACTGTACACATGTTTCATGGGCAATTAATACGCGATTAAATTACAGTCACGCAAATAAATCAAAGAAATTTCTGGCGTTATATTTACTTTTTATAATATTGGAGCGTATAAAATTTGTAATTTGGTTTTTATAACGATGTTTCCATACAAATGTTTTTGTCTCCTTTTGTTTGATTTTCTTGTTTTAAATTTGTTTTCTTTATACGAGCTTCCGGGATTATATGTACGGATATAAATAATTAAAAAAATGTTCATCCACTTGAAAATTTAATAACTAGAAAAATATGAACTAAACTTAAAAATACTAAAGGATTAGGGAACAAAATTTTTACAAGCGAATTGAAATGGCTATAAAGCTGTCTGACAAAACAGACAAAAATCTGTTTGGTTCTGTTGCGGCAAAAATTATCAAACCGACCGATAGCATTCGAGATAAGTTAACAGATTACATTTTAAATCATAAATACTAGAAAACTAAATATTTCTGTAAATTAAATTAAAGAAATTTAGGAAATAATTTCTAGTCAGTTCGGAAGTACAGTTTTCAAAGCTACATTTAAAACATAATTATTACGGAGACAGAATTCTTTTTTAAGATGATTTCTTGGTATATTCTAACTTCTCGTTTAGTTTTTAATGTTGAAATGGATCTTTATAAAACAGTTCCTGATGTATTCTAAACCTTTTAATCGAACTAGAGCTATCATGTAGTTATAAACTACGACTTATGTTTTAAATTACGTTTGTGGACGTGGAATGAATTAAATAAAAATTGTGGTAATATTTTTCACCCTTTACGATATGAGCTGTCGAAATATTTAATCTGGTCTACAAGCTATATCTCTGCAATGTAACAGGTAGAATTCATATTACACTCATCACCTCTTTAAAATGAAACTACTCTTTGGTGGAAGGGGGAAGTTTCTCAGGATATGTTTAAACAAGAATGGTTCGTTTAGTGGCTCAAGCCAGAAACATGTTGTTGGGCAGCGTGCAAATCTGTTAACAACGTTCCAGTATTTTCGGGTAATTATTTCACTGTGCACATGACTTACTTATAACCGCTAATACAATAGTAAATCAGTCCATAATCTGGTAGTCTCCATTTACTTTTTAATAACTATGTAATCTGATTTTTCCAAAATATTCTATTCTTCTCCATTCATATAGAAACACTTTATTTTTTGCGTTTATTGTTATTTGTAACCGGTATTTTCATTTATAGTTTTCTCATTCGGTAGGTACAGAAATTCAGCTCTAAAGGAATTAGGTCGATTCTTCAGCACAAAATAAATTTTGTAATTAACATTTCTCTGCATAGTTATCCACATTATTAAGCTGTAGACGAGCGGTGAAGCAGTAAGGGGAAAGCATTGATGAAGCAGCCGTTGCAACTGGACTCACGATACACAAGTTACCCGTTAAGACTGGCAACTGATCTACGGGCCCACATTTTCGCCCATAGTGTACTTCTTACGTGACACATAAAATTGGACTTAAGGAATTACATTGCTACCAGGCATACTTCAAAATTGATCAATGTTCTCCCCGAATGCCCTTAATATGCCAATAATATCACTGCCGAAACGTCAGAAAATCAAAATTATAGTGGAAAATGAGGATCATGTTTAATGTGGTTGCAGCCAGTGTATGTGACCACCATGTTTCGTGTGCCACCGTATTGACAACATTTTTCTATATGAAATTGGATTGTAAGAAGGGTTCAAGGATCCTTCACATTTTATACCGCTCGTCTGCAAGATCCTCTCAACCTTAAATACGACGGAGCTGAAATTAAAAATATAATTTATTCAGGAAGTATCGCAAAACAAGCGATTTACATACCGTTATTTTTTAATACGCTCTCCCATCTTTTCAGAGCAATGGCGCCATATTTTTTGTTACTTATGTATTCCTTGAGAAAAAGTTTCTTTCTGACGTCAAAAATTGAGAGCATGGTTTATTTTCCACAGGTTCTCGGCCATTTTTATAAAGTTTTACTATACTTTTGGAGCATTGTGTAAGATAGTATCTCCTCAAAAAATCTGTATTTTAAGCCTTTAACAAATTTATGATGCACTCGCGTTTTCTTTTGTAAGATATACAGTAATTCTGGATGTTGGACACTTCTGCTTCTATCTCTTATCTCATACAAATATCATATCTCAGTAAAAGTAAATACATTAGTACGGATTCCCCTGCAACAGCCAGCGGTACTAACTTTGTAATACACGAATTTAATTAAGAGTAATATTTAAGTAATAATTATAATTTCAAATGACTAATGCTAACTACACTTGTTTTATCGTCAGATGAAATTTTGAAGCAGTTGTCACACACATCAGGAATGTCACATTTTGCAAGTTCCTTTATCTTATTAACTCTTGTATGTGGCTGCCAATTTCTGTTGTTAGCACACTGTTTTGATCTACAATCCCAAGGCACCCTTGAAGGGACAATCATTTATATACGGCAGGACATATTAATAACTTCGACATTATGTAGCAAAAAATTCTCAAACCTGGATTAAAAGTCTGGGCATAAGATGGTGCTAAAAAACTAACTCACTAACGAAATAATGTTTGATACAAAACCTGGATATAAATCTTTAGGCTACCAACGAATAAGTGAATTTTAATTGATTTCTTTATCATTTAGTAGAATGGATACGTTTTATTGCTGAAGGACAAGCAATAATTTCTGTAGTTACTTTAATTTCTTAATGTGGCTAATTAGATCCTGACAAGCGACAATATTTAATTTAACTCGTTTATAAGGGCTCATTTTATAATTCCGGTGCTTGCAGGTTAAATCTGTCGCCTGACGATTTAGCCTTTTATCAAAATATTCCTATTGATTCTGAAATTATATTGATACAACTTCAATTTTCAAAAATTTGCAAGCAGTTATTTCTTCTCTTTTATTAATTCATGAACGTGCGCATTGCATCTGTCTATAATCTCTAGACGATTGTACAGAGGACAGTGAAATATATGTTAACACAAATATAACAGTGTATGAGTGTGTACAATTACTACATACTGAAACTGAACAAGCATGCTGCTACGAGTATATTTGGACGTTTAGGTCATACAACGAACTACAGTTCAACAACTGTATGCATTTCCCGTGCGAATGTAATGCATAGTATAGACGACAGAAAACTAACACAACACTGAATCATAACCACCGTTGCCTTCGGCCGTACTAGAACCGGCGATCCTCTGTATGTGTAGTCAGAACTCAACCCTTACGCTGCCGAAGTGTTTCAGAAGCTATCAATCCAGAAGTCGTTGAGGAATGCCACAAGCAATTTAATTGTAATATCTAAACCCTTGACAATAACTATTGGTGAATTACAAGAATAAAAGATTGTAAAATCGTTAATTAATAATGTAGCAATTATAAAATCTAAATGAGTCACTGCAGAAATGATTTTCAATCCTAACAGGAATTATTTGGAAATAACGAAAATTTAATAAACTATTTTTATTACCAGAAAATCAGATGAAACATGCTTCTCTCGCTAGTACCACCGTATACCTGAATGAATGACTCAAATATGATTTAGGTAGGCAGAAAAGTAAATTTTATATAGAGGCTCATTTTTGAGATGGCTTTTCTCATTTGTACATTCAGAGCACCAGGTGTTTACGTTGGAATCCCAAATTTGTTTACAGATCAACATTATCTGGTATGACTAACTGAAATCGCAACGGTTAAAGTAGACCTACCCTTTTCATTAAGTCAGATCACAAATACATTATGATGGCATTTGGTGCTCGAAATTTGGCTAGCTGGTCCAAGCTTTAGTGCTGGAAACAATTTTCGTCATAACGAACTTAGCCGCCGAGTAGGAGAAAACTGGTGAAATACTCTTTCCTGAATATCCAGCGTTAAATTCAATAACGACCCGAGTGAGAGCTTACCACAATGTTGACGATGGTTTGTCCGTAGGCTCTGGACATAAAACTTCGGAATAGTAGGCCTCAGTTAACTAATTACGGGTTTCACAATCTTCCTTCCTTCATCGTTTCACACAGACACACACACAGCACAAAACAACAATCCCTACTATAATCATTTACTAAAGACATCTACAAAAAAACTAGTAAGTTAAAAGTTACTCCGGAATGTAAGCAACTAGCCTTCGTTCCTCTGTGTCCCACGACTACTATGGGACGGCCTCGGTTGCGTAGTGGCTAGAGTTCTGCGCTCCGGAGGTCGCCGGTTCGAGTCCGGGTATGAGTGTTTAAGTGAAGTGTCTTATAATGTCATGTCCTTCCTGTGGTGTGTATAACTGGATCAAGAAAATGCTTACTGGTAGAAATTGAAAGCACTGGATCACAGATAATCACTGTTGACTTGCCTGAATGGCTGCAGGGGTGTATGGCTATATGGCCTCAGATGAAAATAAAGAAATTGCTGCGCTTTCTACGGCTGAGTATGTTTACATACAAGGTACTATTGTGATAAAACTTTCGTTTACAAAGCTGGCGTGAGGAGGCAACTCGAACTATTCCGCCCACCCAAACCATATTTAGCGCATAGCTGTTTCTATGAAATTCTTTGTGACGGCCCCAAACGATCTGTGGATTGTTATATTATGGAAGTTTAATCTGGATGTGAAGAAGTACGTCTGCTGGAGTCTTCTGCAAAATGTAGTAATTATGCAGAGTCAATATGCTTCTATCTGTGTGAGGTCATTATTTTCACTGTGCTCTGGATAATATTTCGAAAGTGTGATTCGATACAACAGACAAGCTCAACTATATTAAAAAATTGATGGAGTTGACTATATTTCTTAGGTGTTGTCATTCGTTGCAAGTTTGTTTATAAGTTTTTATCACATATACTTTACTTTAGGAAGTCAAGAATAATATTTTAGTGAAAGTTGGAACCATGTGGCAACCAATTTCATCTGCAATCAACAAATAAACCAATTAGATAGCTAGAGCTCATCTTCGTTGTTCTTCCAAATTGCAAGTTGAGTTTTTTTTTGGTTCTTCTTAATGATAAATTATGTTTAAGAACCAATGTGCAGAATTTTTACGGAATTAAAAGTGACGCCAAATATGTTTATCGTTTGTCTACGATAGGTGTATGTAGAGTATTTAACAATAGTGAAACAATGTTTGGCAATGGGGAAGATAAGTTTAAAAATTAGAGTAATGCCGAGATAAAAAAAAAGTAAATTCGTGAGGTCCTTGTGAACTGATGACAGGGTTTGTTATAGGCTGTACAATCCGCACCTATCGAGGCACCCTAGCCTAACCCGGTAATCCTACCGGTTATAGGGAACCTACTGTTTAACGTGGAATACAAAGCACGGAACCATTCTGGCGTACTACACATTGCACAAAAGTGCCAGGGGTGAAGGTTGGGGTAAGTGCCTATGAAAATCCCCACCGAGGTAGAAATACTAACTGGGGACCTTTCAGTCTCCAGTCAGACGCCTTAAACACTCAGACAAATCATGTCACCAGTCCTTTTTTACAATTACCGATAAGGCTTTTGTAGTTGTACCTACGATCTTCTAACTGAATAATACCATGTAAAACAGGGGTGAGCAACCCGCAGTCAGCGGGCCGCATGTGGCCCGCCTTGAATTATTTTCCGGCCTGCCAGATTCAAAACACTTTTACAAAAGTTATTTATTTTATAATCGCCAAAGTAGTGAAAACCAATGTTAAAAATATATTATTTGTGCATCCATATTTACAAAATTTATTTCATTTATATCGTTTTTAGTGTTACGAATTTCTTTAAAAAGTGCGTTTAGTATCATTATTATTATATTATCTATGTTTACATGTAAGAATAATAGTAAAAAAAATAATAATAACTCATTGCGTTTCAATTTTTCACTCCAAAAAAGTCTGTAGTGTGTCTAAATCTAATATGGGGATATATGATTTTATATGCGGCCCGCGGAGTTGTGATGCATTTCCAAAGTGGCCCACAAGATCATTTGGGTTGGCCACCCCTGATGTAAAATTACGTTGTTTGAAAGACGTAAAACAAAAACCAGAAAATCAACCTCATTTATAAACGTTTACACAGTTTGAATTTAATAATCCTTAGATTAGTACTTCTCTTTCCATTGGTATCAACTTCAGTGCATTTGCTCCTTGCATTAAAACATTTATTTACCCGACTAACAACACATTCCTCATTTCACGTTGTTTTAACGATTTATATAAACACTTCATACAATAACAGTAACAGATTTATGTCCTTATTCCTGAATTTTTTTACGTGTAGAATTATTCTTATTAGTTTTGATAGAACAGCAGTCCATATATTTCCGGTTAGTTCAACAACGACTCAAAATCGCTGACTTCACCCCCAGTGATGTTTTCTGCTATACGCCAACCAAAGATAAAGCAACTTACAAAATATCGATACAAATATCTGGATGTTGTGGATCATTTTTTCCTCAATTGCTGATAATATTAATAAATAAATTATGGTCTGAAAAATGAAGACACTTCCCACCAAAAATGCAAAAGCACTGATGCTGAGAATGGATCTAAAAGAAATACAATAGATCACAAAATGTAAGTAGATTATAAGTTAGATAATAATTCATTCCACTGTACCAACGACAAACATAACCTGCTTACAACTTTTGTACATAATTAACAGAAAAACCCGCTGAAGATGCTTCTGCAAAAGAAGTGAAACGCATACGGGAGACCAATAAATACAAAAAAGTCAATTGCTTTGGCGTAATTTATTTATTAATATCGATACAAACATTTATTTCAAACAATTCCCTCACAGCCATCAGGACACTCTTCTTAACACCGAGATGTGAACCATGGAAGGCACCTCAGATCTGAGGGTGAAAAAAGCTTTCTCCTTTGTGTCAGCTGTATTGTTTGGATGTATTCTGCTGATCACTAAACACTTTGCCCTGCGATACGGCACGAGGTATACACAACCAATCCGGAGCGAGCGGTCCTGGCGCCGTATATTGCAGACGTCACGCGCTCTGGTCTGTGTAATGGCGCTGCGGGTGATATTGCGTGGTCGCTTGCGTTTGATGGCCGTATGCAAAGTACCGGTCGTATAGCCCGGGCCATCGGCCCCGCTATTTGGGCATCGAGGGCGGCCGCCACAGCGGACAAGTTGCTCTTGACTTATTGCCGCCAATTACACCTTAATGCAATTTCCGCAGTCACTGCCTCCATTACGATCATGCCATTGTGTTCCCTCCTATTTAATTTGAAGGCGCGTATGGAAAATTCTGGGCGCACTTCTTGTTCTACCACCTGGTGCTCCAGAGTCTGGTACTAATATACGAGGTCGAATCAAAAAGTAAGTTAAACTTCCAAGTTTTTTTTTTTTTTTTTTTTTTTCTGGCGTCAGTCTTTAGACTGGTTTGATGCAATCCTCCGTCCTTTTCTATCCTGTGCTAACCTCTTCATTTCTACGTACCCCTTACAGCCCACGTCCTCAATTATCTGTTTCATATATTCTAATCTCTGTCTTCCTCTACAGTTCTTACCTTCGACTGTTCCCTCCACTAACAAATTAACCAAACCAGCATGTCTCAAAATATGACCTACCAGCCTGTCTCTTCTTTCCGTAAGCTTCTTCCACAAACTTCTTTTCTCACCCATCATTTCCAAAACTCGTTCATTTCTTACTTTGTCTGTCCACTTAATTTTCAGCATTCTTCTGTAGCACCACATTTCAAATGCTTCAATTCTCTTTATTTCCGGTATTCCTAAAGTTCATGTTTCACTACCATAAAGTGCTGTGCTCCACACAAAGAGTTTTAAAAAGTTCTTTCTAATTCCTAGATCAATATTTGAAACTAAAAGATTTCTCTTTTTCATGAAGGCTCTTTTTGCTAGTGCTATTCTGCTTTTAACATCATTTCTGCTTCGGTCATCGGTTGTAATTTTACTTCCCAAGTAACGGAATTCACTTGCCTCTCCTATTGCATCCGATCTTATTTTTAAATTTAATCTACTAGTATTGGTATCATTTCTGCTACATTTCATCACTTTTGTCTTGCTTTGATTTATATTCAGTCCGAAATCTTCCTTCAGTATTTTGTTCATGCCATTAAGTAACTTCTCAATATCCTCAGCCCTCTCTGCTAACAAGACAATGTCATCAGCAAGTTATGGCAATTTATAAAGCCACCTACACATAGGCAATACGCCTTTGACAACATAAAATGTAAGTTAACTTTTCCACATAGTCCCCAAGAGACTGCAAACATTCCTCGGAACGGTCAACCAGCTTTTCGATTCCGGAAGCGTAGAAATCACATCCAGTGCTATGTAACCACCTGGAGACAGTTGCTTTCACCTCCTCATCGTTTCTGAATCTTCGTACACCGATATCCTTTTTCAACTTGGCGAATACATGATGATCGCATGGCTCTAAGTCTGGACTGTATGGAGGATGTTGCCATACCTCCCACTTGAATCGCTGCAGCAGTCCGCACGTTTAGCGGGTCGTGTGAGGTGTTGCGTTATCGTGGGATTATCGTGTTTATTTTTTTTTTATATTATATTTTATTATTATTTGGTCCTTGGCTTTCGCCAATATTGACCAGCTAACAATGTTACATTTTTGACCAAATTACAGAAATACATTCTTGCTCAGTTGACATTAATACATTTTGCATAGAAATCAACTCTTGTTTGGCCATCATTTTAAGACACAATTAGCAATAAAAACTTTTACATATTTCTCTTACTTTTATCCTTCTATCTTTAATAATAACATATAATCCCTATATCATTATTTAGTGTTGGAAGGAAATAAAAATTTTACATATTACCTATACATTTTATATTATGCATATACATGATACCCATTACATCGTACAAACAGGGGTATCCAAAAATTAATTTTTTCGCCCGCTTTCTATCTTTTGTAATTAATTTGTCTATCTAAGTCCTTATATATTCCATACAAAAACCTAATTGATATTCAGAAATGTACATTTGTTTATAATACATTATTTCTCCACACAAACATTTTCCTATCATCCTGTACTGGATTTGGAAAACTTGATAGTTTCCTCATAACAATAGTTCTAATCGAGTTCTAATCGAGAAATATTATAAGAGATACCTTATTTATTTTGAAAAGAACTATTAATATCCCTGCTCACAACAAAAATTCCTTAAAGACTAATTTGTGTTCTCTTGTACAAAGTAGCTCTCATATCTACATATATACACTCTTACATGGGCGCATACACGAACACTTACATATCTATACCCATACATATATTTACATATCCATATCCCACAAACATACAAAATTAGTCCATTTGATATGAAATATACTACGTTCCTTTATAATACATCATATTTTCCTATTACATTTAGATATATATTTACATAGTTGTTTTATCTTATCTACCGTAGGAGTCCCTAGAAATTGTCGTAGGCTCTCATAGTCTGTTATCTTATTGCCTCCGTCTTTCTGTAAGATTGATTTCCTGTGTTCGCTGTATTTGCGGCATTCCACCACAAGATGCACTATGTCTTCATATGCCCCACAATGCTCGCAGTTCGGTGATGTTGTCAAACCTAGTATAAATTTTTTGGAGTTTAGCATAACGTGGCCTGATCGCAATCTGTTTATCATTGTTATTTCTTTCCTACTTGCCTTTACACTAAACCATGGCTGTTTCGGTATGCTGTGTTGTATTGCATGGTACCATGCACCTTTGGTTCTGAATTGGACCTCCCCTACTTCTTCCCACTCCTTCATCTGTAGATTTCTGATTTTACTTAGTAAGTCTCTATATGGTACCCTGCCATCGATGTTTTCATGTTCCTTTGCTCCCTTGCAAGGTGGTCAGCATTTTCATTCCCCACTACTCCTACATGTCCCGGTACCCACTGAAATTCTATTTTCTTCTTTAAACTGTTGTGCTTTGCTTAGCTCATTTATGATGTCATATACTAGATGGTTCTTTGTTTTCCCTTTTGGACCATTTTTTAAACATAATAGTGAACTTAGTGAATCGGAGCAGATTAAAATCTTTTCTTCCCCTGTTTCCAGTGCATATTTAATGGCCTCTAATATTGCATATAGCTCCGCTGAGAACACTGACATATCCACCGGTAGCTTAACTGCTTTTCCAACATCTGATTTTTCTTCGTAGAACGCTGCGCTCGTATTTGAGCCTGTGATTTTGGAGCCATCCGTGTAAATTTTATTCCATGTCTTCCATTTCTCATTCAGGGTTTGTAACGTCGTCTTACAAAGATCTATCGTACTATTATCTGTTTTCTTGGCTCCTAGCTTGCCTATCCTTTCATGTGTTTTGGACCTCGATTATTTGGGGCCACGTATCCCCTATAAACGCTGGATTCATTTTATGTTGTTTTATTGGCCATTCTTTCATTTCATTGTAATTTTTAACTGTAATTGGGGTTGCCTTTTTTCTCCAGTATTTCCTATACATAATTTGGCTAAAAGCCCCTAGCTTCCAATTAGTGGGTGGTTGATCATAGCTCTGACTTTCAAGATAAAACGTCTGGAAAGCATACTTCGTCGGAGTGAGAGCGGTGGTGTACCTGTTTCCATCTGAAGTACGTTAATGGGGGTTGTACGTAGGAATCCTCCACTTATGCGTAATGCCAATGATTGTAAGCGGTCTAGTTTGACTAGGGTTGATGTAGTAGCTGCATCATATAGCATGCACCCATAGTCCATTTTACTACGTATTAGTTGTCTGTACAGGCGCAGTAACACTGTTGGGTCGGCTCCCCAATGATTACTAGCTATCCCTTTCAGGATGTTAATTCGTTTCATTGCTTGGCCGTGTAACTCCATTACGTGTTTCTTCCATGTTAATCTCATATCTACCCACATCCCTAAAAATTTCACTTGGTGTATTGCGGTAAGAGCTTTACACGTTGAGTATTATCCTAACATCCTCTGTGTCTCTGTGTCTTGTAAATACCATTAGCTTACTTTTTTCAGGTGACAGTTCCATCTTCTTTTCTTGCAGAGCATTTGTCATACTGTTTAGGCCATTTTGTAAATCTCGTATTGCCTTTTTCTTTCTTCCTATTTCTTACGTATACCACCACATCATCAACGTACTGTATGTACAAAATCGATCTACTCAGCTTGCTGAACACATTGTGCATATAAATAATAAACAATAGTGGGCTAAGGGGGTCTCCTTGCGGTAAACCAGAGAAGACGTGTCTAACTATTACCTCTCCCCTGTACATCCTAAGCTCCAGGATCCTTAGTGAAAGATAATTCGTACACCATTGTACTATTGTTTTGGGATATCGCATTTCAGCATCACCTTTACCAGTTCCGTAATGTCGACCTGTCCGTATGCATTTTGTATATCCAGGAAAGCAGCTAAAAGGTACGAGTTGTAACTGTTACTTATTTGTATATCTGTTATTAATGTGCTATTGCATCTATAGTGCTATATCCCTTTCTGAACCCCATCACACGATTTGCTAGGAGTTCCCGGTGTTCGACATACCATTCCATTCGCTGTTTTATCATCAGATTCATCAATTTGCAAACACATGATATCAGTGATATGGGTCTGTACGATGTATATAATTTAGGATCCTTTCCGTTTTTGGGTACCGGAGTGATTTTTAATTCTCCTCCATTGATGTGGTACTTCGCTTTGCCTGAATAAATTGTTTTAGTATTGTCAGTAATAGTTCTTTGCCACTATGGGGTAGATTATACAACATTGAGTATGATATTTGATCTGTCCCTGAGCTGTATCTTTCTCTTTTAGGCTGTTTTCCATCTCTGTCAGGGTAAAGGGTCTATCTAGGTTGCTGTTATTATGTATTAAAGGTTCGCTGCTATCTGCAACTACCAGCGGTGCGTCCTCTACCGTAGCTGGAGCTATTTTATCCATAAATTGTTCAGCTGTTTCTTCATTTACTCTTATGCTCTCAGCACTTAGCTTTAGTTCTTTGTACCATCTAACCTTTTTCCATAGCTCTTGTGTTGAGATGTCTCCGGTTAATTCCGAACAGAACTTTTCCCACCCCATCTTTCTTCGCTTTCTTAATGGTCTTGCTCGCTTGTGCTGCTATCTTCCGAAGATTGATAAAGTTTTTGGTACGTCATATTCTTACGATATGTTTTGAGGGCTAATCTTCTCCTTGCCACCGCTTTCGAACATTCTGGAGTCCACCATGGCTTCCTTTTATGTGCATCGCCACCACCGTGTTTCATAACAGGCGCGCTAATTTTCGCCGCTGCTTTGATGGTTTCTGTAAACCAGTTATAGTTTTCCTGCGGATCTGTTATGCCAGGATATTTGAGCAACCTTTTGCAAACTTCTTGCTGATACTTGTGCCAGTCAATATGTCTGTAGTTTATCGTATGTTCGAGACCGTCCATCCTATTTTGAGCCGTAATGTTAGGCTGCGACTCTATGGAGATTTTGATCACTCTGTGGTCACTACCCAGTGTGTCATTCATTGCTACCCACGAGCATTTCATTGCCATTCTTGCCGATACCAATGATATATCCGGCGAGGAGGGTCTTTGGGATGGTGTTCCTATGCGGGTATTGGTCTTCGTGTTTAGTACCACTAAATCCGATTGACATATTGCTTTTGCTAACTCTTCGCCTCTATGATCCGTTACTTCATCGTACCACATCTTACTGTGCGCATTGAAGTCTCCTGCTACAATACTTTTATCCGGGAGTTGGGAGAAAATTTGGCTCCATTCAGTTTCATGAGTTCCAACATGGGGGGGCACATAAATAGCTGTTACATTCCTGATCTGATGCAGATTCAGCACATCCACCGATATGATTTCTATGTTGTCGTTGCTGCACTGCAGTGTTTTGGGCACCGCTACTATATTCTTTGCTATGATGACTGCTACTCCACCATATCCGTCCTCCCTATCTTTTCTAAACATTTTATATTGTCTGTCTCTTATCCTAGTATCTTCTGTCAACCATGTTTCTGACACTATAGCGATATTTGCTTTACATTCACTCATTAAATTGGTGAGGTCATTCCATTTGGCCTTAACACTTCGGGCGTTCCACTGAATCACATGTAGTTGTCTTATATCACCTGTCCTCTGCATAGTTGGTATTATGGATAATTTGGTTGTACTATTAATTCGATAGATTTCCTAATTTCATCCAGTTGCAGTGTCTCTAACCCACTGTCTTTTATATGTCTCGTTACTATCATGATAAGATTAAAAATTTCTTCAATTAGCCTGCTTTTCCCGTTTGTAGTATTGGGATAATTCGTTATCCCCTGCATCCTTGGAGGATATGGGTTTTGGGCTATGGGTGTAACTGGCACTTGTGTTGGGTAGAGCCAAAGTTGTCGATAATCCTGTGCGTTACCGCGCTGTTGGGTTTCCTTGAGCGCCGATCTACTCCCGGCCAAATCTCCGTTGTTGTTTAGTTGTGCTGTACCCAGTGTAAACCCTGTTAAATCAGATTGTTGTTTTCTTTTGTCTGGTATCAGCTGGGACTCAGTCGGATCCTCTCCTAAATCTTCCTGGACCTGTATAGAATCTCCACTGAGGTATTGAGTTGGCCCAGTTGCTATCCTAATTATTCCATTTCCCATCTCTTGTGCTGTTGGTGCTGTTGTCCCACTACTCAGCTTTATCTGCGGGAAGTCGATGTAACTTCCCGCGTCTGGTACTACAGTGGGCCGAAATATTGCCTTTTCTCTCTCGTATGTTGAGGCTGCTTGTGCATATGTTCTGTTGTTTAAGTTAGCTTCCGCTTCCCTTAGGGAAATGTTATTTCTAGTAGCAACTTCTTGAATATTTTTACGTCTATTGTACTCCGGGCATGTTCGGTCCGTGACATAGTGTGCTCCCCCACAGTAAAAGCACCTAATGTCTTGAGTTATGCACTGTGTATCAGGGTGTGTCCCACCGCACTTAATGCAACGTGATTGCCCCTGACATTGTTTACTAATATGTCCATACCTATAGCAGTTATAGCATATTTTAACCGACGGGAAGAAGGGTGTCACTTCACATCTCGCCCCGTGGATATTCACATACCTTGGGATAGTTTGGCTATCGAACGTTAATACACACGTTTGTAGGTTAATTATCCGTTTTTCTTTGTTTTGTACCACTGTTTTATTCATTCTCCGGGCATTAATAACCTTGACCGGCGATTGAACTTCTGCTACCAGTTCTTCCATTGTAATACTTTGATGAACACCTCTTATTACCCCTTGTTTGTAAATTAGGTGGTTAGGGATATATATTTCTAAGTCCTTACCGATTTTTCCTGATGATTTTATTATGTTATTAGCAATAGTTGCATTACCTACTTCAATCCTTAATCTGTTTCTACCCGAGTAGCTAATGTTCAAAATTTTCCCTTTTATTTCCGGGATTGATAAATGAAGCAACTTTCCCA
The DNA here is from genome assembly GCA_031002005.1 of Vandiemenella viatica. Taxonomy (NCBI): domain Eukaryota; kingdom Metazoa; phylum Arthropoda; class Insecta; order Orthoptera; family Morabidae; genus Vandiemenella; species Vandiemenella viatica. Next base: position 237,516,194 of record CM061919.1, on the reverse strand, counting down.
CAGACATTGGGTGGAGCTTACCAATACTATTATTCTTACTCTCGATAAAAGAATAAATGGGCCATTGTCCCACTGCCTATAAAAACGATGAGGTCTACTGTTATTGTTATCAGATAGTGTCTGATTACTATTATGCCTTACACTCTGTTGCTGTTGTTCCGGAACTAGCCCCATGTTATTTCTTGTTGAGACGGATTCATAACTGAGGTCCGAACTGACAATTTTCCTCTTGTCTGCTACAAGTTCTACACTTGGTTCTATCGGCCGCTTTCTAAAATTAGTGCCTTCCTTTTCGGCATTTTCCAAATTATATTCCATACTTTCGCTCTCCACATCACTTGCACTTACAGTACTTACTGCTTGAACCACTGCCGCTCCGACTGCAGCTACTCCAGTTGACACGTCTGCTGTCGTCGGGGGCGGAGTCGCTCCACCGCCTTCCCCATACTGGCCGCCAATCATTTCCACGCCGTAGGGAGGGTGCCCTCCGGTGGGTGATGAGGATGCACTGTATGGGTTGCCCTGTCTTCAAGCTGGTTTCTTTTCACTGGTTACGCAAAAAACTTTCCACACCAAATTCACTCTAAACAGGAAACACAAGACACGTTCACTGAGCCAACGAGGAAGTGATCGCTTCGGCGACTCGCTACGAACTGGATTATCGTGTTCGGTAAGCTTAAAAACGGATCTCGGTGAACGACGATTCCGAAACGATCAGGAGGTGTCTCCAGGTGGTTACATAGCGCAGGAGGTTGTCAGAATCTTCGTGGTTTTTTAAAAACAGTAATTAAGTAGTCCACAATGTATTTCAGCTTAAACTTTCGTTTATTTTCAGAAAAAACACGTCAACGATACTGTTTTCATGCATAGATACAATCCAGAGATACTACTAGCGCAGTCCTTGGCAGTTGCAAAGTGAATCTGTACAAACTAACTAACTGTCCTTCTGCTGGCTCTATCGATTTCCCGAACACTTCAAAAGCTTCCGCGAGATATTACTCGAACATTAACAATTACTCAAACAATTAAACATATTAAAAACAATCAGAATTAGAACTTAATCATTTAACATAATTACAAAATGGTCAGAAATGGAAATTAAAGATACTTAAACACAAAATTATTTACAGAAATCATTTTTAAACTGTAGAAATTGTCCTGTAGACATCGTAACTTGCATTAATAGTTGGAATTACAAACATTTAAGCAATTCTCTTGCACAATTCGGTTCTTAAGCATATTAAATGGCCTTTAAATAATTTCTTTTTCATTAAATAAAGTCTATATACACTGATTTACAGGAAATTGTGAAACAAACATAAAAGATCATATTCAAGCAAACTTTAGCTCACTACAAATACTTCTTTAAATACAATTCTATTTAGAGTTCAGAATGAGGGCTGTTAGAAGGTGAATTCTACGTATCCGGAATCGAAAAGCAGAATGACCGTTCCGTGAAATGTTTATAGTCTTTTGGAGACTATGAGGAAAGGTGATCTTACATTTTATGTTGTCATAGCCGTGTTGCCTATGTGTAGCTGGTTACATAAATGGTCATAACTTGGAAGTGTGACTTACTTTTGATCCGCCCTCGTAAATACCTCGGAACATGTTAACCCCTGCAACAAATGGTATCTGAGACATATTTGGTGTACCACGTAAAATATTAGAAATATTCAGCGAATGAAAATAATGAAAGGTTTGGAGATAGTGGTTACCACCAGAAACAGAATAAACAAACAAACAACAGCTATTAAGTCCAATATCGTTAGTTCCAGTTAGAATGGAGACGGCACTCAAAGGACCTCAACGCTATTACAGTGAAATGTGTGGTGGGTTGAACGGTTAACGTTGTGGCCTCGCATTCGGGAGGACGCGGGTTCGAATCCCCGTCCGGGCATCCAGATTTGGGTTTTCCATGGTTTCCCCAAATCACTCCAGGCGAATGCGGGGATGCTTCCTTCAAAAAGGCCATGGTCGAATTCATTCCCGTTCCTTGTCCCCAGACCCATCCCACCTCTAATGACCTTAGCCGTTGACGATGCGTAAAGCCATAAGTAAAAAAAAAAAATAATTACAGTGGAATGCCCGTCCGCAAGCGATCGAATCTGGTAGAATACAACGGAGGTCGGACAAACGCTATCTATGGTTAAATTTTCGTGTGGTTCCGTACGAACTAGGGGAACTCCGAAAATTGCAATATAAGCTGTTAAGTGACTGACGAATAAATACGGAATGTCTGTATCTTGTACTAACCGAAGGTTCCATGTTGCAAATACCCGAGGGAAATTCCGACAAGAGGAAAACGGCGATTGGTGACTGGAGGAAAGGAGTGGGGAGCAGAGGAGCGACGCGTCCTGGATCCGGGATGAAGCATTATCTCTTCCCTGGGAGCTGCAGGGAACAGAGCGAGCCCGCTCTGACGAGTGTTTGTGAAAAATTCGTAGAGACACGCCATGTGTAAAAACATTTTATTCATGATTAGTAGTTTCTGAGTCTAAAACTGGACTCCTGTTATTGGTTACAGTAATTATTCAGTGCATCGAAAATGGTGGTATCATCAACAGCATATGAACCGTCTAGTAAGCGCAACAGTTAGTGACTTGCATTCTTGAAGCTCCCAGTAAATTCCAGTAAATTCCATAGACACAGGGAAAACAACTTGTGGAGTGATTTGCAAAGAAATAGGAACTCGGTAATAAAAATATATTTTCAAGCTAGCTGAAATTGAACTCGATTAAACAATTTGATAATTCCTGGATTTCCGTACAATTGTTTTTCTTTGTAAAATTTACATGTGACAGATACATTCAGTTGTAATTGTCTCCTTTGTTCAAATATAAATGAAGTAATAAATTGTTAGATTTGAACATTATGTATTTGTTATAGATAGTTAATAGGAAGGTTATATTATAAGTTATAGATAGTTAATATGAAGTTAACCCTGTTCCTACAACAAATTAAATATAAAAAGCGCCCAAAATAATTAACAGTAATGAAATTTTTTTAAATTTAATTTAATTGCAATGGAGCTCATGCTCCGGTGGCGATTTCATTACACACCCAACTTCCCCTTATCCTGCACCCTCCTACATTTGCCCTCTACAAATTTTAACTTTAAATTCTTTTAACGTTTTCGGTAAGTTATTCATCATTCCCCTTGGTAACTAATTCCAATCCCTGACACCCTTACCTAAAAAAGAAAATCTTCCCACACCCTTGTGCCTGAAATCGAGTGCCAGCTTGTGGTCATGGTCATCTTTTCCCTTCCATGAACTACTTTTCATACCTACTGCCTCATCGCCAGCATACCCCCTGTACACTCCATGACCCTCCTCATCCTCCTCCTGTCATGCAATGAATCCCATTGCAGCTCCTTTATCATATCTGTCACTGATTGCATTCTGCGATAATTTCCAGAAAAAAATCATCATCTTTCGATAATTCAGTAAGAGCCGATTGTATTACACCCCGAATCCGTAGAACGTTGGGATTGTAAAGAAGGACGAGCACTCCAAATATTATTTTACAGTTCTAATGCGGGATTCTGATACTGCACCGTTTCTAACTGATCGACACAATTCTCACTGATTAAGATTTTTTGGCTTTACGCCTCGTCATCATCGAGGTCATTTGTGGTAGGGGAATTGGTGAGAGGAACGGGAAGATATTCGGCCATGACCTTTTGTGGGAACCATCCCGGAATTAGCATGGAGTGATTAAGGGAACTATGGAAAACCAAAATATGGATGGCTGGATGGGGATTCGAACCCGTGTCCTCTCGAATGCGAGGTCAGAGTGTTACCGGTCACCCTTCAGTCTCATTAAGGTGAGCAAGACTTACAAACTAATGCTTCATTCCTTACCTCTTGCGACTAAACTAAGTTTTAATTTGAATAGTACTCTAAAAAAACTTACTTCACAGCACAATTTATTATTTATAAACTAAAAACAAGATGTGGGATCGTTGATTCTTAACCTAACGAGTGAAATGAGACTCACCATCACCAACAAATATATCAAAATACCATTTATTCAAGTTTCCCCTTTTTCTAACTTTTTTTGTTTTGAAGAGAAAATGCCGCCACAAATGCTCTACTTATGTCCCAACATAACACGCCCAAGCAGTCAGACTGGGTGATCCTTAAATATGAACAAGTTATACTAACGTGGCCGTCGTTGTTAATAATAACTGGTTTTTCCGTGAATACCGCGTTATTATCTAATAAGAATGGTTTGCAGTTATTCCTAAAAGATAGTAATAAATATTCATAAACTAATAGAAACATGAAGCAATAGATCTAACACCTATACCTTACTTGTGGTAAGGCGTCACTGCTACATCTTTACCCTAATACTGTCTCGATGGAAATGAGAGAGACAAAGTGGCGGAGGCTGTTTTATAACATAGGATAGTATACACTGCTATGCCATTTTTGCAAGGCTCAACGCGCCGTAAGGCTATCCTGCGAAGACAGCGTTCTTGAGTCGGCAACGTTTGCTTGGCGGCAACTCTCAACTTGTATAAATGAAAGAAAATTCATAGCCACATTATCTACAAATATACTGTCTACTACAGGGTGAAAGATTAAAGTTTGCTGCCGGTAAATATTCTAGTAATATATTATATGGTATTAATGGTGTAAACTACAGCAATCATGGTATACCACGAGAGGAGTACAAAATTAAATTAGGTTTCATTAATAGAAGTTTGCTGCAGTTTGAAGGGTGCGGTTGAAGCAGAATCACATTAAAGCGTAGAAGAATGCATCATTTTTAAATTTCTGACAAATAAAGCAAGAAACCATGGAAGACTGTGTGAAGTAGGTTAAAGAAATTTTCTTCATGAAATATGCATCTACATTCGGAGTAACTCGAAAATCTGTCGAATGACTGAACAATGAACCATACCTTCTATTTCAGTAGACATGTAGTCTACTGTAAAAAAGAAAAAAAAGAAAATAAATAAATATCTTTTTTGTAAGAACGAGTCAGCTATAGAGAAATTGGCGAGAAGACATAGACAATATAGCAGTGTAAATTGTTTGATAAATACTACGTTCTGAGTAACTAATAGATTCGAACTTCAATATATATACGTTTTTGTTGCTATCGGCATATCAGCCAGGACAAGTTACAAGGAGGGACATATAACTCAGAGATTGCTTCGTTAGTTGTGTGATCCTAGTTTTCCAGTTTTCAAGACAATACTTTATTACTTATGTGGTGCAAAATGCTGTCAAGCTTAACTGAATTTTGTTGTTTTCCAGTCAAACCGAATCAGCTAATTACTCACTTGTCTCAAAACGTCTTCCAATGTTACTGCTGCTGCCCTTGATTTAGGTGACGAGGATGAATTCCAGTTTAACCAAAGTAAATAACCGCTAGTTAAAGTGTTCTGACAAAAATAGCTGATACTGTATTTGATTAAGCGTTGATATCTTTAAAATTAACCAAAATGGCTAATTAGTTTACTGGTATAGGACGTATTCCAAAATAAAGAAAACGTAACGCTATGTAAATCATGTATGTCGTATTCAAGCTTGACCAAACTAGAACCAAAATAGCAGATCTTATGCTTGCTACAGAACGGTTTCCAGCGTAACCATGATACATCTTACTTAACGGTTCTAGGAAGTATCCGACCCAAGCCAAAATAGCTTATTATTTTAACCTATGTATGACGCCTTGCAACGTAATCCCATAGACTTCTTAATTAAATAGTCCAAACTGCATTTTAAAAATAACTTTATGACCACCCAAACAATATTTTCATTGATATACGCAAAATGATGTATGTAAAATGTATCGATGAAAAGGTATGCATCATCAAATACATCATAGGCACTTGCATTAGCAACCATGTTACAGTCCTTCGCAGATCAGCGTTTTGATGTAGCACAGAAATCCCTCTGTATTTGGCTCCGAAAGTTACGAGAGACCTGTAACGTCACAGCGTTTTCTTTTCACTACGTACGAAGTTATAGATTGAAATAACGAATAAGAAGCCATTGAAGCATCAAAGCGAAAAACTGTCTTCAACTTTCAGGAGGAAGGCAAATAAAGAAATAAGCAAATTCAAAGATGAGAACTGAACGAGTAGTGTGCCGTGCTGACTTCTTTGAAACCACAAAAAAGCTAAAACGGGAAGAAACTACTTTAATCTAGAAGATTTGAAGTTTAAATTAAAATTTTTTTTTATTAAAAATTTATAGCAACTTGTACTATATAAAAACTTTTGTATTCCTTTTTTAAATTTAACAGCGCCGTAATTCCAGTAACTTACATGTTATTCTGCATGAAACAATTGTTTTTTCTGCTGTCGGTATTTACGAACGTAGAGTCTATCACTAATTTTCTATACGTGTCCCACCTTATAGTTATAGTGGTTGATATCCAGCAACGTTTGTTCATCAAACCTTGTTTTCACCATTTCATTAATTCCAATAATAGTCGTGTTTTTAAGAATTTTGATAATATAATGCGTTATTCCTCTATTTAATTCATTTCTGTTCCCTGGTATCGTGGCTGTCATTCACGTGACTTTCACTAAACGACAGTACAGGTAGTAGATTGATACTTATTTCAGCAAACTGACAGTGGTAGAGTCCAGGATTTTTTCTAGTATAACGAAATTCAAGGTATCATTTAATTTGGGACGACTCGGTCAAAGAAAAAATGTTAGGGATGTTTGTACTGCATTTATACACAAATATATTATTTCCTCTGCACAGACTAAAATCATGATACGACTTTTAGAAATAATGTGAAATCTCAATGTTACTTAAGAAATAGAGAGTTTTAACAACCTAAATTGTTTTGGGATCCAAACCTCGCTGACGCCAATATTAACAGTGGCGGGAAAAGAATGGGGGTAACGATCGGGAAGGAATTCAGCAATGGCCTTTTTAAAGGAACCATCCTGGTATTCAGGGAATGATATCGAGAAATCATGAAAAACCGAAATCTGGATAATCGAACGGGAATTTGAACCCATATCCTCCAGAATGCGAGTGCAGATCGTTACTGCGCATGACGGACTGTGATGGCAATGTTATGGAGGATAACAGCATTATGTGTCCAGAGCCCCTTAAATTAGGGTCGGCATCTTTCAAATCATTACCTGTATTAACGACGTTCAAACTCGATACGTCACAGTATCTGGCTGTATACATGCACAGATCATTATAACTCTAGATGGCTGCAGAGCATGCAGACGAAACGTTTTTTTATTGAATAATATTTTTTGTGAAGATTAAAAAAAAAAAAAATTAGAATCCAAGAAAGTCTCCGTTCTCACATTACGATAAGGTTGGCAACTAAATACTGGAATAACCAACATTATTTGCAGTACGTACAATTTTGCATCTTATATAAAAGAAGCAATGGTTTTCTGTTTACAAAATATCATTCAATTCTGTCACTTTTATTAATTTTTAATGTAATTTTTTGAAGAAATCCACTGATTTTTTTCACCTAGTACAATACGAGCAATTTTAAAAGTAAATCCGCCATTTCAAACAGTTATTAATGTGTCTCATGTTTAGTTTTAGACCCTTATAAGTTAGCACAAATAATTCAATGGCGTTTATGATTTGGGAAGGATTTTTCATATTTGGAAATTGGTGTGTCATAAAATTCTAAAAATTGATAATTAATTCCTGAATCTCAGGAACTTACAAACAGTTATTGGCATTACGCATAATACCTAAGCCAAAGATTTAAAATTTTAAAGTCTAGGGACTTAATCTTCTTTTGGTGTTTCATCTGTCACTTAATAATTTCGTAATTTATGCAGATTTATAAAATACTCCAAAATATATTTCCAGTGGGGATTAAAGGTTTGTTATATTTAAATGCTGAAACGTTCTGCATAAATCAACGAGTTTGTAAAATCCCTGCGATAAACGACCACTCAGTCCGCATGGAAATAAAACATTTATGAGATCCTCAAATAGACCAACATTAAAACTAAGCCAATCCGCTTCATATGCTTTTAAAGCTGCGATTAACACAAATATCCACTCACCAAATAAATACACATATAAAATTATTTTTTTTCTATTAGCTTTTCAGCCACTTTAATGCTGACACACATTTCAAACTCAAACAGTTCATAACAGATTTCAGTAGTGAGGTGAGATCTGTAGCCAAGCAATGAAACAACCACACTAGAAACGGTTTGGGTAAATAATCCTGTTTCTGAAATTATTAATTAGTTAGTCACGCGTTTTTTTATTTTTTATTTGCAAACTCTTTTCATACAACTTTTTATATGGCTTATTTTTATCAAATAATTAAACTTTCAGGAGTTTGATCCCTCACGTATAGAGTTCCAGCGTTAGAATAATCAAATTGACCCTCCACGATGATTTATGCAGAAATAAATTCACTAAGAAAGAACAGAATTGGTTTATTTTTAAGGCAACTGATTTCTCATGGCTCAACCACAATCCTAAATATAATTTCGTAATAATACTTTTTCACGGTGAATTTTTCAAAAGTAACTGAATGCATTAAGAGAAAAATAAATTTAAGATCATACTTAATTATTGTTAAAAACAGGATGTTTTGATTAAGAAATAAAATGAAGATGAAACCGTTTTAATATGGCAGGGACGTAAAAAATGATCTCTGATGGATAAGTTTACAGCAGAAAGTTAACAATAGTGTAATATAATATTGCATGATAGGGAGGAACTTTGTTTCTCGCTTAGTTTTAATCTGCAACTAATATCCAGATTTTGTAATTTTTATCAGGTAATTTTACGATGAGTTCATACCAAAGAATTACCTGTATTCTAAACTTTTTTTTAACACATATATGAGCTTAACCAGAATTTTTAAGTATATGTAAGCTATCCTGACAATGGATGACTAAGTGTTATTTAGAGGAGATCTACCAAAATAGGCTATTTGACAATATTAAAAAATATTATAAATTGAACTCATTCTCATAGATTAATGCTTCAGGAAGCTAATTTTTTAAATTTTGAATAAAAAGCGAAATAAAAATTATACTTTTCTTAGCTCTGGTCACGTGACAGAAAACGCTCTAGGATTGGTGGTCGCTTGAGTGACGTCACACGTCTGTAAACGCTGCGGCTAGGAATGGAGCGTTTCCTATTATCCAAGTTTTCAACTATTTTTATTGTTTGTTGCTGGTCATTTCTTGTTATTAATGAAATTTCATTTTGAATACAAAATCGAGAACATTATGTAAAAGCCTACAGCGGAAAAATAACGAAAATAGACGCCTTATTTTTGGGGCTGGCTATAGGAAAAAAAACCTGACCTTTATTCTGCTGAGCTTAAAAATGAAACAGCTTCTATTTGAGACTCATTTATATTTAAATTGAAAGTTAGAGATTGATTGTTTTGCGTTAGCAAACCATACGTCGAATAATTCTGTACGTGAAATTTGTGCAGTCATGCTGAAAATAAAGAAAAGTTGTATGGGTGTCGCAAATATGCGCAAACAAATTAAGGTATTTCTTGTAGCTAATAAGCAGCTCTTTCAAATAAATATAGTAAGAGATCGGTATAATGTGGTATAATGAACTAAAACTCAACATGAAATTGGCTCAGTAGTTTTTTTTTATTATTAAAAATAATCTCGTTCTGTTTTAATGATGCTATTGTATCACGGAAAAATCATGCGTAAACTTACCTTGACTCTCTCCAAAAGCAATAGCAACACACAAATCACTCTAATACGCAGAAATACAGCGTAATCATCGACCAAACTCAATGGATTATCGCGGCCGACTGAAGCGCTTGTTCGGTGGATCACAGGAAACCCATTGTTCAAACTATTTTTTCAATTGTTAGGCGTGAATTCGTTGAAAATAAACCTTTGTTCCGAGTAGTATGGTTCATCTACTTTGAATATAAATAACTATTTTGCCTGCGTAGACAATTATCAAAACTGGCTTTTGTCCCTCTAGATTTAGAAAATATCACACTGTGTGGCGTCCTCCCGGATGCGAGGCCAGAGCGTTAACCGCGCACTCACCACTCGGAACAACTGGATGTTGTGGGCTATTTTTCTTAATTGCAGATTAAAGATCATGGATAAATAATATTTTTTGTCAATAAAATTGAATTTGTTTGTTTATTCATTTACCTACCACGTTTCACTCATCTCACATGAAGAAACTGTGAAGTGTTCACTATTAACATAAGAGAAGCAATAAAGAAGTAGTGTCAGGATAGCTGCGTGATTGAAGAGTGGTAATGGAATTCAGAACGTCCTATGTTCGTAGAACCTTGGTTTTGATAATATTTTTTGTGTGAATTTTTTTCGGTATTTGTTTACTGTTTTTTTGCACTACTATGTTTTTATTCGAAGAATTCATAATAGTTGCTAAGCGTCATGCAAGTGTTTGAAACAAATTGCTACCATACATGAAAGTTTTTATTTTTAACTTACCAGAGAGAGAATATCATGCAAAAATACAGGTGCACGGCCGTGAACAATGGAATTTTAGAAGGACATCACATGTAGAAATTTCATGATAATCTTGCAACAATTCCGGAACGCTTTGTGTCCTTTTCGTTGGAATTTTTACGTGACGGTACAACTGTAGGTTACCTTCCTGACATAACTGCGTCTATTAGGCGATATTTACTTTTAATGTGCAAGTCATTTTCATTAAAAAAAAACAAAAAAAACCTTTTTTTTTTGGTGTACAATTAACGTCTCATTTCCTTTTTGAAATCTTGTTTGGTTGTTTCAAATGGTTGTAATTCGCTTGTTATCCAAAAATTTGTGAAGTCTTCAGAAAAAAGAAAAATTAAATTCATTTGCTGGTGGATTTTCGGGAAAAAATTATTATGCAATGCAACCAACAGGAACTAGTATCCAAAGAAATGACAAAAGAAAAACCAACTGAAAATATTCCGAAGTGAGGATCGAACCTCAGGACCAAATCTAATAATTCTCGCCTTAAACAACGTATTAGATTTACTCTACGAAATTGCGGTGTAAATGAGATTCACAGAAAATCGTAAGTGACTTTGTTGCAATATCAAATTGAAGTTGTTACATTTTTAAGCTCCACAGAATAAAACTCAGTGGTTGTTTCTATAGCTAGGCCACAAATAAGGCGTCTACTTTCAATATTTTTCCGCTGTAGTCTTTTCAAAATTGTTTTCGATTTTATATTCAACACGAACTTCATTAATAACAAGAAATAACCAGCAACAAACAATAAAAAATAGTTGAAAACTTGGGTAATAGGAAACGCTCCATTGTAGACGGGTGACGTCACGACTGCAGTTGCACGCGCCAGGCAGCAGCAGCTTTTAAATTCTTCAAATTTTAACTTTGAATTTTCGCAAAATAATGCACTTTTGTCACAAAATCTGTTCACTCGGTATATAAGGTGTACCAATAAACAATTTAAAACCATTTTCAAGAAGTAGTCAAATACCCTATTCTTCTCTTTCAACACATGCAAACATTAGATTCGATAAACAAATTTAGAGGTATTTTGACTTAGTCTGATAGTAAAAAAACTCACTGTTCATGTAGAAATATATCTAATTTAACAAAAACCTTCATTGACACAAGTTCTAAGACACTTATGTTACACTGACATACGTTTCCCATACATCTCAAAGCTATTTTAGCTTGTGTACGAAGAGTCTGTATTAGCGGCATACAACCTTCTCCAAGGGCACGACACTCACACTGCCCCGGGCCCTGCCATGCTACAATGCAGGCGCCCAATCATCATTCGCTGTCCGCCCCTGCTGTCAGAGTCAAGGATTATTAATTAAATATAACAATACTATGCTACTTCTTTTATTACACAAACTGCAGAATGTGGAAACACAATATCATTACATATCAAATTTAATAACATTAATAATTTATTAATGATACTGATATCTAATAAATGTTACACAATTCATAATTGTAACAAAGTAATTTAGGGTTTGGTGATAATATTACAGACAAAGACAAGTCAGTGAGTTGGACAGTTGACTCTGTTATTTGATACTGAACTTTAGCAGTTTGTTTGTTTGAATGTTTAAGCGATACTCGTACAAACTGAAATCAGAATTTTGATTGTGAGATTTCAAGTAAACATTAAAGCTATGATTATACTTTTTTTTTGCAATTCAACAAGTGTTTATTTGTTGATTTATCTAACTATTACTGATATTTACATTTTCATGTAAAGTAACAGTATTTCTCTAAAGTGGTAAGACTCACAACGGTCGTTTAAATAGAAGTAATTTTTTCATATTTCTGCACTCAGAAAGCTGCAGGTAAAATTTAATAAGCATTAGCTTCAATACTAATCCACTGAGCCCCAATGCAGTTACGTACTGAAAGATATTACGTTATGCGTCAAGTTCTGATAGCCATTACTTTGAAACCGTGATATTCTCCAGAATCGAGTATTTAAATATAAGTTTCCAGTCTCGAAATTAAAGGCCAACCGTGTCACAATAATAAGTTGGGACTTTCTTTTTTGACCAAATAGTAATTCACTTGTGAATTAAAAATTACCTTTAATTTTTTTGCAAAACATTGTCGTCAGGTCTCATGCAGTGAGTGGTAACTGCGTTGCAAATACTTAGAGCTGAAGTTAAATGCAGATAACTCATTTATAAGGTCTTAGAAGATTTAAGTTTTTTCATTGCCACTTTTTGATAGACGTTTTCAGTCTTATCAGCAAAAATAGAAAAGAGATAAAATGAGGGTTACGGAGAATACTCCGTAATATCTTTACGTGTTGTGTTACCACAATTATAACAGACGAACAGATTCGTTTTAGGGAGAGGAATTCAGGTGTCAACTTTTCACTAACAGATGCAAAGACATATCAGTCGCAGTTCTTGTTTGTATGTATTAAAGCTATGTGTTGGTTAGTTAGGATGTAACAAGATTCCACCTGCATTTTGTAAATAAACAGAGAGAACTATTCGGAACGATTGGTGCAGAAGTACAATAGCAATAGATTTTGAACGGAATGTAATTTGATAACCGTGATTATCAAGAAAGACCTTCGCAGTAAGCAAGTTATTTAGAAAAGCCATATTCAATATTTTTTAGGAACAAAGGGTTTGTATTATTATTGAGGTTTATAATGATTTAAGGAATTCAGCTGTTCTAAAATTACTTTATGATCTTTAAAATATTAATAAAGAATCAGTTTTAGCAGCGGCCACAAATTGTTCTAATCAGCGAATAATTGGTAGTGTCTTGATGCGTTGTCTACCAACACTTAATACTGTATAAAATGAAACTGCCACCGGAGCGTGTGCTCCATCGCATTAAATTCAATTATACATTTGACTATTTGTAAGCTATAACAATTTTTGAAAATTTTATCTTTTGTTTTCACAATAATACAAAAAGACATCTCCAGGTTTGAAATTTGGTACTATCGTAAACTGGATAGTAAAATCCTCGGAGTATTAGCATACATTTTATAAATTGTTTTAAGGAAACTATTAAACATATATTAACAAATTCATGTTTGGTAAATACGCCACTAAACATAAGAAATTACTTCAATAATCGCGATACTCATAATACAGTCATTAAAATAGGAAACGATATTGTTTCTGTTCTAAAATTACTGTGGGTCTATGTCGTATAAAGGAAAAAAAATTGGTGAATCTTGAAATTTTATTTGTTGAAGTTAACATTGTATCTTTCATGGTCAGAGATTTTTATAATAAATAGCATGTAAGTCAGTCAAAAATTGCGATTTTTGCTGAGCGTATTCACACTTGTCATTTTAACATTCTTTAAGTGCATGAATAAGTGATAGGAACTGGTTTATGTACCTTTCGAAATGTATTTTGACAACTAAAACCAAACTATTCAGAAAATTTTGGTACTTACAAATGATAATATAATTTTAACTTCTCTGGCATCTACTTTCACGCAGATAAGAAGCATAAAACATTCAGAACAGGAATTAACTTTCAGAGAAAGCAATGACTCTTTGTCATGGACCAGAATTACACGGTAAATGGTCGGGCAACACGTAAAATGCGCAAAGGTAGCGCATACATTTGCAGTAAAATATTCCGGTAGGCTTGCCAGTTGGAATGTCTAGGAAACATTTTTAGGGTAGCAATGTTTCAGGCGCGGTGGCAGACGTTCGCTCCAGCGTCCGCAAATAGAATAGCGCAATAAAACTTGTGCCGTCGAGGGCTGAGCTGCAATGCGTCCATCCCAAAGCAATTCAAGTCTGATCGAGTTGTGAGAACAAGCTTGCCCCACAGGGCGGCCTACCCGGCAGGCGCTGTAATGGAATGTGGGAACTTGAGTGGGCTCCGCTAGGCCGTCTACCTGGATACGCGCTGCCCGCCTTGTTTAATAATCACGAGGCCGTAAATCTTAGGGCCTACCGGAGAGCCGCAGAGGGCTTTGGGACAACTGCGCGGTTAGCGTAACGCGGTGGTAACAGAACGAGGATATTAAATCCGTAAGGACATATGTTGAGCATGCCGTTAACCGAAGGCGAGTAATATAGAATTAAAATACATTTTTAATCCTACACATCATTAACAGGGATTCACTTTCGATAAATTTCTCTCGTTTCCAAGATAGAATCCCTCACATTTTGTATACAGATTCGATATAAAATCAGCTTTTACAATTTCAAAACTGAAAAAAGAAACACTCTTACTTTCAACATCTTTATGCACTATCAAGCGAAAGAACGAACTCCTTAATTCAATTTTTCATCTCTACTAAAATCTCTTATATAACATTTGAAAATTAAACAGAACAACACAGCCTTCAGTACCCGTTCAATGAATATCTCCTCAAAATATTATCGTTCATACATTATGGTTAATACATTTCTTCTTTCTTTAATGTCAGGCTCTTGGACTTTGGATAATGCTAAAAAAAATTGTGAAATCAAATCTTAACAACTCGATTTTCAACTTTCGCAATCTCTCGCAAAGATAATCTTCACATTCCTTGCTCTAAACTAAAAACCGCTACACGCAGAATTTCTTTCACTCATCATAGATTTTTAAACAATCTAACTAATTAACCAAGTGTTTTCTATTGACGAACTGGTTGTTTATATATTCGGCAGAGTTGAAGCAAGTATTATTTT
This sequence comes from Vandiemenella viatica, assembly GCA_031002005.1. Taxonomy (NCBI): domain Eukaryota; kingdom Metazoa; phylum Arthropoda; class Insecta; order Orthoptera; family Morabidae; genus Vandiemenella; species Vandiemenella viatica. Next base: position 237,501,093 of record CM061919.1, on the reverse strand, counting down.
ATGTTTTTATTAAATATTAAAATAAATAATAATCATAATTGCATACATTTTTCTGCCCATCTCTTATATCACCTAGCACACATTATCCACTCAAATTCATCTGACAAAGTGTTATATTATTTATTACTAGCAGAAGACCTCAAACATCTGGCTTCTGATTAGGTATTATTAATTTTTGTTTGAGTTTTGTCCAGTAGTACAAAAATAATTTAATTTATGTTGCAAAAAGAAAGTTCAAAATTCTGTTAGATGGTAATGTTGACTTCAAAGTTATTCTTCCTGCCATTCACATTATTAAAAATCAGAGCTAAAATTAAATTTATTTAATTTAATTGCAATCAAGCGTAAGCCCTGGTGGTAATTTTCTAACTCGCCCACTTCCCAATTTCATTATTATTTTTAGCTTTAAATTATTTGAGTTGAATTTCAGCACCCACCTAATTTGAATTCTTTTAATTTTAAATTAAAATTAACATTTAATGTGATGGCTGAAATATACAATATGAGTTCTTTGAAGTTCTGTTGCATTAAGTCTATTCTTGAAGATATGTATGGTAAAATATGATTTGTATCAAATAACTGTTTTCTGAAAATATTTCATTTATCGCTTTGGAATGACACTCTTCAATTACACACTTATTCTGGAATTGTTAATAATAACCAATCGTCACAAAGATAATTAAGTTGCTATTTCGAGTAACTTCTCCAACTTGTAATGCTCCACATTAATTCGTCTTTAATTTTCGATCCTTTTGTTTTTTTTTTTTTTTTACAAGTATTGTTGTTCCCTTCTAATAATTAAGTATTTAATTGGAACAGTGTCATACTATTTAAGCCATTTATTTCTGTCAAACTAGTTGTTTAAAAATTCGACAGAGAGGAAGGGAAGTAAACTCCTGATCCATGCATAGATCTTGGCTGTGAAAAAGACGAATAACAAGGGTTAATACTGGACTGCAGCAAAGTGCGACTGTCAATTGATTTTTCTCGAGATTCCATCTAGCTCCGAAAAATTGGACTGAAAAAGTCTATAGCGATCTCACAGCTACATCAAATCAATTACGAAGCTGTCATGAAACTGTAGCAAGCAGACACAGTAGTATTAACTCGCAGACAGAGATGATGCTGATAGATTAGATAAGTCGAATAATCCTGAAAATTATCGGGGAAATTATGTGAGAGTTGTACTTAGTGGACGGTGATAATATAAATTCAAACAGATAACATATTTTGTAAATACATGGTTATAAATTAGTAAACACAAAAATGTAATATAATAAAATGTCAGTATGGTGATACTGTCTGTTACACTGCTCGGCCATGGTCGGCATGTCGTCCATAGGTGTTGCTGATATGTAATGTAATTTTAAAATGTTTTACCTTAGAATTAAAGTTTTCCAGCTGGTGAAGCCAAAAGATGTTTTTGCTGTATACATTCTCCATAGATGTTACTAATAATAATCAGAGAAAGTTTACACGAAACGTAGTTTCTCAAGAAATATATCAATAAGTGTGACGGATGATAGCAATCTGAAAAATTGTTATTTTTGTTGACAGTAATAACACAGAAAAAATAAAATGAGAAAATAATTAATCGTAATTTTTCATTTTTTTTTTAAAAAAAAAAAATCATACTTTCCTTAGAAATTTTTCCAAAACAATACATTTTTTTTTTAAAAAATTCCAACATTACAATTTCATTTTCATACTCTCCTCTACCCTCAACTGCTTTCTGCTCCAACCCTCGCTACCAACTGCTACCGCCCTCATAACGATAATCCTGACGAAATCAGGGGTTTAAAACACTCCTTAAACTAATAGAACGTCGGTGAAGTTCATGGCTGTATCCGTCATTTTTCACGGGATATTAAACTAGAACATATAATGCATAATACATAACATGTGATTGGGAAACGTAATCTCTCTGCTTCGAATCAAGATTTATGCTGTGATTTTTAAATGCTTTTAAATTGTATTCGTTATCTGGAGTAGTCGGCAATGTCTCTGAAAGTTTTGTTAGAAGGAATTTGTGGCTCGGATTCCGAGTAAAGTTATGTGTTTCCTTTATCCGATAATGTCAGTTGGTAAACACAATCACTAGATTCTCAGTCACCAATTCTGTCAGACCACATTGAGATATTATGAGAAGGAGGCATATTTTATTAAATACAGTACTTTTTATCTATCTAAAGAATAAATAAGTTGTGAAGGTAGTAAATATAGGCATACTACGCTGCAAATATGTGCTGTGTGTTAGAAGATACCATTATAGTGAACAGCTATAAGTGACAACACAATATATAAAACATATTGCTTTAAATGTGTTGGAGAGCCGATATCGAACAGCAAAATATAAAAAATAGCAACAAAAAATAGAATTAAAAAAATGGAGAATGTAATTTAGTTAACAAGAAACATAATTTTTAAAAAAAATCACTACAAAACTTAGGCAGTAGATGAGATATACTTTACTCAACAGAACCCTTAACCAAACAGAACTGGAAATCTTGAAACAATACAGAAAATCGAAAGAAGAATTTTGAGAAAAATACTAAGGCCTAAAATTAATCGTGAATCCGAATACAAATTAAGATCAAACTAAGAAACATATATTTTAAAATCGAAAAATTGATGAGGTAAATAAGACTAAAATTCTGTGGGCACATACACAAAATGAATAGCGTTAGATTATACAAACAGATATTTGACTTGGTAAACAGTTACAAACTCAAACCCACATGGTTCCAGAAAATAGAAAAGAAGATATAAAAAATACTGGATTCAACATAGACACTCTCAATGACAGAACAAATTTCAGAGATGAAACTCAAAAAGCAGGTTTTCATGAAAGAAGGAAACATTAATCAGTGGAAGAACGTGAGCACGGGAAGAGAAGGCACTCGCAGAGGATGAAAGAAGCTTGAAGACAATTAAACATAGACATAGTAATCTTTAAAAATGTTATTTGAAGAAAGAAAGAAAGAAAGGAACAGTTATAGATGACAGTTATAAATTAAAAAATGTAAAAAAAAAAAAAAATATGTAAGGGTAACTTGCAGCATAATAATGGTTTATCTACGTCCACTTGACGTTGTTAATAATATTACGCAGTCTTACAGTGTTGAATCTATTGCGACAAAATTAAAACACAATTTCATTGAATATATGGGTCGTTAAAATCTTACCCAATTAAATCATATTTATAGGCTTTTTCTTGGAATAATCGAAGAATTTTACTTCTGAAACATCAAAAAATTAAATCATGTTTTCTCTCCATGTAGGTTCAGTTTTAAATTCTGTGCAGAATAACTCAAGTTTTACGGTATATTTAGGATTTTTGCATGCGTCATATCCATGCTGCTTCACTGCCCGCAATCGGATTTATGACAGCGTGCGAGAGTGGTTCCGCAAGCTACTCATCTGCTCGTTGGGATTTGGTGGGATTAAGAGAAATTCTGGCTGTTTGATACGAGCCACTATTGTTTCGCTCTATCTGTCCACATGAATAACCAGCAAATTAAATGAAAATTGTGGTGCAGGCCAGTGTTAAGCTTCATTAGGATACGGGAAAAGAGACCTCTGAAAATTTTTCTCTACTTTTTTGTACTGTTAAGCAGTTTACCGCAAGGCAGATTAAAGAAAAAGAAAAATCCGCTTGAATTACTGTTTCCAATATGGCTGAATGTACACACAAGGTTATATTTATGTTAACATTTATTTTCTTTTTTCTTTCTCTACCAAATTCCCTTTTTAGGTATTTGGCTGTTTAGTTCAACATAACTAACATGGAATTGTACACGCTTCATAATAATCGTAGTGAATTTGAAAACACATATTTATGGATTAAAATTCACAAGTGCATTTTGTAAAAGTGACAGCGGTTACTGTTTAACGCCTTCTTTTTAATTTTTGATGGAGTAAAAATAGTTACCAGTATGATTATCTGTGAGTTTTCTTCTTAAACAAATGTTTATATTTTTTAAGTTTATTAAAGAATAATATCTAGGATAATTATGGCATCTTTGTATTAATCATAATAGTATTTGAGTTTAGTGCAAGTAATTTATGTATCTCTGTTTCTTGTCGTATTGAAATGTTGCTCTCTTGGGAATTTGATTTAAAAGTGTGTGTTTTTTTTTTTACTTATACTTTGCAATCTAAGTAATTTACTGTAAAATATTCGTAATATTACCCCGTCAAGGATCCTAAAAGTTCTTTTTATTCGGAAAATTATTAAAAAAACCATAAAATTTGTGCATTTCTTCTAGAAAGAGAAAGTGTCATTATCTAAATAAGAACTTCTGTTCAGACTATTATTTTATCTATGTCTTATGTAATATAAGTAAAACAAGTTAGTAAAGACCAATAGAAATTCAGTATATCTCGCCCCATTTGATTCGTCATGCAAAAAATATCAAGTTTACAAACAAATTTCGTGGTGCAACTTCTATTACGAGAAACAGAGATAGGCAACAGAATTTTTTTAACAATATACCATTTGTTAGCAATATTATCTATGTCAAAAAAGGACGAGACTCCATTTTTCCTGCTCGCCTCTACGGCAAATAAAGCTTCTATCTCTCTGATTACGAGGTTTACTTTAAGTGTGTGAAATTAGTTTACGATCTTCCTAGTAACCTGCATTGTTTTAAAATGAAAAACATTCAAATTAAATGTAAGAGAAAATAACTAACCACAATGATGACGAAAACCGACTAATAGCTGTAATTTTTATTTATAGTAACCAATCCCAAAATTCACGCTAACTTGGTTTTGTGGGAGGGTCTATAAGTTTATTATTTATGAAGAAACAGTAGCGGCATTCGCTTGGAGTAATTTCGAAAAACTACTAATGACGGGGGAGGTAATCAAACTCATTTCCAACGTTGGGCGCTAACGTTAACTGCTGGAATACAGAGCAATGCCGTTTACTTGTCTCACGTAGTCAATATGTACTGTACGTACACGTATTTAAACCACACAAAACTTTCCTTCGGCTATTTAATGAAGTCAGATCTTTTAGATTTACGATGTTTCCATATATCGTATAGTGTTTCTGTATTTTTTCGAAGCCAAAAATAGGCAATACTCATGCACCACAAACAAGGTATACATATATATATGTATAAAATCAAATGTAAATGGTCTTGAAGATGATTGCTGGTGAGTTACTTGTAATTTCGGGTGATCTGGGAGAAAGTTTATACTTTAAACTATAAAACTTTTTTTTTTTTTAATTGCTTAACGTCTCCTATAACAACTAGGTCTTTAGAGACGGGAAAGGATGGGGGGCAAGGAATGGGAAGGAATTCGGCCATGGCCTTTTGAAGGAAGCATCCCGGCATTCACCTGGAGTGATTTGGGGAAACCATGAAAAACCCAAATCTGGATGCCCGGACGGGGATTCGAACCGCCGTCCTCCCGAATGCGAGGCCAGAACGCTAACCGTTACACATCAGAAGCAGTCAGTCGGTAGAGCATGAGAAACTATAAAAGGTTGTTATAAGTGATTGAAGTGATTTCAAAACATTACTGTAGCTATATTATTTGACGTATTGACATCAAACTTTACGGACGTATAGAAAACAATATTAAAAGTGCTCTATATGTGTCCCCTCCCTTTTTTTTTAGTTATTGATTTACGCCTCGTCGACGGCTAATGTCATTAGAGGTGGGATGGGAATGGGGACAAGGAACTGGAAGGAATTCGGCCATGGCCTTTTTGAAGGAAGCACCCAGGCATTCGCCTGGAGTGATTTGGGGAAACCATGGAAAACCCAAATCTGTTTTGAACCAGCGTCCTTCCGAATGTGAGGCCAGAACGTTAACCGTTCACCCACCACGCTCGGTCCCCTTACTGATTCTGCAGATATCAATTCGATAGTCACGTTCTTGCCACACTCGGTGCAACATGTCCCTATCAATCTGTTCAAAAGCACTGTTGATAACAGCTCGCTGTTTTGGTAGCTTTGATGGTACAGCACCCTTAAATACTGAATCTTTCACATAAGCCCACACAGTAAAACCTCACGGGTTATGTCGGGAGAACGTGGATGTCATGATAGGAATTACTGTCATCATCCCCACCATGGCCGATCCATCGGTTTCTCAGTCTCCTGTTTAAGAACTCTCCTTCATGGCAGAAATTTGTTTTGCGGGTGCAAAACTTTGTAACTTTTTCTATACAATTTTAAAGTTATGTAATAATACGGCTACAGTAAATTTACAAAATTGTTTCAGTTATTAATAATAAAACATTAGTGTTCACACCCGAATAATGATTCAAATAGACTTATATTTTATACCAAAAATACTTCTTCAAGGATGGGAATGAAAAGTTTATCATCATCTCTGATCCTATATAAGAGAATTTCAAATTGTTTAATATCATAATTTACCGTCTTAACCAGCAGCAATATATACTAGGTAAATATAACTGGATGCTTGTGGACCAGAAGTATTATGGAATAATTGTTCTCTGTTGTGTAGTAATGTGCCAAAAAATTTGGCGCGCGTGTTTTGGCGGTCGAGTAACAGCAGTAACTGCCTGTAATGTTTACGCTCTGATTGCAAATGTTATGGCTGAAAATTACGGTACGTTCCAACTCTCGACGGAATTTACAAGTGAAAATAGTTCGATAACATCGAAACATGTCACGTGAATAATTTGTGAACATGATCCGACGCCGATATAGTCAAATGTCGTACACACTTATGCGGACATGTTAATCGCACTCTGACCCAATTTCCCAGATCACGTCGTGGAACTCCTGTATGAAATCCGCGTAAGCAAGAGTTTCACAAGTAAGAGCAATACTAATTTGTTGAAGATAGGCTTCATTGTGTCTGAAGTAATGTTGCTGAGAAATGTCTGCAATTTGTTTTTAATGTCCACAGTATCTATACTAATAATAAGCTAAGACTGGTCAACGTGTAGGCATGTCCATAACGCTGACGTAACACACTCGGCCTTAGTTGCTGGATTAATAACGGCCAGAGATGTTTCTAGATAATGGAGGTGATGAGCGTTAATTAACAATAGTTCTATTTAGTTCACCAAAAGAATCGTCAAAACACTGAAAGAAAAGTATGTATTGCGTTTAAATTATCACACTAACCACCAGTTGCTTTTTATTTACTTATATTCGTTCGATGTAGATATTTTCATTAAATTCTTGTACCATAGATATGTAAGACGAATGCTTCAATTTTAGAGCAGCAGTATTATCGGACGTTTTGATTAAATTAAATTTTAGGCTGGGTCAGAACAACACCTGGCATTTGACGATAATGCAGAGGGCATGAATAGATTAAAAATTTTTGAAAATTAAAATAAATTGTTTACTGAAAACATTATTAATAAGATTAAATGAAAGCAGTTTCACATTGATCGCTATCTAGAGCACTAATATTACGAGGCTTGACGTAAGTTACAGAAAACTAACTTAGTTCACAACCCGAAGATTGGTTGGATCCTCTAGAAGGTAGGACGGCCAGTTCCTTTCCTTTCACCGAGTATGGTGGTGTAACGGTTAGCGTTCTGGCCTCGTATTCGGGAGGACGGCGGTTCTAATTCCCGTCCGGGTATCCAGATTTTGGTTTTCCATGATTTCCCAAATCCTTCCAGGCAAATGCCGGGATGCTTCCTTCAAAAGGCCGTGGCATAATTCCTTCCCATTCCTTACCCCCCCCCCCCAATCCTTTCTCGTCTCTAAAGACCTCGCTGTTAAGAGACGTTAGGCAGTAAAAAAAAAATCATTTCCTTTTAGACCTACAGTTTAACGAGGAATCCGAACTAACGAACGACCTGGCGTAGCTCATATCATCAAACACAACTCTTAAAAATTAATGCACCGGCCTTGATGTGAACCCTGGACTGAAAGCAAGCGCCTGAACCACTGAGCTATCAGAACGCTCGACGTAGGTTCTTAACATTTATTATTAATTTTCTTTGCTTTCACTGATGGCCGTTATTTCAGCAGCAGGTATGTTGTTCCAACTGAATCAGCCATTAAAACTCTGTAATATGGATCTAAATCACGAAAAAGTAAGAAGTAGTGAAGATTTTGGGTCAAGTTTATATCGCGATGTATGATGTCACTAACATTCGACACAGTGAATGTATTGATGAAGCTTTGATTTTCAAACGACAATCTTAGCGGAGTGTGTGTTTAGGTTGAAATGCGACATGGACAAGGATGACGAATGAAACATTTTGCTGTAGTGTAAGCACGAGGAACTGAATTGAGTATTATTTTATAACAATTCTATTTAGATGAGCAACTGTGATGAAATACATTGCCAGAACACTTCGTCCAGCCTGTCATTTTTGACTGGTTCAAAATAATTTTCGCCACACTGTACGCGTAACAAAAACATTCGTCGAAACAACTATAACGCATTTATTCATCTCACACCCTCAGAAGCTTATCTTGTTTCGAATATCACCATTCGTTTAGCCCGATATTTACTGAAGGAAATATCCTGAAGTAGCATGAAAAACGAAAATCCGTGGCCTATATCTTAGAGTTCTGCTGATGTAGTGAGATGCGATTGATCTGAACTTTTCACCAACAGCATATGGTTCATGTGTTCTGTGTACCGTCTGCACGGGAGTTTTCTTTGCTGGGAAACAAATATTTGTGTGTAAAGACCACTCTCTCCGTACTCACACGATCTTGCCTCAATGCTTTAAATATTTTTTTTTCTCTACCCGAAGGACAAGAATTTTTTTAAAGACGACTCAAAGATATCACGACGGCAGCTCTCGAGGCCATTTCACTTAAACGTTTCGAAAATTACTTCGAAATGTGGAATATACTACAGTGTCCCGAGAGACCGCTTTGAAAGTAACAAGCGCTGTATTTAGCAGTATGTAGCTCTTTTTATAGGATGAGTTTGTGAAATTAATTGTGAGGCTTTTATATTATTCTATGAAAACACTTTAGTTTCCAAATTCAAAGAATAAAAAGATATGTGAAACAGAATTTTTTTATTTCCGACTTAATTCAGTAATGTTTTGCAGTTAAAATTCTATTAGTTGTGACAGGACACTGAATAAAGAAATAGCTGACATATTTCACGCCATTCGGGTACAATCTACAACGGCTTGCAATATTTGTTGATATATTATGTTTGTAACGGTACGACAATGTACGTTTGCAATGAGATTGAAGTGTTCAGGACTTCTCGCTACAAAAGACGTCGGGGATCATATGTTTATACGTCTACGAAATCTTCGGGAAATATTTCTTAGAGAAAGTTTTTGCTGTTTAAATATTTGCACTTATTAGAAATTCTGATGAGCATACACTTTAGAGGAAGTGGAAAGAAATTATATAAAATCTACCAAACTTATCGTTTCAGAATCCTCAATTTTTTATGTTATGTTTAGTGTCAAAAATTTACGCTTCTCATCACTTCTATAGTACGCAAAAGTTGCAACTATTTTTTGCTCAAATAAAAATGATTTCCATGTACAAATTTGAAGTATGCTGTGTTAATGTGGGTCAGTGTTTAGTCTGTAAGCGAATGTATTCATGGCAACTGTAAGCATACAGTTTAGTAAAGAATTTCTTTTTTCTTTTTTTGCAGGTAAACGGATCATGGAAACATTGAATTTGTAATACTTTGAAATTACATTGAAGAAATATCAACAAATAGCAGCTGGTAGTGAGTATTAATTTCTATTTCAAGCCTACATACATATTTAATGTTTGTATCCTACAGAAGAAAGAAGAGTTTCTTTTATTCTCCTCGATTTTGACCATCCATGGAAAATTAATCGTGTGCCCTAATTTTGATGCTTCTTTCCTTGACTTCCAATAGTTTTTCATCCTTTCCCATTGATTTTTCCTCCTTTCTTGGATCCAGATGATACTACCTTTTCGCTTCTCCTCCTGAAAACGCTTGAAATTTTGTATCAATCCTCTGAAAGTTTCCCTTTCTTGTAATATATCTTCTGTTATTCCGATCTCTATCATTTCTTTCTTCACACCTTGGGTATATTCGTAGGATGTAGAGCCGCTTCATTCTGATCTTGTAGTACGTGTTTTGTATTAAGTATTTAAGTTCTTTAATAAACTGCATGAACATTAAACTGTCAACATAATGATGTCAAGTCGAGTATAAAGAAAACAGGACGGGTTTAACCATTTAATACAACAGTAGGTCTCGTCTGATCAAATTATGAATGTGGTAGAGGCATAGTAATCTAAAACCTACTTGAAAATAATAGCCTCATTCTTAGCACAATTTTACGATTGATGATAGTAAAATTCTTGTAATCTTAAGGACGGTAAAACTGTTGTAGAAAAGAATGTAGTCATCTTTCACGAAGGAGAAGATTTTCAACACATTACGCATTCTCAATTAATGTTAGTGGCTCATAAACCATTTCTAGGCTTTATCACGGAGTTAATACCTTTTGTCTTAATCCTGTCTATTTTTTACTTTACAAGGAAGAAAATTGTTGTAGGGTGGTGGTAACCAATATTGTAAAAGAGATTTGGTGGTGCTTGACAGACGTTTTTACTCATTTTTCGGATTCCTTTGCTTACCCCGTTCTGGTTGTAATCTATGGATTCTGAACAGCTTTTTAGCTGACTATTTCCTACCTATCAAAAATGAGATACCGATTTAAGACAATTATCTTCTTTGGCCGGAATCCTGATGTCTAGTTGCATTATAATAATGATTTTTTCCATGTTAAACATTAATTGTGGTAACCGAACCCATGCAATAAGTCGCGATTCATATTTAAGCAGTTAACGGTCCTCCTTATGGTTGACTGTTTGTGGTAAATTTTAACACTACTGTTTTTAAACTCTTTTTTTCGGTTAAAATCGCTCTAATTCATTTTAATTGCGTTTTATAGATAATACATTGATTTTAAGGTACAAAACAACGACATATTGAAGTTCAGAAACAATCAGCATTTAACCTTTCCAATTGTTTGGCGAAAAAGTTTGGTGACGTTATGGCCTCTTTTCTTTTTTTGTTCCAATTGCTTTGATTGAACAGGATTTAACAGACTTCGAAGATTTAACTGGTATTCATAATAACTCAACGTTGTACACATTGGACGCGTGGTGGGAATAAGTTTCAAAAGGCTTCAATTACTGGAGAGGGTGAGGAGTGGATGTATTAGAGAAATGAGGAAACTGGGTTACAGGGTCACATTTTTGATGTTAAATACGGGATTAGGAGGGATAACATAGGAGGACGGTTAGATTTCTTTGTAGAAATTATTGCAAAACACAGTCAGCAACTGCCTGGAGCTGGACTGATGGTCATTGGAAGGAATGAGGAGCCTTGGTTGGATGTTGGTAGAAATATTAGTTCATGGAAGGGAAAAGTTGACAATGATCACAAGCTGACACTTAATATCAGGCATAAGAGAGTGGGGAAATTTTTTTTGTGGGTAAGGGAGTTAGGAATTGGAATAAGTTGCTAAAGGAGGTGATTAACAATTTACCAAAATTAAAAATTTAATATTAAAATTCTTTAAGTGCAGGAACAAGTGGGTGAGGGTACTGATCTCAACTAATTGAGGATTAGATTTAAGAGAATGGAAAATATGAGTGTAAAGAAGTTGGTACTAGGACGCATGCTACACTGCAATTAAATTAAACATGTGTTACGTGCCACGTAATTCATTTGATCACAGTAATTAAACTGCTAATGTTCTTTAACAATCTTACAAACCTCTGAAATTAGAAGTGTATGGTACCTTAAGAAATACCAAATTGAACAGCTTTTGTTGTGTTGTGCTTTCACTAACTAAGCAGAAAATTAATGATTATTGTAGCAGTTGCAGCACCGGAAGCTATTAATCTTCGAGTTGAACTTCAGTGCTTCGAGCAGAGAGCAAAAGTCAAGCTGAGCAGCTACGGAAGCAGAGCGTCTGAATAATTAATCAACCACCCACTAATTAACAAGCTGCATGGTACTTTGGCTTCCCCATCCATTACACCGCTATTGCACTTGCTTGTTAAGGTCTGCTTATGTCGTTTATTTTCACTAACAAGGAACATTATTTTTGTTTCATAGCTTTATCGCGTTAACTGCATAACCCGTAGTCTTCAGAACTGACATGTATCTGTTGTATTGAGCCTAAACTGAAAATCACATTTAAAGAATTGTAAGATTATATCCAAGAGGGTGTTCTATATTAGAAACGAAGGTTGAAAACACCTTTCTTCTGTCCCAGCGTGTGGATTATTGTTGTTCAGAACTTTGCATGTGAAGAACTAAGACTTACTATTTTCAATATTTTACTTGAAATTAAAAACGCGAGTGGCTTCCAATTTTGTCAGTTTGAGACCGTTTATGATACCAACTCTACCTCAAAAACGATGCACCCCAGAAATATGAAATTAGTGTCCACTGTTGACCGTATCCTGGGTCGAAAAGAAAAAAACTAAAAATAGTGAAATCTCACATAACTCGTATGTTGGATGAAAAACGAGATACAAAGTTTGTTTCTTAATTATTTGTAACATGTTAAAACTATTTTATTGACAGTACTTTTGATTCAAAGTACGAGCATCTTATTGATGAATCAAGTGTTTCCTACAATAGTTTGCTTGGAATTGAAATAATAAGGAGAGAGCAGAAAATACATGCAACATTCCAGAGGCTCAAATCTGCTACATAACCTAAAATGGTAAATAAGCGGTCTGGTAGCTCAGTGGTCAAGGCGCTCGCTTTCACAAATTCATGACTCCGGTGGTGGGTCAAGTGCCGGTGGGCTCAGGAATTTTTAGGTGGTGTGTCCGATCATATGAGCTAAGCCAGGTGGTTCCGTGGCTCGGATTCCACTTTAAGCTGTAAGTCTCAGAGGATCCAACCAAGCTTCGGGCTGTGGATTAAGTTAGTTTAGTTAACCTGAAAATATTCTGAACAACGATTTTTACTCCAAGCACTTGCCATTACACCTACCTCTTTCATGTATATGAAGCTCTTTACAGTGAGTAATCGTAAGTTTCGAAGATAAACCCATTTTTTTTATTACCTGTCTGGCAGTAGCTACTAGTTAGGAATACGCATAATGCACTATGTGATGGCGAGATATCTTTGCATCCCTTATATATATTGGAGAGAAAAGCTTACTCAATGTTTCAATCGTAACTCATTGATACCTCCATTTATATAAAAAATGATTTTTTAATATAAAACTCTGTCGTGTATTTGTTCTTCAGATTAATTGGAGAAAACAATAGTTTTACATATACAAGGGGTGATCAAATGCAAAGGTACGAAACGACACGGTGGGTACAAATGTAGACTTTATTCAAAATATACACCCTAGGCCTGAGCACAACGATTCCACTGATTCCTTGTTCCCAGAATTTCTGTGGCCCTGACGAGACCCGGTCCTTCACAGCGTCCTTGAGTACGTCGTCAGAGTTGAAGCGCTTCCCTTTCAGGTGTTACTTCAGTGAACCAAACACATGGAAATCGCAGGGCGACATGTCTGGACTGTCGGCTGGTCAAACGTCTCCCACTTGAACTTGGCCAGTTCCATGTGTGTGACTCTGGAGACGTGTGGACGCGCGTTATCATGGAGCAGAACCACACCCTCCGTGAGCAACCCCGGTCTTTTGTTCTTGATGGACCTGCGTAGGCGTCGGAGTGTCTCACAGTACACATCCCCCACCTGTACGCCATCCTGTCCTCATACGGACTGCCGCATCATTTGGACGCCGCTTTTGATAAGAGCCTCTGTTCTCTACTACGCATGCGGGCGCCCGCGCATGCTCCGATCCGAGTCATAGACTCCAATTGCATCCCGAGATGTCTCGCTACGTTCTCCCATGGCGGAATATGCAAATATTTAACTGCTACGTTTTTACGTCGTTTCGTACCTTTTCATTTGATCACCCTTTGTATATACTTAACTGGAGAGCAACTGTAACCCTTACTGTCCAGTTAGAGTTGAAGGCAGCTATTTTCAAAATTTAATGCCTAAAATAAAGAAAATGTTAATTAATGTATTAATCTGTAGAAGAATTGGTATCACAAAAGCCAAACGCAGATGGAGTATTAAAAAGGAATTATAATTAAAATGTTACTAAAACTTGAAGATCTTGACACTTTCGCTTAGGTCAAAATGTTATGTATAGTAGGTTACCGTTAACGTCTTTAAACAGCTAAATATATATATGTATACAAAGTGTTAAAAATGTAAAATATTTTAAGAGGTGATAGTATGCATCAAAATAAGATAAAAAAGTCTGATAAACATTGGGTCACAAACGCATAATTTCGGAGTTAATAACAGGTCCGCGATGTGACGCCCGTCCTCGATAATGCATGCCTCAGCCCTATGGCATTTCGTTAAGGCATGTCGTCACGTAAAGGATCAACCAAGACAGTTTCAAAGAGTGCGCGATTCCTTACGCCATGGGGCCGAGGCATGGATTGCCGTGGACTCACATCACAGACCTGTTATTAACTACGAAGTTATGCGTTTGTGGCTCAATGTTTATCAGACACTTTTTGTCTTATTTTGATGCATACTATCACCTCCTGAAATATTTTACACTTTTTTTTTTTTAACGCACTGTCTATATGACTTAAGCATTTGCATAGGAGAATAATCTCCGCTTAGCAAAGTTAAAGGCTGTTTCGGCGTTTTTAATTATGCTATACTGTATACTCCATGTAACTGGAGGTACAGAGAGCGACGCAAGTTTTGACGCCGCAGTCCTGTTTGAGTCTGAGGCCTTTCCGCCTCGCATGCGAGGCAGAGGGTAAGGAAGCACTAGACGGCACTACGTCCTGTTCCCGGCGGAACCCGGCGATTCGGCCGCACTTCCCGCTCCAAGTTACGCTCAGAGCGTAGCTAGTTAGGCCCGGGCATGAGGCGTTAATGGCGAAGCTGCTACAACAACAAGAACCCGTCGAGACATTAGCTGCAGCAGTGTCTGATTTAGCCTCCGCAGTGTCCGTGTCCGCTGCCGCATTGCTCTAATTGGAAGTTAACCGAGGTGCGGCCTAATAGAGCTGAATAAATCACCGCTGGGCGCATTGCAGCAACAACAACACCGCCACTCGGAAAACATTTACCTCTCCCCGTGGGGACTTTTGCCAATGCATTTAGGATGGAGATGGTCGTCATAAAACTGTCCGCTCCAACAACTTTCTCGAAAGTCGACGGCAGCTGCAAAAGAGACGATGCTCACCCTCCTTCTTTTCTTATTGCACCTTTTTTCTTATTTATTTCAGCAACTGGAAACCTACGGTGCAGGAAATCCGGTATTCCGGGGAAATTTATTTGTAGCAAAAGATGTCGTGCATCTGCCTCCTTCGCCTTAAACAGAGTTTGGAAGAAGTTGGGCACAGATTTATTGTGGTTGGAGGGCGTGTACTGCAGTTTTTCTGTGACTTACTTCACCACTAGTGATATCTGTATATGCGCCAACGTAAAAGCAGATCGTCTGCATTCGAATAAAAAAAAAAGTTCGCAGTGAATTCAATATTTTGTATTTTTAACATCCTGAAGATGTTAAACAATCTACACTAATATTATAAATACTTAAGTTCTCTATCTATTTGCTACATTTTCACGACTAACCGGATGAATCAATCTTGATGAAATTTGATAAGGAAATAGTATGTGTCATTACGAAGGAAATAGGTTACTTTTATCATGAATAAATATCATATTTCGTTAAGAAATTGTTAAAAGTAACAGTGACAGACAGACGGATATCGTGCGTTATTCTCTGTAGTTTTATATCGGTCTCTCAGGCTTTGTTTCTCTCACAGTCAATGTGTGGAACACCTTTTACGTAACTTACAACTTTCTTTGTTCAATTCTAGCAATACAGTTCTGAGTCCACGAATACAAAGTCGCGGGTAGTTTCGTATATTATGAGGACGGTATCAGTATTTATCTCTTTAGACTAGTCAGACATTTTTGAAATTTTTCATAGCGAATTCTATGTGCAAAATACAGGATAGGTTCGTAAATCAGCCTTATGTGATTAAGGGCTCAAGACCTTTGATCCTTTTGTGAAATCTATTTTAAGGTACACGCTGACGTCACGCTCCAGGCTTTCGTTGGTGAACTAACAGTGGACAGGGATGTTACAACAAAATCGAGATTATGAGGAAACGAATTGCCACAATACTTTCATTAAGAGTGCCTTCAGTAGCATTTAATTCTAAATACGTCCATTTAGTTTAAAAAAAAAAATATGCTTAAACTTTACGGCTGAAAAAAACGTAGAGTAACATTGTACTTAACGATTCAATTAAGTGTTTCATGTAGGTGACCTTTTTCAATCACTACGGTCACGCTGCTTGGCAGTCTTTATATTTTTACATTAGATACCAATCTAGAGGTTACATCGAGGTGATATTAAGATTACTAAAAGTAAAAAAATTAATGATTTTTTAAAAATTATGTTATATTTGCTTTCACATTGTATGCGTGTTCATTGTAGCTTTATCATTACGTTATTACGTGTATTTTTTCATTTTGTTTTTTGTGTACATATTTATTGTGAGTTTTATCGATGTATCAAACTAACAGAATGGTAGATAATATTAGTTTTAATCCTTTTCGAGGAAGTATGTAACGTTGTGAATGTGGAACTATTCTAGACATGGTCACGGGCTTTCACTAGCAGTTAACAATATGAAGCGTAAGCAGATTTACAGAGAGAGTTATTAATATGCGTTTACATCATATTGTAATAAAATTAATGGGATGGTGGATGGTATTGTATGTAGGAACTACCAGTGAAAATATCTCTACACGTAATAGTTAAATTTTTTTGCTTGCATCATGATAGACCTGAGATAAAGACAGTTAATCTTTTGCACCGAATCTTAGCCATCTACTGTGACGACACAGAAAAAAAATCATTTTAAGATTCTTATTCAAAGTTTATACAGAACGAAGGCGAACAACAGCTATACCTCAGACGGTTCGCAGTAGTACCTGGTTCATTCAACAGAACGAAATTTCTTTTTAATTGAAGTCCAATATATTTCCTTGCAGCTGAGTATTTGGCGTGACAGATAAATAAATTAATAGAACACAGGGAAAAGGAATTTCTGGTAGCAAACAGTACAGTAAAATTGACATACGCTGTTACGTTAGACCGCTCGCTCACAAGTGACTGCGTTTCCCTCGATTGTGCGACCGCTGGGGACGTGGGACGGGCGAGTCCATTTGCTCGGACGTTAGGTAGGTATGTCAACAACGTGTGCTATCAGCGACAATAGTAGATTCCATTGCATAGTGTCTCCACAGCAGAGTTGCCACTATTTAAGTTCCAACCCTCTTAATTAGTAGAGGAAAAGTCAATCACTGCATCTATTTATCTCTTGGTCATGCTTAGCATTAAAAGCGGCATCTTGACAGAGATTGTCAGCTACCAAACTTGATGTCAGAAATGTAACTGTAATAACATATAATAATACCTTTGTAAAATTCTACTTACTTTGCAGTTTTAGACCTCCGTCAATATTGTTGCTACTACCAACGGTTCGGTACTCAACCTGCGACCTTCCTCGTGGCTATTTAGGACTGATGTACCTGCTATTGACGTGAGATTATTCCCCCTCGTCGTTTTGTGGCACGTGGTACACATAGCGTGGACGGTAAACGACGAGGTGATGTAACCTGCCGTGATACACCCATCCAAAATATCCTGAAGAAGACCCCAGGTTGGGTGCCGTGACGCTGGCAGTAGCAACAACATAGACTCTGCGCAATATCCCCAAAGTAAGTGAAATTTATGAACATGACGCCTGAATAAAGCATCAAACCTGTAATACCATATACAAACATAACTGTAACAATATAAAGAAAATCTGGTGTGTACAGTTCTTACACATTACAAAAATTGTAACGCTGAAGATACCTCAACGAAAGGTGAAACGAGTCCGAAATAAACTAAATTCCAACGACAGCAACATTTTCGTTTTTATTAATTAACTTTCTGGTGCCTACGACTTCGTTCGTATTTTTAAAGAACTTTGAATTACATTAACCACCATAGTGCACTGCGAAAGACTCCAGGCTACTAACACACACAAACGCCCGTGGTCTGCAGATGGTGGTTCTCAGGTCTCAGGCAACTTTTTTTTTTTTTTTTTTTTTTTTTTTTTTTTTTTTTTTTTTTTTTTTTTTTTTTTTTTTTTTTTTTGACAGGGGCAGCATAATCGGTGTTGCACAAGGGAGTTCAAACAGCTAGCGGCGGTTCTAGTAGTTCTGACTGAAAGTTGAAATATAGTGTGAAACAACAGTGATTTGCGCTAGATAGTTTTGGCTAAATAGTTATACATATGGACACACACGTCTTTGGTCGAAATGCGAAAGTGCGCCATGTTGATCGCTTACAACCACTATATCTCCAACTCCCCCATAGCCACCAACATGGAACCACCATAGTGCACAATGAGAGACTCGATGCTACTACCAAGCACAAACACCAATGGTCTGCGCGGATTTTCGTTACACCCTACTTGTTATACACAGTAATATCATAATCGCGTAAAGCTATTGTGAAATATTATGTCGGGAGATGTTGACAGTGTGGCTCAGTAAGCTGAGGCGCTTCACACTGGATTGGGATATACAACGGATTGGGCGCGGTACCAGCAGTCCTGACTGCGGTTGTTAATTGATTTTCCGCAGACACTAAGGTGAATGCTAGGGACGGATTCCATTCACCCTCTCATAAATTATACGTTTCGCAAAAACAAAAACAAAACAAATAAAAAATACACTTATCACACGCTGAACATAGTTAATCGTTTCACAGAAAGATCGAACACCGTATTTCCCCCATTAGTACTTAGTACGACGTGACAATGGATATAATATGCTTGTCGTAGCAAAGGCATGCGGCCGTTAAAACATGCCGACGATGAATAAAGCTCATCGAAGGTAGGCGACCACAGCATTTTGGGAAGAGGTGTTGAAGAAGAGAAAGATAGTGACATTTAAAACTCTTCAATGAGGATAGATTGTCACAGAAAACCACGTAAAATTTTAATTATGAGGAATTGTGAAGGTTGGTCAGAATTTGATTCTCCACCATCACAGTGTGAATTTTGTTAATGCCTTTTGTGTGGGATAGATCGAATATAAAGTCAAGATTATTTTATTCCCTTCAATAGGAATATTTTTAGCGTCTTTTCACTGTAATGAGATTCTCTCTCTACATCCTGAATGTTGACGAGCCGTAATCTCAATTCTACTCTAGAAGAAGAACGTAATGTATCTACCGAAACATATTTTTTTCCCCGGCTGGATAGCCTTGAAAATTCCGGCAACAGAAGTTTTTTAGTACATAACCAGCGTTGCCAACGCTCAGGCCTCGCATTCCGGAGGACGCCGGTTCGAATCCCCGTCCGGGCATCCAGATTTGGGTTTTTTCATGGTTTCTCCAAATCACTCCATTCGCATGCCGGGATGCTTCCTTCAAAAGGCCATGGCCGAATTCCTTCCTTTTACTTGCCCCCAGTCCTTTCTCACTTCTAATGACCCCAACGGCGGCGAGCCAAAAAAAAAAAAATAAGTTGCCAACTTTAGGGAAATCAACCTAGACGCTGGTTTATGAAAAGGGTCCAATCTACTTACATATGCCCTTTTTTATGGTTGTAAGATACTACAACGGGAGGAGGTTTACTTGCAATTGATTTACTTTAAATCGCGTGAGTCTGGTAGACTACCTCGGCGAATCAGTGCGTCGCCTGTATCGGAAGTACAGAGTGGCAGCTTCCGCCTTCCCCCACTCCAGCCTCCACCCTGCAGTAGTCCGCGCACGGACTGACCCTTTTTTTGTTGGCGCAGCAAGTGGAAGCGACAGGCCGGCACGTCCTGCTCTACCTGTGCTCACCATCACAGCACGCACTGTGGCCCAGCGTCTCCGTGCAGAACTCCTGCGATACCCAGTGCAGAAGAAGACAAAGCGGACCGACAAAACACGGGGTCTCTTATCCTCGGCAGCAGCTAAAATACGGGCTTATCTTTCTCAGACGCCGGCGCACGTTGATGAATCACATTGCATGACAAAGCGGGTGGAGTACTGGTAAAATATTCAGCCCAGCAACGATAGAGAAGGAGTAACATATCACCCATGCTGTGCATACTACTCCACCTCGTATGTTGCCGTCAGACAGGGCTACGCAACTGAAGACGTAGGTATAAACAGCATCAACCCTTTACTAACAAAGGAAGCGTTAATACTAATGCGACTCAAACTACAATTTATATATCAGAACTCCACACTCAAAATCTTATCACAAAATATTGAAAAATTGAGAGAGTCCCGTACTTCAAGTATTTGGGAGAAATCCTTGAACCCAAAGGAGGAGAGAAAATAGCACAGAAAGTTCGCGTGCAAAACCTTAGGAGAATCTGCAGTAGACCCTACAACATCTACAATAAAAAATGTTTGTCCATATACACAAAACTCAGACATTACAACACAGTTATCAAACCTGAATCCATATACACAAAACTCAGACATTACAACACAGTTATCAAACCTGAAGCCCTGTACGCCAGAGAAACTTAAACACTGTGGTTCGAATTTGACGTGAGAAATTAAGATCATGGATGTGGTTGTTCGCTACAGTTATACTTCACGTAAATCACGTTGTGTATTGTAACATGTAGTTCGTAGCAACAGTATTTTCGTTTTTCAATAGAATTCACATTATAATCAACAATAAAGCTTACAATTAGAGAAATTCATTGTGTTTAGTAAATGCTTATAATTTAAATTTAATTTATTTTGTTACACGCGAATAGGATAATGCCAGCGATCAAACAGTCAAACGGTTTCATTTTAATGTGATGTTTTATTTATTTAATGGCTTTCGGCCTTAGCGGCCATACAGCCAAGTTCATTACATTTTATTTTACAGCAATTTACATTCCAGTTTCTTTAAACTCGTATGTTCTATGTATATAAGTTTACATTCTTTGTCATATAATACAATATATCGACATGAAATTAGATACACTGTTATATCTCTTATCTACACAGTATGGGTTCATTATTGGGCTTATTCAGACCACTCCTCTTTTTGTTGTACATTAATGACTCTCCTGGAACAAAGGTAAGAGTATTTTATTTGCAGATGACACTAACCAGATTGTGAGAAAAACACCAAACAGCAATCTAGAATTTAATGTAAATGAAGTACTTAGTGAAGTAGCAAATGCACAGCCAGATTTAAAAGTAAGCTATAAAAATAACACAATCTTAGAAACAATTCCTTAACATAGATGAGAAACTCTGTTGGCATGAACATATCACTTCGCTACTGATATGTAGTAATGCCACCTTTGTAATACGAACACTTTCTCTAACAGCAGATATAGAATTAACGAAACAGGTATACTCCTCATATTTTCATCCAGTGATGTCATATGGCAAAATTTTTTGGGGAACTCTTACAAAGTAAAATAGTTTTTTTGGCACAGAAAAGAGCTATTAGGATGTTGTGTAGGATAAAACAAAAAGCTTTTTAAAAAACTCAATATTCTTATAATGACTTCTCAGTATATATATTCTCTCATGTGCTTTGCCATAGATCATTCTAACCTGTTTACTTCTAATTCACAGGTACATAATTTCAATATAAGAAACAGAAATAACTTGCTAAAAACACAAAAATCTCTGTCATTAGTACAAAGAGGAGATAATAATTCTGGTATACACCCGATTAATAAACTTTCCAAGAGTATAAAACAGTTTCCAGATAATAAAGATATATTTAAAGAATAATTGAGAGATTATCTTATTGGCAACTCCTTCTACTCCATTCAAGAATTTGAACAAAATAATTAATTGTATTAAATATGACTGTTGCGAAATTCAGGTGTAAAAATTAATGTTTTTTTGTAACATATAATTGTTTTTACTATGATTATGACTCATATTGTATGTATGTGTATTAAACAAAACATGTATCACATCCCATAGTTCCTTCCTCAGCAGGGATACATGAAACAAGATAATAATAAATAATAAATAAATAAATACTGTGACTTAAATCTACTTTGGACGATGTATAACACTTGTACCTTAACCATTCACACTGGGCACTCATTCTAGTATTACGTCTAGATTATGCCATTTTGCGAGGATATTTCTGATCGGGTGGTATACGATAGTCAACGTTCCAACTTTGTTCCAAGAATTTTCTATTGGGTTCCGTAATTGTCTTAGATTTATAATTGAATGTTTCCATCCTTGAAAAAGTACATTATGATTTTGTATATTTGAAGTTTGTTGGAAGAGAGTAGGATGGATAAATTGGTTGGTAGAGAAGTATTGCACTTCGTAAGTTCTTTCAGCATTTTTTCCTGACTATTGGTGTATTTCTTACAAGAAAACAGAAAATGATTTATGTCACCTACCTCTTGATCAACGCAGTCACATGATGTGAAGTTGGAAAGCTGAGAAATTAAAGATAATGTCTTTAGAATTTAGAAAACATTTTTTGTTCAACGCGGTCGTTTGCGGCTGTTAATTGTGACATAATCGGCATAAGAGGGAGGTCTGTACTTTAACATCCTACGTGAATGAAGTTACTAGCAATATCCAAAAATTCTTTAATAGTTTATCCGTGAATTAAAAGCTCAAATCTCATATTCCCCATGGAAGAAGTCGCGGATACAGTTAGTTATTTATCACTATGTACTAACTTACTTGGTTCAGGTGATGTGCTTGTAAAGTATAACAGTGTTTGAGCACTGCGCTTGAACTTCTTTTTCTGAATCCTCTCTGTTCCGTTAGCAGATTACGGTTGCGCAGCACAGTTTGTGGGGGTGGTACCACGCGCTGTCGCTCCCCCCCGTGCGGAGTGCTCCTCCTCCATAATTTAGTCGTCTCTTCTTTACGAAACAAGCTGCGACGTGTCAACTAGAGGCGTCACAGCCACTTGTCTGCGTGGAGACGAGACGAGGGCACTTTGCACGTCCCTAGAGGTCCGCCGAACACACATACGGCACCCGTGTGCACGCGTATGTTGTCTCCGTGGGCCTTAGTTGAAATACATACCAGTCATGTGATTCATCAGTTAATCCGAAAATATATCGATCTGTTAGTGCAAGGTAGAATTCAAGATTACTTAATTACTTAATTTAATTTGATTGCGATGGAACGCACGCTCCGATGACTATTTCTTCTACCCGCCAACTTTTGGTCTCTACGGATTTTAATTGTCCTTCAGCGTTTCTGGTAAATTATCACTCATCAATTCCACGGTTATTTTTTCCAACACCTGACTCCCTTACCAACTATTATCCGTAGCCGAGTTCCTGCTTGTGGTCATGGTTATCTTTCCCCTTCCACGCACTAAATTCTTCCGCAAATATCTTTCCATGCATCATGATTATTACACTCTTCGTACACTCCCAGCAATGTCTTCGTCCACCTTAAGCTTTCCAATAAATCTTACTCCAGCTCCTTTATCATATCAGTTACTGCTTGTAATTTGTAGTAATTCCCAGAGACAAATCTAGCAGCCCTTCTCTGTACACTCTTCGTCTTCTGTAATTGGCATCAAAAATTGTCGATTCGATACTTCACTAACATATTCAAGCCATGGTCTTACCAAAGCTTTGTAACCCAATTCCCTTACTTCTCTGCCCCTCCAGTAAATGAAGGATTTTATTACATTTTCCAAGCACCTGCCAAATTAGTTCTGTAAGTTGAGTTTATTATCAAACGTTATGCAAACACATTTCAAGTCTGCAACAGGCAATTCTTTCAGCACCCACTAATCGTAATTAACCTTTAGCTGACAATCCTTCGCATTTATCTTCATCCCTTGCTGACAAAACCAACTGCTATCCTGTCCACGTTACCCTGCAGCTGTTTATACTCTCCCGTTTTGATCCTTTGGTATAACACTACATTATCGGCAAACAGTAAAACTTCTGAGTGTAAATCATTAACACAACCATTCATAAGATCAACAAATAGCAATAGTCTTAATAAACTATACTGTGGAACTCATGTTTTCACTTCCACTTCTTTTTATACGGCATCTTTTTCCTCAACGTTTTTTTTTTTCTACTCACTTTTTCATCCACTCTAATGGTTTTACATTATTTTCCATCATTTTATGGCTCCCTCTGTCAAATGCCTTAAAAATCTCTAGTGCTCCACTATTAATTTGGCCTCCCTTGTTCTTATCATCCGTAATATCTTGCATACAATCCACTAACTGAGATTCACATGAACATCCTTGGCAAAAGTCATGTTGTTGATTAGAAAAGCAGATTTCTTTCTAAGAGATCTGGTTCCTATTCAAGAAATACTGAAATACTCGTCCCAAAGGAAAATCCCTTACGTACCCACAACACATTATGAAAGGAAATATTGGTTTAAGTTAAGAAAAAACTTATAATTAATGATAATCGTGAAGTGAAAACGGATAAAATATAATATAGCTGATTATTTAAATTAACATATTGAACTACGTGTCTATGTGTATTCAAATTTTATATTTAAACGACTGCAGTTCTCAGGCAGGTAGGCACAAAATACAGTGAGTATACAATTAGTATTGTCTAAATATCGACTCTATCTAATAGTATTATACGAGCAAGTTTTGTATGCAGGTAAAATTAGTATTTCTCACAATCGTCTCTAACGATTTTGATGAAATCTTGCTTATTGATCAGAAATCGAAAGACGCAGAGCAAAGCTCGGTCACTCATGTATTATTGAACAATGTATCACGTAACTTGTTCAACACGTGAGTCTATAAATTGTTTCGGTCTCTGATTCTGTTTTTAACAAATAATATTTTTCTCACCTTTTACCTTGAAATCGTATGTTATTTTATAGTCTTGGTAATCTTTCCTACACAAACTACTTCTAATGCTTATCCCAATATCCTTTACACGCTCCCAGGAGTCTCTTCAACCCCTCGTATCAAGCTGGTGATGCAGACAAGAATAACTTGTCACCTATATAGCATTCATCATGAAATTGAAAAATAAAGAAATAAATAAAATCTATGGCATCGTGTAGCTCTTCAAGTTTAAAAATGAGAACTGCGAATCCCTTCTGAGTTAAAGTGTTATATTTTACATTTACTTCTCTGCAAGAATTTCATCCAGCAACCAGCAATGTTAACGTCCCCATCGAAAATAACCAACAACGGCATGCACCGCACGTCCTCATTTACATACATTACACACAGGTTTGTGGCTCAAGATTTACTTCTATTAACCAATGTGGTAATTATGAATTGTGCACCAGCAATTTTTCTACCCGGCTCGTGAAGTGAATGGAGAAACGTTTTTTTAGTCCCATCGTAGCTCGATCCCTAGTGAATGGAGTGGTCATTAATCTTGCTATGTATTGATCTAAATACCTTCACAGAAAGAAAAGGACGATTTGATAAAAATGTATGAGAGCTTTTTCTGGAGGAAAAGGATGTTGCATAATGGTTTACAGTATCCCTATTGCGCTAAAAATCAAGTTACGAATGAATACTTAGATGTACCTGCAAGCCATTATGCCCTCTAATTCTCTCTCCGCTAATTCTTCCAGAAAGTAGGATTTGGCTTCCATGGCATCGACTTCAAGATGTAGTGGACGGCCAAGGAATTTGGGCGATAGTTACTAAAGATGGATGAGAGCGGATTGCATGTAGCAACATTTGAAATCAGGGCAGTTACAACAGAGATTCAAAACAGTTAGAGGCTCTGGAATGCAAGCACAGAGGCAGAATTGACATCAAAGTAGATCAGATAGTCTGCAGAATTAAGCTGTAGCAAGACGTAATGGGTAGGAAGATGGTAGGGAAGGAATTATCACTATTGGCCAGAGTTGCTCCCCACTATGAATTCTATGGAGGAGGGAGTTGATCAAAACTGGGAAGCACGAGCAGAGATAGGTCGGTTCTGGTCGATTGCAGAAGCACGGTCTTTTGGGCAGCTATGGAGCTAAGTAGCTGTGGATCCATGAAGCTGAGGTAGCGAGACAAACTAACAACTGCAGGAGAAGACATCAACGACTTTATTATCACAGGTTGGAGAAAGTCATGAAGTATAAGTAATATTAATATGGAAGGCATTTGATAGGGATCAAGCAATGGGAGTTATAGTCTATGAAGGAGTGAAGGGAGTTAGGTATGTAATTATTGTACATAACTGATGTAATAAATTGTACATATGTGCATATCCTTACTTGGAGTTTCATTTATAAGTACTATTGCACACATGACTCACTCTCGGGAAGTGACAAGGCGAAAAGAAAAAAAGTTCGTTTGTCCATCACAAAGATGACTTACCATTTGCATCATCTTTATTGAGCCAAATGCTTTACACTGTTAGCAGTCGTTCCGATACGAATTCAGTTGTATCTCCATCGCTGCACTTGCTGCAGATCTGTGTGATTAATTGGGGAGATTAGATCAGTGACACAGAGAGCGCTAAGCTGGTAACTGCATGATTCACGGATGTTTCCTCACTCACGGAGTGCCACTACTATTTCGACGTGTCGTTATTGTACAAACAAAATGGCCCTAATGCAGACTAGCTGTTGATTTGCAATGATTACGTGTCGTTACGTTTGCACAATAACAGCAGGAATATCTGCAGAGGTAATTGCTACATCCCCGTCGTTTAGTCACCGAAAACGTAATCAGTGTTTCTGGCAAATGGTGTAACGGAATTCGATAAGAAATATGTCAACAAGCTAACACGCTGTGTGGAAAGAATTCTACGTGAAAAGCTCTTAATGCCGGAACGGCGCTTTCATTAAGCGCAGAATAATTAAATACGTCAACAAATTTAATATTGAATCGGTTTAGCGGAAACCAAAGCCCGGTGTTCATTAAATCCGGTTAAGCACCTTCGGAGCATTGTTATGGAAATCAGCGCCAAATTAAACCCCTTTCGTGGGGGCCCGAAGCGTAGAGAGAGCGCGCCGGAAGAATACAAAATAGGCAACCAGCGCCACGGCGGGACACGGCGGGCCGGCGCGCTGTAATTGCGGCGGTTACACACTGCTTTATGAAAGTTAATGAGCTGACGCTTTCGACATGTGTGGGCCACTGCCGCCGCCAGAAATTTCGGTTCTACAAACTGTCAGAGTGATCAAAAGAGCGCTGAGTGTGGTTAGCATAGTGAGGGCTGTTGGTGTCATAGAGTTTATCAGATAGAAATGTGTTGAAATTTGGAGGGGATATTAGATTATTAATTATATAAATTCATTATAATCAAATTCGCGGTAGAACATGTATTGTGATCAAAAAATATACCAACAATTTTCGGAGGTATCAAAAGAGCGCTGTTGGTGTCATAGAGTTTAGTAGATAGAAATATGTTGAAATTTGGGGGTGTTATTAGATTCTGATTCTATAGATGCATTAAAGTAAAATTTCTGTAGAAAATGTATTGTGATACCGAAATATACAGAAAATTTTCATCGGGATAAAAAACAACATGAAACATGGTTAGCATAGTAACGGCTGTTGGTGAATTTTTGAAATTGTGTGGTGATATTAGTTTCTTGATTATACAGATGCATTACAATCAAATTAGCTTAGAAAATGAAACCGAATAAAATATTACAATATAATTTTTATTTTGAAATCTAACTCGTTTTGCATCATTAAGTAAAACGATAACGGTTACGTGCTTTGTGTTTCACCAATATTTCATAATAGCCATTTACAACTATCGATTCTTGCTTGTAAGTTCATAGCAAAGTGTATTTACATCGTATAGCTGGCCTTATAATAACAAAATGAGAGCTACCAACTCAGTGAAACCAAATTACAGTGCATAGTGACATCACATAACGAGACACAAGAACACAAAAGCACATAATGTGGAATATAAAATATGTGATAGTGAAGAGTAACTTAACTACGAATAAAATGATTTAAGATAGAAAGTCGTGGCGTCAACAGTGATGACGTTTATTATAACCTAAGATATTCTTTGCTTTCAGTTATATATTTGTAATCTAACTGATAAAAGTAACATTTTGTAAAATCCAGTCCGTATGTTTGTAAATAAGTGTGCGATTGATCATTCCTCCTAGAAATCAGCGATAAATGGAGATAATATCTCAATTTTTATATTACAGTTATACTACAGTTTTTGTTCAGTGTAGTTCATAATATATACTTCATATATGCATTTTTTGGATACAAATGGATATAAAAAAGCTAAATGCAATCAAAGAAAATAAGTTTCATGGACCTTGCATCTCTGTGACAGCAATAAAATGGAACATCTTTACTTAAAGGAAACTTGGTTCCATTATGAACATAAAATTGATGGTCATGTAATTAGTGTCGCAGTGTTTGTGTGGGTACGGGAACACCTTGCATGGATTGACCATATCCACCGTATGAGTGATCGCAGATTCCTTCTCTAGATACTGTGTGGTGAAATCAATACTGAAAATAAGAAGCTTTGTTACCCTCTAAAAAGCAGTAAAGAGTACAGATTCAAAAACGAATATCTTCCACATTCTTTCACCCGCCCCGCCAGCTTAGATGGTTGCGGCACCACGTAGTATCAGGCGTCTGACACGGAGTGTCTGGTTCGACTCCAGGTTGTGGAAGAAATTTTAATCATCATGACTTTCCCGGCAGGGGAGGAGAGATGGTTGTACATAATTTCTACTCATAGTGTCCTTAATTAAATCCCAACCTCTCCGCAATGTGTATAGAGCCAGAGCAGAGAGAAGTGTTGATGGTGATTCGGCCTTCAGATATGGACGCACCTGCGCTTTCTCCCTTCCTTCATCTTTGGATCAGTAACAACACAAACAACATACTTCACAGTCACCCACACAAATCAGCAACACGTACTTACACTTCCATCACTGGGAGAAAACTACTTAGATTTCCCAGGAAACTTGCCATACAAGCCTGGATCACCAAGTAATGTAGAACGGTTTGGTGGCTCATTGGTTAAGGTGTCTGACTTGAGAGGACCCCCCTTCGAATACCTGTCTTGGCGTGGAATTTTACACGGCCACAGCCCGAACTCACTTCTGGCACAGCTTGTTGTGTAATGTGAAGTACGCCAGAACGATTCCATGGTTCGGATTCCACGTTAAACTGTACCTGGTAAGACTGTCGGGTTAGGTTAAGGTGCCTACGACTGGGGCGGAATGCGCAGCCAATAGAAACCACGTCACCATGTCATTAAGACCACACGGAATTATTAATATTATTATACCAAGTAATGGATACACCATCATCAAGCTCAAGTAATAAATAAAAATTCTGTTGCTATCTAACCTGGCTAAAGTAATATAGTAACACTACGCACTGTTCTAATTTAGATGTTTAAGGCTAACGTGTGAACTTTATCTTTTTTTAATTTGACCATGCAACCGCTCTTATCGGTCAGTTGAAATTAATATACTTTGTTTTAACAGGCATAGTTTCATAGTTTTAATATTATCTTTGTGAAATACTTCTAAGAAATCGTTGTTTGTGGAGCACTAATAAGTAAATCTCAAGAAAAAATCCTGTTATGTGTCATCTTTTAGTTTGCCAAGGGTTTTGATTCCTGTCATAGAGATTACTTTTCTGCTGGATAGTGAATGAACAAGAACCATCTGCTTTGATGTACAATATTCCATGAGATCGGTAGAGCAGCTTCTTAAACTGATTTATAAATATTACTATGGTAACTAGAAAGAAATATGGTCGTCTGTGCTTTATGTAGACAGTATAAATTTGCTGATGGTTTGCGGATATGGTAGAAGGGAGTTAGGGGTTAACAGGGAGAGATGGAACAACTTTAAACCTGATTTGGCTTCAAAAATAGGGATGTTGAATTTTTATACTTTTCGCTACAATCGCAGTGGAAAAATAAGCAGGGTTTAGAAAAGAGCTGTATTGATAATATATTTCATATCAAGGAAACATTTGAAAATCATAATGAGTACAGCAAAGTAACGTCCACTACATTAAAAGGTCGTGATAGAGTCAAAACGATCACGCCTTTTTACATACTGGAGAAAAGAGGACTCCATAATAAAAGTTTTAGAAAGTGTATAAGACGGATCAAAAGGACATTAGTATTTAGGTACGAGAGCAGTAATGCAGAGAGTTTATCACCATATAATTTTAAATATGTGAATAAAAAAAAGATTATAATGGTAAACCAACTACGTTTTTACACTTTAGATCTAAAAAATCGTTATTCTCATTTCGCACAAGATCGAGTAATTATTTACAATAATAAAGGTAATCTGAAATATTTTTTTTTACTTATGGCTTTACGCCTCGTCGACATCGAGGTCATTAGAGGCGGGATTGGACTGGGGACAAGAAACGGGAATTAATTTGGCAATGGCCTTTTTGAAGGAAGCATCCCGGCACTCACCTGGAGTGATTTGGGGAAACCATGGAAAACCCAAATCTGGATGCCCGATCGGGGATTCGAACCGGAGTCCTCCCGAATGCGAGGCCAGAGCGTTAACCACTCACCCACCAGGTTCGGTGTAATTTGAAAGAATTAAAATCTGTCACAAAGAACTTTGTCTTTATGCAACTGGCAGATATTGCACACTGAGGCAAATGTAGTAATATTTTATAAAAAATATAGTTTGCCAAAAGATTTAGTAAACCACAAAATAATTGAACAAATAAAAATTTATTACGCCTATAGCATTATTTAATGTTCGGATCAAATTTTTAATGAACAAAGAACAGAGAGATGCAACATAAAAAAGAAAACAATTAATTGAACTGCAGAAATAAAAGAAGGAAAAGTCGTTAAAAGATACCAGCATGCCTTATTGAAAAACGAACGTTAAGAAGGGAAGAATGAACATTCAATGGACAGAGATGAGATTCTAAGACACCTGACAAGATGCACCAAACAAGATAGCAAAAGGAATAAAGAGATATGAGAGCCATCAGGAATAATAGCTGACTGTAAATGACAAAATGAAAGAATATAAAATAAAATGGAACGAGCCTTGGACGAAAGACAATAGATTTCGGACTATACCATGTAAATTTATACCATCAATGCATTGAATCAGATAGAACGATCTGTAAAATCTCTGAAAGTAAGCGTAACAGGCAGAAACATAAAACCTGAGGGCGATGTGTGAGTGGAGACATTCCCGGCGTATCGATGCAACAAAATCTTCTCGGGTATCCAAGCCGGGAAGATTTCGTTGTGAGGGCGATGGTTATGATACTTGTATGAATTTTATACTAAATTGTTATCAAACACGAAAAAAAAAGTTCAACAATAATGTAATGAATGTATCGTCTGAAATGTGTAATAAAACAAGTTTCTGCAACAGGTGCCCATTATTACCTCAACCGCTCTGTACACCATGCCACCTGTGTTTAATACGGTACAACACGTCCGTGCGTGTTTTTCCACTTTGCGTTCCGGCAGCTTCAAGACTGCAGCTTAGTGTGTGCCAACATGGCGTCTGGGAGCAGCCGACAGTGACCGTAATTCGGACGCACTCGCTCGCTTGTTTTTGCGAGAAATGCTAATCCGCCGCTGTGACGACGGGAGTCGCCATTAGCATACGGCACGGACGCCATATTTATCGCGCGCCAAGTCGTCCTGACCTCCCTCCGCCCCGGCTGAAACTCAACTCACCCTCTTTTGTCCACGCTACTTGCTGTGTCAAGCACTCTGCTTAGTCTCACGGAATCCTTCATCCAACACTGATATTATTATTTTTTCATCAGTAATCGATCCCTTACATGACATTAAAATTTGTGTTTTTACTATGCGGAATTACACTTAAGACAATTTCAATCAACCGTGTATTGTTTTCAACATATTTTTGTTTGTTTGCTATTACAAGTTATAGCCAATTAAAAACAGAAACACAAGGTTTGTGATACAAGAGTGGAGAGATGGTTTCCGATACAATTAGGTACTAATGTTAAACATGCTTATTATTATAAAAATTTATGCTACCCACCCTGCAACAATGTAAGTGAGAAATACAATCAGTTTATGGGAAAACCGGAAGATCTACTGGAACATAGTATTATCTGTTTCCATATATCATCAACGTTCTCTTGCATACTTTGCAGCCAGTAGCAGAGTTTCTCTGGAAAACAAACCTGTTCAACAATTCGCGGCTTTCTACAATATTTTTTAATAGTTATTATCTACTTCACTCTCCTGTCATGTAAAATTTCACGTATTACCTTGATTTATGCGTATCTTAGTCCTCGTGGACTCCTCTTCCCTATTAATTTCAAATTACATCTTTCATTTGGCACCCTTTTGTCGCATATTCTGGTCATGTGTCTATATCATCCTGAGTCTTCATCAGCCAGTCTGTCCTTTTTCTTAAAGTTGTTCAGCAGAGTTTTTCAGGCCACTACAGCTGAAGAAGGGATTCTAAACGTCTGCGTTGTATTTTATGAGATCAAAATAATTTAAGGTAAAACTTTAGTGCTTTCGAATGAGTAACGCCGTGAAAGATATAATTTTTTATCTGAAATACATTTTTTTTAACAAAAAAGGAAATGTTCTCAGATCGTTAGTTTTTATGTAGTAAAATATATTTATTTTTAGCTTAATCTAGTAATGGATGGAAAATACATCTGGTAAGAGATTGAATGTGTAAATAATAATACTTTAGTACGGAATACGGAATTATCAAATGGTTAGATTCGATATAATGGGACAACGTTCTGCCTGCCCATCGACAGCATGACTGGCTGATCTTTGGCAATATACTTGTTTATTTTTTCACGTTGAATATGACTAAGCTGTTACAGTTTTATTTTCACGTATTTTTTAAATTATTCCAATCATTTCCTTAAAGACTCAGTTTTCCTGTAATGTCATTATTAGCTGCGGTACCAAAGAGACTAACAACGTTCAGCTGAAGTAATCAGGGAATGAGATATATATAGAATAATCAGAAAAACTTTTAGTTTAATTTGCGTTGTTTTTTCACTGACTGAAAATTAGGAAGGGATATGAATAAAATACCATCCTTTCCAGTGTGTTTTAACTGAAGATTTCGCGTTAAGAATTACAGGAAGATTTAATTTGCATGTAAGAAAAATGACGATCAGATCTTATTTACTAGAGTGACATCTTGTTTACCATATATACTTGGTACACTAAAACGGTTTCCTTATAAAATATTTGATTTAATGAATTCAGTGTTTGGTGCTAAGAATATTTCTTCGTTTAAAAGTTAAACTGATATCATTTTCTTATCAGGATGGAAATAAAATTTTTATTCAGCTTTCATGTGTTCCAATAATTAGGTGGTACTCACGTAGAGAATTTAAGATGTTGTAGTATGTAAGAGAGAGTGTTATAATTATTCAAAACTGTGTTGAATATATAGAAATACATTACACCAGATTGTGAGTAAAGTTTCTCATAGTCGCATGAAAACCCTTAACTGCATTGAAAAGAGTTTAGGCGACGTTACTTTTCAAAGCGGAATTATGCTGTTTTCCAAACTTGGGGAAGCTTCCTTGTCATTAGCTCAGTAAGTGGAATTATTAAGTGAAAGAAAGTACTGAAATTATCTAAAAAATTCAAGTTCCCTGGGTGGGGGGTGGGGGGGATAATGAAACAAAATTCTAATATATTACGTTTCTCCCAGGAGGAGAAGAATTACTGTTTGGAATGTTTTATGGCATCAAGGAAAGTAGTAAAAACTTAATTTTGTACATAAGTGTAATTATATTTCAATATTTTTTTAACTATATTTGCATGTATAATTTCTTTACAATATTAAGTTGGTTTATGAATTTGAAGAGCAAAGCACGTAATTGTGATGCAGCTTGAAAAATCAGCAAGAAGAAAATTGTAGGATTTGAAATGAAACGCTAAAGGAGGATGTTGAAACTTAATTCTACAGACACAGTACGAAATGAAGTATGGGAGAAGAAAGAAGTTTGTGCACGAATCTCAGAGAATGAAGTAACAGGAGTTGAGTCATGTTTGAAGACATGCGGCATTGGTTAATTTGTTAATGGAGGGAACAGCTGAAGGAAAGAATTGTAGAGGTAGATAAGGACCAGAATATATGTTGTTGGTTTTTTTTTTTGGGTTCTAAGCTGACTGTAATATACTCAACATTAAAGTAAAATTTAATTGTTAAAAGATATTTAGCCGAGCTAGCAGGCGCGCTGGAGCGCACGGTCAGTTGGGATAAATAGCCCTTATAGGAATGTGCGCTACAGATAGGGTCAGATGCAGATCACGGTCAGTTGAGATAAATTACCCGTATAGGAAGGCGCGCTGCCGATAGGGTCAGATGGAAAAGGAGTATCATGTAAGCAAGAGTTTGTGTCACCCATTGGTTTTGTTTACAACCGCACTGGGCGAGCAGACGTTCTGCTGCTCATGGGAAAATAAGATTTAGCCAAGTGGCACGACGTTATCTGTTATCAACTAGTATAAAGGATCACGGAGACCACAGGGAGGGGCCAGTACCATCAAGTTGCTTCGTTGTGCTTGCACAGTTTGCATGGCTGTACTGCTGCGTATTATTGCTGCCGTAGTTGACCAGCGGATATGACTTGGGGAAGCAGTAACTTTCTCTCCCGCACCTAACATTACCAAACGTTCTATTTCAAACTTTTAGTAGACTAGTTTGAAGTCATTAAACTCCAAGGTTCTGGAATTGGCTTTGTCATTTCTAGCGTGAGTTTTCCATCAAAAATTCTTTGGCGAGAGCCGCTCCTTGCCTCAGGTATCGAACCCGTGTCCCCAATATTTCAGGTTGTGGCCAAAAGGTAAGTGGCTTTCAATCTGGGATAGGACATGACGTCGACGTGTTTAGAGCTGCGAGAGGAGCAGGAAGGGGTTTGGTTATGGCCTTTTAAGGAACAACCCCGGAATTCTACTGGAGTCACTTCTGGAAACGATTGAAAATTGGAAAATCATGGCCGGATGGAGATTTTAACCATCGTGCTACTGAATGCCAGGCCCGAATAGATATATGAAGCAGGTTTTAATAGCTATGTTGAGATGAAGAAGTTAGTTCAAGATACGAAGGAGAAAAATTCATCATCAATAATGCATGTACAGTCTATTCTCAATCTATTTCACAGGGCTGATTTAAACTTTTTATCAAATGTTTTACTTTGTCTCTAACAATGTACTCTGAAATACTAGGAGAAACCATTAATTACTTTCTAATTACTAACTACGAACAGATTAATTCATTTACTTAATTTGAAGTGAAATTTGAAGGGTAAATGAATTAACACTGATATGGTACTACACTAAGTACACCTACTAGGTGATGTCACATTTTCACTTTCCACCTCCTTTGAACTGTCGTTATATTCTTTAGAAACTAATTGCATGATGCATATTTACCTTCCTTACGGTAGGGACTGTGTGCAGGACCATTTCATGCTACCTACATTAGCGTGATGTATGAGTTCGTAGTATTTGTTTTCAACATGGTAGAGCTGCTGTGTGGGATTTGAGTTATCGTTAGCCATTTGCTACCTAAAATGTTTACCCTGTAAAAATGTGTTTCATTTTTCATGTTTGAAGAAAGAAAAGAAAAAAATAATGTTAACGCGCTGAGGTTGTCACTTTATCAATATACAAAGGCCCTCCTATATTTTTAATGATGGAATTAATACCGCAGAGGCTTAAATAATTT
Source organism: Vandiemenella viatica (assembly GCA_031002005.1). Lineage (NCBI taxonomy): Eukaryota > Metazoa > Arthropoda > Insecta > Orthoptera > Morabidae > Vandiemenella > Vandiemenella viatica. The sequence continues at coordinate 237,465,475 of CM061919.1, read as the reverse complement.
TGAGTATAAACTGCGATAGTTGTACAATCTTGACAGATGGATGCAATTAGTGTAAGGAAAATCGCAGACTGCATTGACAATTGGTATTGGAGTGTACAGCTGTCCGCAACCTTGTCGCGGGAAACTGTTCACGTAGGAACGTGCGGGAATAATAAGTGAATAATTTTTATACACAAATTCACCGAAATCGTGACCGCAATACCATTTCGGGCATCCACGCTGATCTAAAGAAAACAGAAGTCGTCATGTTATGAGAAGAAAAGTGACTGTGTGTGTGAGGTAAACCAGATAATAGTATATGTAACAGACTGAAAGTGACTAAACTGTTTGTGTGAGAAGAGTAAAAGCATTTTCTCTCGTTAGTTCTCACTTAATAGAAGGGGACTGGTCTGTGAACAGCAGGGAAAATCTTGAAAATTGTGTCAGTGTTCTAAATAGTGTAGCTCACCAAAAGCTCATCATAATCCCATGAAATGTTAACCATATTTTAAAACAACTTTTGGGAGAATTTTTATGTATGAACTACAGTATTTGGTTTTAAACTTTTTTATTAATTATATTTTGTGTTGCATATGAAATAAAGCAATTAAATTATTTATACACATCATAGGTACACATATCTCAATATACAAACAGAGTAGAAGCTTGATTTTTTCCCTGGAATTTATTTACACTATTATCTTTAAAATAGACCATTATAAAGATTGTACTGTCATAAGTTATTAATTAATAATTTTTTTAAATTTGACTGTCAAAAATGTTAGATTTGAACTCATAGTTTTTCATTAAAAAATATTTAATTTTCTAACTAAAGTAACAAGAGTGGTCTACTTTTTAGTTAAGTATGATTTAAAACAGTATACAAAATTTAGCTATCTATCTTTAATAGTTTTCAGCTTATGTGTACCAGAACATTAAAAAATATAACTTACGGGAAATTCAAGTTAAAGTAAAAACTTGTTTTTCTATTAAACTTGCATAGCACTAATGCATCCCAGGTCCATATTCATCTTGTTTCCTGTGTTGTTCTTCCTCTGTTCTCTCTTTCAGACTTCTTCTTCTTATTCTTGCTTATTTAGGGGCTCCCAATACTGATTTCTCTGCTTCAATGAGTCTCCTGTGATCAATGGCAATTAGAGCTCTATTTATATTTAGTCCACCAGGCACTCCCATCAATTCCATTACCTTACACCTTGACACTGCACCATCATTGAAACAGAGGACAGCATCCAGGACACTTATTTTTAAAGTATTCAGTCCTACCAGAACAATTTTTGGTATCTGTTCCCACATACAGTTGTTAAAATTTTCATTTGGGTTTTGAGCCCTCCCATGTAAACACATCTCTAATAATCTTGTCTCTCTAAGATCCCTATATATAGGTTTTACAACTTCCATTATAGCAAATGGCAAAGAGTGTTTATGTTTGTAGATCTCACCTTGAGTGAGAGCCCTCTGGTAGGCACACCATGACTCACAGCCAGGTGGACACAATGCATGACACGGGTTGTCATCTGTGGAGCCTTTATGAAAAAAAGTAGCCCAAACTGCCTTTCTCATTCCATCTTGATTGTTTTTATTTTGTATTATGGCTTGTCCATAATAATACTGCAACCTGTCTATTTCTTCATCTGTAAGCCAACCATATCCACTAATACAATTACCATCAGATAATTTTTTTCCCTTCAAATTCTTCTTCAAATTTCTCAATCTTGTACCTGACCTTTTCTGAACATGTCTAACACATTCCATTTTTTCAATTTTTATGTCTCCATATGGTTTGGATTCACATACTTTTTGGTACTCTTTTGAATCTCCATCTCCTTAGTAAGATGTATACATAACACCATATTTCTCCTACGACCTGTGAAATATCTTCACAACACCTTCTGACCCACCCCTCCACTATAGCCACTAAAGTTAACAAAACATTTATGATTTACACTTCCACTAATACAGCCATGACAGTACTTGGTAATACATTCCACATCAAAGACTTTACCATTGTCCAAGGAGGTAGGTGTCACTACACCATTTAGAGAACTATGGCCTCTTCGTTGCCAGGATGCATCTAAGGCTGCAGCTATTGCCATCATTCATGGCCACACTTTCCTGAGCAGCATCTCTCATACTGTCATTTGCTATGTCTACAAAAGTCTGTAGAGTAATTTCATTGTACAAAATAAATTATACCAAAATTCTCTTTTTGACAGAGCTGTCAGCGTGGCACCGGGACGTAGTCGTGTGTGCAGCCACTTTTAATTTCTGTATTTTTGGTGCTTCCTTTGGTCCAATTTCCTTAAAGTAAACTTTTTCTTGCTCAGAAAACTACAGAGAATTTTTTAAAACAAAAATTGAAAAATCGATTTTTTGACACTTATTCACATACAAGTCCCCTTAATAGAACCTTCGAAAATTTATTGTCTTTTTTTAAGAATGTAAAATTGTTGAATAAATATCGGTTGATGGTTCGGTAACATTTCAAACTCTACCTGGTGATAAACTTCAATTAAATCGATTCTAAACATACAATTGAAGCGAGCGTACGATTTAACTTTAAAATGAAGTACCGATGGCCAGTTCAGTTAGTCAATTCAATAACCAGCGTGAGTGAGAATAAAAGTAACTGGGATCTTTTTACATAATCTAATCTGATTTGCCTATTTTTAAAATTAAATTTCCACATTCCCACAGTATGCAGGACTGTTATTTATTTTTAATAATATTTCGACAAGGTATCCTCAAAAATATTGCATATTAAATTGAACTCCCTGTAAAAATTATGTTGTAAAAATTATAAACAAATTAATAATAAAGGATTTTTAAATTGAATGGATTAATGTTTTTTTTGCGATGTACGCTTTAAAATATCTTATATAAATAAAAAAAAAAAATCAGTTGAAAAATTTATTCATTTAGTTCTACGCGAAAACTGCCAGAGCTAGAAAGATGGAAATAGTTGTGTTGTAAATGTTGGGAGGCTATATATCACTGAAAATTAAGGAAGAACTCTGTGATCAGTAATTTTGAAATAAAAGTGTCGAGTGTTTTTCAAAAAAACCTACAAACGATACAATAAAAAATGCAAACATTTTCAGAGGCAGTGGTTACCAGCGTTCAGTTTACACCGCTAAACATATCTGAAAATATTTTTTCATCTCTCACTAAATCGCGGATAATTATTTTCATCCACACAATTTCAACCAATTTTTTCATTATAAATGTAATTGTGGTAGTAGGAACTAAAGTAGAGTTTGATTACGAGTTCCGATGTTAAAGGAAGTTAAAAGATATGACAGACAAAGGAATGAGTGATTCGCAGAGGTTCTATCTTTCATTCAGAAGATTGAAAATCCTGAAATCGAGGACCTGAAACACTTTCTTCTGCCTGATTATAGCAGATGGGAAATGAAACTGAGATAATTCAAAATATGTGTGTATCTCTCTGGAAATCGCTATCGGATGCTTAATTAAGCGGATACAATTTCGTTTTTCATGTTGGCGATGCCATTACCAACAAAATATCTGTTGTGGCTGAAAGATTTGTCAGTCAGCTGAATGCATTCTTTGTAATAGAGTTGTGCCCAAAGTTCATACATGTGGCAGAAGGAACATGCAGAGACCGTATGTAGGACGTATTTCGATAACGGAATCCGTTAATTGCGGACTGGTGGTGGGTGTGCTATGTCCGGAAGTGGAGGAGTAGCAGAAGTATTCCTCTAATGGAACCGAGACGAGGAGGTGGCAGTGAGGGAGGGGTTAATTAATGCAGTGGCCTCGTGTTTACAGGCGTGGCGTAGGCTTGCCCGCGGAACAATGCGCCTGCCGACCCACTACGCTCCATAACTCAGTCGATGGCGTTGGCCGCTGGCCTCATTACGGTCGGCGGGGGCTAGCTAGGCCACCAGCGGGGCGCGGCGCTCGTTGGAAGGCCAAAGTGTTTTCTTTGCGGCGGCGCTTCGTTCCTTTTCTCTCCTCTCGCCTTCACTCTCAGTCGGAACGAGTTCCAGACGAGATTACAGGAGCCTTCTCACTTGAAGAGGAGACACACTTGGCGGACTGAATGAAGTTAGTTTTTCGCTCCACTTTAAGGAGTAGGCAGAGAGACTGTTAACGCTTCCGTAAAAACACATTTTCTTAATTTTTCGTTTACTTCTAACTTTCTTTGGTTTCTGTTTCACGATTTTTAACTAATTTTATTTTCCACTATTAGTTGTTTCACTGCTGTTATTTTTCGACTGTAATCATTGAGTTTAAAATTAGTTAAAAACTACGGACCCAAAACTGATCCCTGTGGTTAACTACTCATTTTGCTTCCTGCAGCTTTAAGAGATCCAGAAATGAACCACTTATTTCACTTTTACTGATATCCTCTTTGAATAGCATACACGGATCAAGAAATTGATTTTCAAAAAATGAAACCTGAATGCTGTAGTAAGTCCGGAAAATATTTGGATCTATACCAAACTGTCCGTCTCACTGTTTGCAGTATGTCCATTGGGAAAGAGTTAACAGTGGATTAAACATAGAAGAAGGATCAAATGCACTTCGATTCTTGTAGTGCTAAGATTTGGATATCGAGTTTTTATAATGTTTCTGTTAATTTCTTCAGTTTACCAACTTTGATAAGCGATCCAAGAAATATTTGCATAGCGGCGAAGAGATTTGGGAAGTTTCGATACATTCCCACATGATGTTCTCGGTCTCCCATAATCAAATTACGAAGAAAACCTGTTGCATTTACTGAGGCGGGAGAAGTTGCTTTGATAGCAGAACGTTTCTAGCATGCTGTATGTTAAACGTATGGGGAGATCACTCTCTGTTGATCTCAATATTACAACAATGAGGCTTACAGCTTACCTCCAGGTATTTTCCGGTCTATTGTTTTACGGCTCTTAGTCAACCCCTTCCCTATATCCTGTCTTCGGACAATCAACAGCTACTAGTAAATTACTCAATACACCCAGTAACGGAGTTGATTAGCTTTAATATTATTATAACAAATATAATCTTAGTTATTATAGAGCTAGTAAAACATTAAAGTGCCCTTCTAGGCCTGCGTATCAAATAGTAAGAGACAATAGATGTTGATTAATAGGAGAAAGATGGAAGAGAGAAACAGAGAGAGAGTTATTGGATAATCTCCAAAGATTTCACCAATTCACTTTTCTGAGTTCTGTAGTAAATGACACCGGTTACTGTGATATGAAATCAAGAGGTGCATTATTCTAGGACACAGAGCCACTGATTATTCAGACAAGATATAGGCAGACAAAGCAAAAGCAATTAACACAATGAAGGGTTTAGTTCAGTCATTTGTTTTTTCACCTGTACAGAATCCAAATTAATGCGATAGAAATGTGGTGCTGGTGGAGCCTGTTGCGAATTCCATGGATAACCAAGCAAACAAACGATCCCATCGTACAAGAAAAGGGGTTAGTGAGCCGTCTGTTTCCTTTCGTGGATCAGAAAATATTACACCTGTCTAGTCACATTATGAGACAGAAGCACGACAACGTGGAAAAGCTGACTGCACGACAAAGGTAATTGCAGAAGGCTGCGGGGACGTGTCACAAAAAGAGGGAGAGCTCATATTTTTGATGTCGCACTTTGTCTTGGAGAATCACTGCCAGGGAGACTAATGAAAATAAAAAAAATGATACCAAGTGCCAAATACTGTAACGAAGACCTTTGGTGACTGTACTCTAGCATGAGTAACAGGACAATGGGAAAAGATACTTAATTTCCAGTTTGGTACAGGTTCCAGGAAAACAACTCTTTTTGGTCTTTACAGCTGGTAGTCGTCGATGTCATTACAGTCAGGAGAGGGTGAGAATGCAAGGAAAGGATGAAAATTCAAACAACCCCAGCACTAGCCTAAAGGAATTTACTGGAACCAAGGAAAATCGAAATGTAGATAGATGGACCGGAGATTGAACCAACTTTACCAACACACCCAAATTTTAGTCACTGAGCTTGGTGAATGACTGGTAACGCTTGGTTTCGCACACTGGAGTACACGTGTTTGAACCCCAGTTCGGCAATCCAGATTTTGGTACTACATGGTTTCCCAAATATATCCCAAGTGAATGCCGAGATGATTCATTTAAAAAGGAATGGCAGAATTCTTTCCCGCCAGTTTCCCCCAGTTCTTATCCGTCTCTAATGATCTTAATATCGACGAGGCGTAAAGAGGTATGAAAAAAATAAATACTGAACGTTAGTTCTTCACCCACTAGACTAGATGAAGGCTTAACATGGTTGCTATGAATTGTGAAACGACCTAAATTTTTATTGAGACTCGAAAGTATCTAAGAGAAATATGATATTTCGTGGTCAGATTTGCGGTAAAATCCCTTTAATCAAGGATCTGTCTGATAAACTATAAAGAAATTCGATACATACGGATGAAATTTCCATCATGAAAGCGTTGATCTGTTATATTAAGCTGTGAGAGGATCCACCGGCCTCTGTATTCTCTTTAGAGCTATTTTGTGTTCCATTCTACGGGTTTCAACAAACCACACGCAACGACTAAAGAAGCGAGACAGGTAGGAGAGAAAAAAAAAGAACAATTCTCCATCCGAAACCTGAACATGCTGAGGAAGTGCGCGCATTTCTAGCGTCACAAAGAGAGGTACTGAGAAACAAAAGAGCGGAGCTCAGCTGTAAACTCTTTGTTTCCTGGCTGCAACAAAGGACTGCCGCTGAGCCGTGAGCCAGTGTAAACTCTTTGGACGGGAAATGAAACCCGGCCGCGCTGTATCGCAACGGAGAGCGCAGCGTCAATTATAAACCAAACGCAATGACGACACGCGTTATGACGCCGTTCCGAGGACACAATTAGACGCCCTTCGCAACTGTGTAGGCGAGGTTGCTGCCCGACAAAGTTGACTTGGCGTCCTACGCATTTCTTAGGTTCCATTGAGACAAAGAGAAGCACAGTATCACTATCGTTTGATTTAACGTAAATGGAGCATATGACCAGTGGCAAACATCTACACACCCTCTTTCCCATTTCATGATTTTGTTTTTAATCTCAAATTCTTTCAGTATGTAGCGGTCATATGTTAGACCAGACATTAATTTTTATAAATATGAAATAATGGATTGGCAGCACTATCATAACCGCGGTCCCGCAATTTGATGATGTATTCTTATGTAACTTCACGAAACTATATATATATATATATATATTTCGCTTATTTCTTGAGCTATTGAATGTCAAAAATCGGTTATAGGTATATTTCCTTGTGCTTTTGATGACGTTTTTCTTCTGGTCCAGGTCGTACTTCATCCCAATCACAACCACTAGGAAGAAAGCAAAACACCTATTTTGCATGTCCATAGAGTAGTTCCTGAGGATTCTGGTCCAGGCTATATCTCAACCTGACTACCTTAATTTCTCGTGAAGTAAGCGAGTTATCAAAAAATTGTATTATTTGCTTTAGATTTTACTCTATCGAGTCACAGAAGAATTCATCATCGAATTTGGTTTAGGCGATTTTTTCTGGTCCAGGATGCATTTCAACTTTTGAGACTGTATATCTCGAGAAGTAAGCGATATATAAATATTTTTCAGTTTAGCTTTGTCTCGTCTCGTCAAGTTACATACCGTAGAATCCTAAACGTATTTTTATTACGAATTATAAATGTACAATACTAATCCTATTTATGCGTATTTCTTAATGTAGGGAGTTATGGTTGATTTTGAGTACAGAAAAAAGAAAAATTATGAAGTAAAGAATTAGAGATAGCCCAAGATGGCGTAACAGTAAGACGGCAGCGTGGTTCAACGTGCAGAAATTGTGTTTGGATGGAAAAACCAGTTAGCTGTACAAAAGTTTATTACGGTGATGAACGAATTAGTCACGCAGATCTGGAAGTTGTAATGAGTTTGTTATTAAGTAAGTGTGAAAAAAACGTTGTATTTGATTTATCTCGCAAAGTTATTGATGGGTATTTGGACGTAAACGAGTATAAAACACGTCCAGGTAGTATAAACATTTTCTTTCATATATTATTAAAGGAAGAAACGAGGAGTTTTTCCGGAAATTGTAACCCGAGTGCTAACATTAAAGATCAACAATAAAAGGAGACGCAAGATATACTCGTCCTGGCTGGAAACGAAAAAAAGTAATTTAATGTAAAAGCTAATTAATAATAATTAGTTTAAGACACGGTAATCGAAAGGAAACGATTGAATGTGCATATAACAGTAAATATAGACGAATAATTTCATTCGGGAAATGTTTTCTGAGCCGTATCCCATGATGAGGTTAGGATAGGTGGGTTAGAAGTGCAATCACACTATCCTCCTTCCTATATTCTTTAAGAGTGACTGGTCGCGGCATTTATTTTGAATCCATGATGGCCCACACCATTATCTTTCGGTAATACTGGAGTATTCCATGCCTTCACAACTACTTTCAAACTCCCAATGATATTGGAAAAAGCTAATTTAGTGGTTCTATATACCAACCGAAGCAATAGGTAAAAACATCACTACAAACATGGCGTTTGTATGTAACAAAAATGGTTCCACTAACGTTTTGAGTTAATGTTTACTTCTTAATAAATACATTGCAATCTTGTATGATTCATAAATTCTTATCTTTGCCTTCCTCTACATTTCTTAACTTCTATTGGTCCATTCATTAGCAATTTAACTTATCCACCAGGTCACTCTTCCTTTCACGAAACTCTTCCAGAAACTTGTTTCTCCATCCATAAATTGCACATTCATTTCCTACTATGCCTGTCAGCTTAACTTCCAACATCCTACCATAACACCATATTTCCAGTGATTCAGTTATTTTGATTTGTTAAACTTCTAAATTCCTGTCTTCCGTAAAGTTATGTCCTTCATAAATGTAGTTTAGACACAGTCCTTACATCCTAACTGTAATATGAGTATAAAATATTCTTACGTCAAAGATTACACGTCAAAGGGATAGGCAAAAAGTTTGCAACTTCTTTTTAAGGGTCCTATGTCAATGAAAAACTGTAATTAACAAGCATTCCACAGCTTTGTCCTAACTAGAAGTGTTTCCACTTCATAAAAAAGTTTTCTCTGAGTCATAAGTCAATTTTCGTGACTAAAGATTTTATTTTCGTTGAAAATTATTTTCATTATCTGTATTGTGCTTCTGAGATGTTGTTACTTCAACCATGAATTTTGATTTTACCACTTAAATAACAGCATTCTCTTTCTTCTTCTACATCTGACCCTATTTTCTTATTTAGCTGTACAGTATCTTCTGCTTTGCCACTCAGGGCACAGTTACATCATTTGCAATTTTTCTTTAAAATTTTCTCGCTGCTCAGCAATTCCGTGGATAGTATATTTTAGTGTCTGACTGCCTCACCATTGCATGTGAAATCAGGGGCTCACTAAGTTTCCCTTAGTGAGGGAATGCTTGAATCTTACGCTTCGTTGTTCTGAATAAGTATATTTTGTTTAAGTCAACGTTTAGTTTTACCGAGACCTATCAACTGGCTGAAACAGCAGGCAGAATGGCGAGCGAAATTGACGCGAGAGTGTGAACTCAGGATGGCCGACCACCCTCACGACGCGACGGAGGCAATGCAACCTCAGCCGGATAGAAAATGACACGAAAATGTTTGGAGCTTTACTTGTATATTAAATTAAAGAAAAGGAATAAACCTATAAAGCTTCATTCGTCGTTATACAGGAGAAAGTGATTAAGTAACAAAGAGCTTGGTGGCATTTATGGATTTCTATGAAAATAAGGAATGAACTATAACAGGAACTAGTTTTTTTTTATGTAGAGTATCCTTGACAAAACCTGACAGCTATCTTACATGGTGACCGTGACAGGACTGAAACCTTTCAACCTTCGTATTGGGGCTCGGCGACCGACCCATTTGATCCAATATGACATCCAAGTATGATATCCGGAGTATCCCCACACAACTGACTCGTGGTGACTAAATATATTCTTCTGCAGCTAAACGGAATCTACAATTTATGCGTTACCTTGCACCTCGAGTCTATTACTCCAAATATCTCTCCCAATATCCATCCATGTCTCATCGTCAAAATATCCCCTTAAGAAACCACCATTCTAAACATAATTGTTTTATCAAACCATTTACTGATTGAATTAAAGTTTAGGCACCTCAGATTTAGCTGCCTCGTTTTACACTCTTTTCAACTTATAATGACACATTACAAGCACGTGTAATTACATAAAAGGAAGATACGAAAGATTATGAAGGATATTTCAAAGTAGATTTCTAGTGAGCTTGTGGCTGTTAGCCAAGACCAACGATCGGACATCAAATCCTTGAGGAAACCAACCACACCTCTTCCCTCATGAACCGATAACGAGGAGTGGAGGCAAATTGCTGCAAGAGAGAACGCTGTCGGTTGAGTTGAGTGTGTGGGAGCATTTCCCCGAAGCGGAGGATCGACTCGAGTTCGAGCCAACCGCGGTGAAGCATCGTCTTCAGATCTGAGTGTAGGATCGCTCTGGTTCGCACCCAAACTGATCGAGCCTTGAGCTCCCTGTATGAAGGACTACGGCTCTCGTTTTCACACAGAGAGACTGCGACCTATCTGATGGTAGCGGTGCAGGAGGGCTCAACTGCTGGTCTCCGTGAGCCGTCTGGGGGATCAACGACTAAGGCTACTCGTCACCAAAGACGCCGAAGACGGCCGCATGACTCCAGCAAGAATCTACCACCCTCTAACGTCGGAGAGGGCAGAACGAGATAATGTAAAGGCTACGAACTATTGCGTGTGAAGTTTTTGGTTCAGCAATGGTGCCGATTTACCCAGAAATGACCTTGAAAACGAATCTCAGAGCTTGGCTAGTGTAATTAACAATCTTAACTATCATCATGTTTTGGAATTATGATAAATTAATATGTATTGTGCCCGAATTAGTTTCTACACCTGAACACTATTTCATTCCTAATGAGTCCCTTTCATAACACTCTCAAGTAGATGCAGGACTTCTAAATCTTCCTAATCACTTCCACCTTGTCTCCTACCACACTGTGTCTACTACCAGACGGTATACCAAGATAAAAAATCCACTCCCCATTCGTGGCGTAATTATACAAATTGTAGCGCAGAAGTGGTCGTGATCATATTATAATAACATTTTATAATTATTTTTGATACTAGGCGTGGACATTTTTATTCCCAGAACCTTTAATATAGAATTAATAACAACACATTGATTGCATTACAACCAAATTCCATCCACTTAATATAAATTATTTGCGCTACAAGTTTTTTAAATTACTGTTCAACATTCATTACTTTTTATAACTGCTACGTTACTCTTCTGTGGTCTGGGTCTCTCTGTTCGTTTAACACAAAAATTAACTAACTAATTTTGACGAGGTTTTCACGGTGTAAAAGCATATCATCTACATTAAAATCTGCTCTATATGTTATTACTACACATGACCGGGAAACGGAGCAAGAAATGATAATCTGTTATTTTCATGTATACATACGCACCAAATACAATCGCAAGCAGAGATTTCACACAGCAACCAATATAACAACAGAGTAATCCTAAAAAATCCTAACGAAGAAATTTAAATTATTTATTGGGCTGCTGTTCTTTGTATTTGGCATTAAAATAACATTTATACTTCACTAAACAGTAATGTCTAAAAATTGGGAATACGCCTTCATGAATTTATGAAATGTGAGACTAAAGAATTTATTGTAGTAATTGAAGTGTTCTTTTTTTTCTTAGATATTATTCGTTGTTTGAGGCAATTCCATGGAATTTTCATATTTTAAAAGTCTCTGGTGGTAGAACTGTTTCGCCTCAAACAGATTGCGATAGATGCCGACATATTGTGGCCATGACTTAACGAAAAGAAGATTTTTTAAAAAATTAAATGTTGCGAAGATGCTATATAACGTACCTCATCTACGTCTATACGGGAGAAGCTATGTAACTGGTACTATTGCTTGAATATGGTAGTGTAGTAAGGGACCCACATTTTGAGAATCAAATATAGGAGTTGGAGAGGGTGCAAAAAAGGAATCCTAGATTTGTTCCTGGGAATCACCACAATCAGTAGCAGATATGATAAAAGAGTTGGAATGGGATTCATTGCAAGACAGGAGGATTCTGAAGAGAGTCATGGGAGTGTGCAAGGCGTATATTGGTGATGAGGCATTGAAAGATGACCATGACCACAAGCTGGCACTCGATTTCAAGCACAAGGGTGCAGAAAAATTCTCTGTTTTTAGATAAGGGAGTCAAGGATTGGAATAAGTGACCAAGGGATGGATAATTTACCAAAAACGATGAAAGTTTTTACAGTTGAAATTTGTAGAGGGCAAATGTAGGAAGGGTGGAAAGTGGGTATGTAGAGAAATTGCCACCGGAGCGTGCGCTCCATTGCAATTAAAATTAAATTTAAAAATCCTGTCAAAAACGACGCGCTGAACTGAATGTTTTGGCACTTCATTTTTTCGCAGTTGCTTAAGCAAATAAAATTGTTATAAAATAACACCCAATGCTATTCATCGAACTTTCAGTTAAAAAAAATAAAATAAAATAATAAAAAAAGTTTCTGTTGTCGGCCTTATCCAGGCATTATTTTAACATTACCAAAAATTGCGCTAATATTAGCTCGAGAATATCAAAGCTTCAATCACACGCGCATACCTATGTTATGCCACGTGGTATTAATTTTAATCGCAGTACAGGCCGCATAAATCACGATCAATGTGTATCTATTTTCATTCAAATGAAATAATAATTATATTTCATAGCGCTCATGAAAGCAACTTAAATTCTTTTTAAAACATTGAATAACTTATTCCCTCAGCTGTAACGACGAATGCTTATATTTTTATTCGAAAATGAAAGCTTCCATCGCACCCACATTAATATATCCACTGCATCATGATATAAACGCGCAATCAGAAAACTTCTACATCCAATAAAAAGCAACTAAAATCAGTAACTTGATTTGAACGTCATGCATATTTTTTTAATGTTCTGTCAATTAATTTCTTCGTAGATGCTTACCTAAAAAGAATTTTCATAAAATAATTTTTTAGAAACATCTGTGAACGTTGTTGCTTCACCAACGGGAAAGTTACGGTCATGATTACACAGTTACTAAGCTTGGCCTTTTATTAGTATTCGTTTATATTTCACTATTGCAATAATGGTACGGTTAGTTGATGCATGAATATTATGTTTCCGGAAGATTCAATATTTTTAACATTTTGGGTGCCCATGTTCACTTTAAAGAAGTGTTCTCATTGGCTGTAACCTTTGTACTGTTCAGTTTTTAATGAATTAGTTGCATGACGTTGGATGCAGCAAATACACTGGAGATCATAACATCAGCCAATCTACGGTTGCTATCACCCAATCTGCAACGTTAGAGTAAATTGTTTACAATGTTAACTGAAGAATGTAATAAACAACAATTTCAGGCAGTTTTATATTCCAGATATTAAGGTAAAATACTCAATTAAGCCTTCATCATACATTTTTCGTGGCTCCAAGATTCGTTACAGATCATTGTGTACTCAACGAGAAACCTTTTTATTTTTAGAATTTATGTTTACTCCATGCAAAATGAAGATAAACACCAAATAAATATCGTTTTATTGGGTGCAAAGAGAGATAAAGAGAAAAAGTTTTATTGCTGTTTGAACGGGGAGGGATTTATCGCCACGCCGGATAAAGATGTAATTTGAACTATTAACACCACCACGGATCAGAAGCCTGCAGATAAAGAGTGTAAGGAAGGCGCAGGAACAGATGCATAATGTACAGTCAACACATGATAAACACTCAACACGACCCCTGGGTCGTTTTTCGTTTCACAGAAGAGCTCCATTGTGGCAGAACACGACGCGACGGGCCTGTGTTTGCCGCTCAGATTTATGTCGCAACCTAAGTTTTATCCTCGGGAAGTTATCGAAAAACGTTTTGCATGACATTATCTAAGAAAATTGTCCCCTTCACGCCGCATCTGCCGGTATGATAATACCCCCTCTAACTTCCCGGTAATCTTTGTTCTCATACCACCGATAAAAAAGACCGGACCATTTTCGTTATTTAGGGGGGTAACATCGTGTAGAGATATTAATATTATCTTAAGGATCGGTAAATACAAAAAAAAAAAAAAAATCACAGAAAACCACAAAAAAACCAAAAAAACTTGAAAACAAAATATTAAAAAATCGTTTTGAGTTGTGGTATAATGTACAAATTGTGACAACAAAAACAGAGGCTGGTTTATGTTTCAATATTTATTTTGACACATCAGTAGTCAAAAATTAAACTACGCAGAAGGATATTTGTGAACACTGATGACAAATTATTCATCCATCTACACTTGCGGCCACTTATTTTGTTATTATTTCCATTCAGTTTCATTAACTAACTTATTAATAGACTTGAAATGCCGACGTGCTTCTATCTTTACTATCTAACAGCACAATTCAGATTACTAACTTTTACAATATCCTAACACTTATGGTTTCTCTTCGCTCTGTCGTATGCCTAGCGTTTGATTCAAAATACAGCATACTTCAGTTACATCTTACAGAATGTAATTTATTTTTGATCTCAGATTAAATGTAACTTCAATAACGTCATGTTTAAAGTTACTTTATTTTTATAGTATCCTACTCCTGAATGAAAGATTCAATCTTTGTTAATTCACTCAATTGTTCACCTGTTACCTCATAATTTCTGAAACCTAAAAGCAATAGAAATTTGAAATTGCGCTCAATTTTATTATTACCTAACCTTAATGCCCTTAAAGAGTAAAATGTGTGAAAATCAGAAGTTCTGAAAATAATATCAGGTTTCTGTGGTGGAAGCTGAAGGATTTTTTTCCCCCTAGACGATCTTCATGTGAAACAAAACACTGATTCGCAAGAACTCTCAAAATGTTTAGATTTTTTACTATTCTACCATTTTTGCAAGATTTTGTTAAAAACCATAAAAAATAATTAACCTCTCTCCCTTAATTCCGCAACAACTAATGCTAACAGTCTTTCAAAATTTACAATGGTATGTAGTCCCCTAAAGATTACTGGAAAACTGTAGTGTTATTTTTGGAGTTTATAAGTTTTTCACAAGTTTTGACAAATTTTATACTTCAGCAGATAATTCATTTCTAAAAAATCGGGTATATCATTCGATAGAGTAGTTATTAGTAAAAATAAGTTTTTTAAATCATTTTAATAATTTTGAAAGAAGTGCTATAATTTTTCCAACTGAGTTTTTCATTTGACTGTTTAATTGATTTATTACCATATAAAAAGAACTCCATTTTAAAATCGCATAGTACTGAAATTTACATAAAAAGGTACTAATGATTCTGATAGAAGTTTCAATTACTCTATACCATTCACAGGTTTTGGCGTTATAAAATCTCTACTGATTTTATGGATGATGATCTTATAACAGAAGACCATGAGAAATAATTTATACCAAAATTCGTACGATTATTTGTGTGCAAACAATTTACTGAGTCACTGTTATGAGATTGAGTCTTTACTATCCGAGATTCATGATGACCACCATATGCCTCATCTAATAAATACTTTTGGTAATTGCACCTACACTTACTTTACTCAAAATCTGATCGCAGGGCACAATTAAGACAACTTCTCGTATTTTGTGATTAATCTCAGAAGGTGGATAGCTTAACTTTGAGCTGCAACAACTTCCTTTAAAGAACGTTTAATTATATTATGCTAATGAAAGGTTTAGGAAACAAAAAATTAACACCTAATCACATAAAAAACTTTATAATTTTACATCACGATGATTTTGACTGATAAGCATGGTTGGCGCGCATTAAATCGTCACTATCCTGGATTGGGGAGATGCAAAGGGCACGGGTTCGAATCCCCGCATACCAGCCGTCCAGATTGCGGCTTCTAGACGGTTTTAGCTTCTGGACGGTTTTACACAATCTTCTACGCCACAGTCTTTAGCCTCATGAACTACACATTTAACATCTAGAAATTACTCTTGCCATACAGAACACGATACATAGGATCATTGTGGGACTGAAAAGAGTTCATGAAATTTTCTTCAGTTCATCAAGATAACATAATTCGCGGTTGAAATTAGTTCGGAAAACATTTGCTGTAATTTTAACTGAGATTTCTTCAGTGGCTCAAATACACTTCTGTACCTTACGTGTCTACACGTGAAATAGACTGCGTTAGTGTCAAGAAAAGCCGTCTTCAATAATTTATTCGTGTTCATTGGTTGAGATGCTCCGTTACGTAATACTGAATATTAACAACTTGTTTTAATTATTGGTGAATGATATGAATCTGATGATGCCATCTGTGTTTCACTTTTAAGTGGTCTGCTAAAACAACTATAGGTGGAATAACCGGATGGTTCGTTCATAAAGGCCATAACATTTTTTTCTTTACTTTCCTAACACAAAATACTTTCCATTTTCTAATGACAGTCGTTTATGAATTGAAAAACATAGTAAGGGGGAAAAATGCACTCGCAACTAAAGTTACCAATCGATATACCTAATTTTCTCTACAATTTTCCGTCTGGTTAATTCATGTCGCTAGTAATACATGAGGGTGTCCGGTGCCTGACACGGGGTAAGTTTGTTCGAGCTTCGGTGTGGGCAGATATTTTATTCGTTCAATTTGTTCGGTGGAATTGTAGTGGTACACGACTCATAATCTCTAAATTCTGTAACATATCCGTGGATTAAACTGGAACCCCTCCGCATGGCGTATAGAGTGACGGCGTGTGATACTGTTGAAAACGATTCGTCCGTCAAAAAGAGACATGAAATTTGCTGTCTTAAGGAAGAGTTGGTCTGACTGAACCAACTTCGGAATTCACTATCTCCTTTTCTCGTGCACTAAAACACTACCATCAATCAGCCTACATACTAGAGTCGTGCAAACGCTGTCTAGGCTCGCTCGGTTTGTCGCTGCCAGCGCGACCTCTGTCGGCCAAATACCTGAAATACAGTGCAGAGGACCGAGCATGAACGTAGCTCGAGCCTGGCAGTAGGCTCGGTCTGTTATTCACTAGCTGTGTGGTGACGAAGCGACGCTGGCACTCACTCCGTACAATCGGAACAGCCACGAACTGCATAGCAATCTTAAAATCACTAAATCGAAGGATGAAGTAACTCAAAAATTAAAGAGTGGAGAGAATATTTCTTGTGTCATTATTTTCTCCGTATTGTTGTATCATTCAATAAGACTCAAACACCGGGCACAACTCGGTGTTAATGAAAACGTAAAAATCAGCAGATTGAGCCAGATTTCAGCATTTCTGTGGCGATGTTTAAGCACTTCACAAAAAAGGGGAAAAATTTTCGTCCTGAACATATGAATGATCTTTTGGTTATTTACAGTCACGTATGAGAATGATATCAGATATGTCATTAAAGTGAATTCAATGTTGTGAATTAATAGGTACAAATCTTTACAAGACGTCACATATATTTAAAGCTTCTGTAAAAACCATAAAGCACTAACTGTGGATTCAGGGATTGCTTTATGTATATCAGTAACTATAGATGACTTATCTATGTTATGGTTTTTGTTGCAGTGTGTTCAGATTTCATGGTTTATAATACTTCCGTTACATATGTTTATCAAACACATACACGTTACATTTCATATCTGCAACGATTCAGTTGATAGAACTCACACAGAATTTTGATAGTAGTCATTGATATACTGCAGATTCGACAGTGCCCCTGCTGTACATTCTTCTCCAGTTTTCTATGATGTACCATCCTTATTACATGGGTCAGGAAGACATTATGAGCTGTTCCTGCATTGCCGAGACTTCGTATGTCCGCCGAGCCTTCGTTTTCCGCCGAGTCTTCGTTCTACCACCAGCCTGGGGAAGTTACAGCGGGCACAGCTCGCTCGGACCAACTGTAGGCATAGCCGAGCTAGTTCGAGCGTGAGCAGACGGAAATTTTCACGACACTAGTACATACAATGACAATCACGAACACTATCATACTGGCTGGAGAAGGCAAGAGAATACCACTGTAGTTTATCTCGCCTGGAACTTATCAAGGAGTATTAACTCCGTCCATAGTAAACGCATGCGGCCGGATGAGGCACCCATATCTACTGCTGTTGTTTGCTATAAGCCACCCCTGTTTCATTAAACAGAGGCAAACTCGGCGAATTTTAAGAAGTTACAGCCCGCTCTCTTGTGCAGGAAGAGTTTTGTTTGGCGAGTTGACCTGCCGTGCTGTGCGGCACTCGAACACGCGACCCCTGTGCATGCGACACGCCACATGTCACCGCGGGCGGGCGGGCCACTTGTGTGCTCGGTGGAGCAGAGCGCATCTGATAACAGCCGTGCCAGGCACTGCGCCACTGTGTCCCCGTCCAGCCCCGCCTGACCCCTAACACGACCGTAACACGACCGACCAACACTCAAAACGACAAACATCACAACTATCAATATCTGCTCCAACACCCGGCGGTGGATATACATGTTCATCTCTTATTTTATCTAAACATAATGTTTACGGAAGACCAGATTATTGAGATTATTGACCCAGCCAAATTTAGCTCCAAGTACCCTATTTTTTGTCTTTTTTCCCATTAGAAATCGTTTATTAATTACCATATTGAATGAATAAATTTTTGTTGTTGTCAGGGTAAAGCTGCTGCAACTAGGGACTGCCAGCATTTAAAGGATCCAAGGTTTATCCGTTCTGAGCGCAACTGCGCTTGCCTCAACATTCTACATGGTTACACAGCGGAAGCGGCACACGAGCTATAGCACGTCGGATCATTGCAATACTGGTAACCCATAGTTACGGTAGCTTTTTACGCAGGCAAACATGATCAGTAGTGCAGAGGAAACATTTAGCTGCAATTAATGAGATTTTATACTTTTCACATCTCTCGTGTAATGTACAGCTAATAACATTTAGTGTTCTCCGCAGTATTAATATTTTTTTCCTATGTTTCTGTCGTTTTAGTGCAAGGTCACCTTACCATCACTCAGCAAGTCCCTGTAAAAGCATACACTTTCTGATTAAATCAACGCAATCGATCGACCTTTGTTTACAAAAGGCTGTTTATTCAGCGTTTCGCAGAATATTCATCAGGCACAAGAATCTCTGACGAAGACGCCATCTTTGGAATGAAATGTCAAAAAAGAAAAAAAGTGAAGCAATGCAAAAACCCGAAAAGTAACTATATCAGGACCGTTTCAATTTGACGAAAAAATTAAATAGTGATTCGTTTAATTTGAAAACAAACAAAAGAAGATTTTAAGAAAACTTAACTAAAACAGTTTGTGATTAATGATACTTGAGGAAAGATTTCTCTAGGCAATTTAGTCAAAATATATGACTCTATAGCCAATTTTGCACCAAGGCCGTATTTAAATAAAATATCAAATTAAAGTATAACTTACTTAGTCGGATTTCGTTACAAACGACAGTCCTCTGAGACGTTTTCAGTGGTACTGGAGGAAAAGAGCTACTCTTCGAGGCTACGGTACTAGAAGCTGAGGTGGCATCAACAGATTGAGGACTTTCCTTCTCCTTATCCTTTCTGATCTTGCTGAAAGGTCATAGGGAAAGTTTTAGGATTTTCAGCGCCCAGAAAAAAGTCCTCTGTTTATGCTGATTGCAATTACTTATATTATAATTTGCTAATTTGACTAATTAAGTTATGCTGTTGTTGACTGCAGATTAAAAACTACCGTTAGGTGAACTGTTCTTTCACAAAAAAGAAATATTCTTATTGATTTGGGAAAGTATCTTCACGTCACAGGATAACCAACTTGCTAACATAACAATTTGCTAAAACACACTCGACTTCACTTGTACTAAATTGATGTTGCTCTTTGCATAGGACCGTAGACCTTAGAAATTTTTATGAAGCGCTTTTTGAATAATAACTTTACTCTGGAAGAAGAAAACTGAATCTGCAGAATCACTATAAATTCAGAATAATGGCACTAGTTTAACAAACTGACTGACTGACTTTTCATAATCGGACATTCCAAAACGGCACAAAGAAATTCATCCAGATTGTCAGTTTCTAATACCCTAGTAAATAAAAAGATTGACTGAAAACAGCGCGATTAAAAAAAAATAAAAATGAATGAATTTTTTTAAATGGAATTCGGCAACGTAGGCCATACATCCAGCTCATTGTGATATTATGATTCTTCCATTGATCAATTTCTCTAGTAGGTTGCAGCTTCTAAGCACAGACACCACAGGACGACCACAACATTAACACACACAACACCTAAACAACCATGCCCTCGGCCGGACTCGAACCGACGACCTTCCGCACGCAGGGTCAGTACTCTAGCCCTACGCTACCGAGGCCGGCAAAAAAGAGGTGTTAACGCATATTATTTAAAAACTTTTTGATGTAACTGGAAATCGATAAACAACTAGTGTGACCAAAACATCAAATGAGGTATGCTTCTGTTATGTTTCTGTTCCTTCGTAACTAGTAATACGGTTTCAAACTAATTTATATAGGAAGAAAAACGCATCTTATGTTACAATAAATTCCCCAATTCGTTGTCACTCAGTAAACACTACCCAGTAATCAACCAAAAGAAGGGATCAATCATGTGCTTGGAACATCGACCAACCTAGTTTTGATATTTCAAGAACCGTGGACTATTATATATTCAGTGAATGTCATACGAACTTAAAGGGCTTAATTTCAACAGTTCGTCGTAAAATCGTGGAGATAATTTTTGTCATAAGTTAAAAGTTAAATCTATTACTGTGATTTAGACAAGCAGCAATTTGGGTTAAATGGTTTAAGCTCTGCTTCTTCTGGAAAACGTGATTGGGTCACATATGTACTAAGAAAATGGAGCAACTGGGATACAAAACATTGTTGAGATGCTTTGCTTACCGGATACAATGGGAACCACATTATGAGTATTAAACACGGGAACTGAAGGGGTTTCATAGGCGACAGCTGCTAGATAAAACTTAATCTAGAAAACAACCAGTGACTGATATGATAAAGTAGTTGCATCAAGAGTCACTGGAATCCAGATACGACTGCTGAGAGTATATAAGCCATACGCTGCTGATGATTCCTGGCTCGATATTTTGAGAAGAATTTGCAGTAGTACATGGAAGGGAACAGAATACTATGACCTTAAACTAGTACTTGTTTTAAGGCTGGAAAAATGTTCATTTATTGGCAATGGAGTCAGATATTGGAATAAATTAACTAGGAATGTTTTGGACAATTTAACTTAAACATACCGAGCGTGGTGGGTGAGTGGTAAAGCTCTGGCCTTGTATTCGGGAGCACGTGGGTTCAAATCCCCGTTCAGGCATACAGATTTGGGATTTCCATTGTATCCCCAAATGATTCCAGGCGAATGCCGGGATACTTCCCTCAAAAGGCCATGGCCGAATTCTTTCCCGTTTGTTGTCTCCAATTCCACCTCGCCTCTAATAACATCGATGTCTACGTGACGTGTAGCCACAAGTAAAAAAAAAAAAAAAAAAGCCCAAAAGTTCAAAGAATTTAAAGTGGTAATTATAATAGTGTAAAAATATGTCTCTTAACCGAGACATATATTCTATCAAAGTTAAGAATAAATATGAAATTACGTTATCTAATACAGGTGTATACTCTAAAAAGTCACTAATGGTTACAGAACGTAAGCATTTGTTGCAGTAAAAGCTTTAAAAGGAATATAAACGGTATAGAGAAATCTTTCCTTAAGTAATGCTTCTATTTTATTCGCAACAAACATTACAGCATTGTAAGTCTAGCAGAATATATCTATTCAACAAAACTTACTTGCCTATAAACGTATTATTTAATGAAATCATTAGTTAAAAACATTTCAATTTATATTTTGGAATTAAGGTCTTTTGGTAATCACATATTATTATTAATATTATTAAAATATGTAAATGGATCTTATCGACTGACGCAAAACTTTCCACTGGGTTATTAGAAGCAGGGATTGTAAGTTCCTGGAGGAATGGGGGGAGTGTCAGTGCTACCACCAACTTAAGCTTTTTATGACATGCATATTTTTGTTTGTGAAATGTATAGTTTATAACGTGGAGAGTGGGTGCCGTCCCAACATTCACCTAGGTGACTGCGGGAAACCTCCTAAAAATAGTAACCAGGACGGTCGGCACGCTGAATCCGGGACTCGAACCTGGTCCCGTTGTAGCCCCCTGATAGAGAGTGGTGGCAACTTAACGCGAGCAGTAACCCTGTTCGGTCAGTCGCATATTATTATTCACTAGTGTAAGCCCGTTACCGTTTTTGCTTACAGACACGGTTCTAGAATAATTTCCGATTTTAAGGTCGAAGATTATTGCAGGTTTACCTGATATGGCTAAAATCGAGCCTGACTTATGTTTCACCGTAAGGGTTCGCTCTGTAAAATGTGAATAAATTCTCTAGCGTTTGAAGGGACTTAGAAATAATGATAGAAGAATTAAACATGGACAGAGACAACCGTGTATTTTACAACTGTATCATAGGTCGTGGCCGCTTGACCCGAAGTAGCTGAAATACAAATTTGACTTGTATTTTACCCTAGAGATTCACTCTGCAGAATTTGAAGAATTTCTATTTAGTTTGATGGGAATGCGATCATCAATCACAACAAAAATTGCTTCGAAAATATCTCGTTCTGTTCTACATTTATAATGTTATCTTTGGTGATCGTATTTGTAGCGGTCAGGGATATTACTATAGATTTGAGATTATGCGCTTTATTTAATAGTTAAGAAACTCCGAAGAAAGGAATTGAAGAACACTAATTTAGTTAACATATCTGAAGTCTAATGTCCACTTTAAATAATCAAATAACCCACGTACAATGAACACGAAAGAAGACCATCAACGAAAATGGTTAGTAAAACATGTAAGACGCAAATAAATCATATACTCTGGAGTCTGGACAAACAGCAATATTAGAGGAACTTTCGATAAAATTGAAATTTATCCTTGGCCAGAATGAGAATTTTCATTCGTCTTTACAGCAGAGATCGTGAGTAATTAAAGTTTCTTTATTTTAATTTTATTAACGGAATGTTACTAAAAAGTAGTTCTCGTTTTTTTGTTAATTGTTGCATTTTTTTAAAAAAAAAAAAAAAAAAATGCTAGAAAA
This sequence comes from Vandiemenella viatica, assembly GCA_031002005.1. Lineage (NCBI taxonomy): Eukaryota > Metazoa > Arthropoda > Insecta > Orthoptera > Morabidae > Vandiemenella > Vandiemenella viatica. The sequence goes on along the minus strand of CM061919.1, from coordinate 237,442,328 downwards.
AGCAAACCTAATAAATGTAATCTGTAAATTAATTTCTTAACAGTTGCTTGGCTATTAAATTGTGTGCATATCCTCTAAATTTAATAATCTTTGGTCGCTGTTAATTTGCGAGCGACGGCTGACACATAACGTCATCGTTCTCCAGCCAATAGGTGAGTGAGATTACTAGATTATATAGCAGAGTTGTGACGGAGCTTCTACTATTAGACTCTACACCCATTTGTAAATTACATGAAGTTCTACTTATCTTTTACTGTTCCAGGTAAGCTATACAGAACTTCCTCTAAAATATTGCACGAAATAAATTTATTTAAGTGATAAATTTCCTTAAATTTGCGTGGACTATGGCTTGAATACAACAAGGCTAAAGGAAGCAAGTTGTGCTGTTTTGTCGGAATGGCTGTGACTGGATGTGTTTGCCCGTGGATTGACTCGAGATTGAAGCCAAATCGTCTCCTCGAATTCAACATGGCGACACTGGGTACAAAGAGCTTTGATCTAACTTGCCTGTCACACAACGGCCTTTCCCATCACACGGCCAATATTTGTCTCTCCTGTGGTAAATACCAGTCGATCCGACCGACCGACTGTTAGTTTCCACATCATCGCGTCACTCTCTTTTCGTCCTCTCTGCATCCTTCATTCATTTTTCATCCTCCAATAACACTGCAGCCACCGACAGATGGTACGTGCCGTGATGTATTCCCAAGCTTATGAATATAACATACTTTTCGGAGTTCACTCTTACCTCACGCCGTTAGAAAGAGCTTTGATAAATTAAATTATGAAACGAAATTTCACTTCAGTGGCTGCAGTGAGGCGGAAGTTTCGAGCGGAATGGCAAACAGCACAAATTGTGGAACATTAAGTAAATTGTCACTGACTGAGGGAACAGAATTTTCTGGCATTGCAGTTCGTTGGAATTCTAAGTGAGTGACGAAAAGATTCGTTGCCTTTTCTCTGTATTAAGTAACGACTATATACTTTGGGTGGCCTGTACGTACAAAGATTCACTTTCTTATAAAAGAAATGAAAAAATAAACTTAATATTCTATGCTGATGAGTGCTTCAGCATTTTATAATGTTGCCCGGAATATTAATGCCTTGCTTTCTATTTAAGATTTCAGAATTGCAGGCTGATTCATTCGCCAAGTGAGTGTTATCCCACTTAAAGAGTTTTAACTTATCAAGTGTTGCTTCAAAAGCTGAATGATAATATAGAGTCAGCTTCTATTTTATTGTAATAACGCATTGAAATTAAGATCAAACTCTACCGCAGGTTATCAAGGCACATTAGATCATAAAATTTAAAATATCCTGAACGACTACGAAGGCAGCTGTTGGAGCAACATTTTATAAATCACATAAAAAAACTGTTAAACGCCACAAAACACTCCCAGAATGCCAGCAATGCCTCAAACAATCGGTTACAATTAGAGACAATTGAAACTTACTTAAAATTACTTGACACTAATTGAAATAATCGTAGACAAAAAATATAAAGAATTTACAAGCTTCTAAAATTGAATTGAACTAAATCTACATTCATCCGTGGTTAAAAACAATCTATACTCACCTCCAACTAATTTATAATAAATGGAAATAATCTTAAAAGAAATTATAACGTATTTAAAATCCACCAGACCGATGAGAAAAGGCGTATGTTGGTGATGGGGTTTGGAGGGATATTGGTAGAAAAATTAGGAACAGTGCATGCATTAGATTAGTTACAAGGCTCGCGAAATCTTAAAGCTGCAGGAAAACAATGTTACAATGAACTCCAACAGATCATCAAAGACCAAGAGGAAGACCAGCAGACCTATGAGACAAGGACACACGCAGGGTTGTTGGAGTTAACTGGCAGAGGATCGACCAAGATCGTTCGACCTGGAGAAGACTGGGCACTTTCTACCTTAATCATAACTCTAATGATTTATGTATGTATATAATGTGTGTTTTATTGCTGATAACGATAAGCAGTAAAAAAAATACGACGGAGTTTACATTATAAATTTATTGTTTGAAAATTGTTATGTATCAGACAGGGACGATGTATGATAGTCCATGAAAGAATGGGATTGACTTTAATCTGGTCACCTCGAGGTGTGTGCTAGAATTTGGCGCCAGTATTAAATTCCTCTGCATCCATTTCACGCCGTGTTCATTTTTAATCACCACCGACTGTCACCCGACACTAGCACCCATACACACACACACACACACACACAAACATTCTCACACTTGAATAATCATTTTTTTCCAATATATACATCCACGTGTGTCGACAACAGTATTTTGGATATAACAATTTTCAGAAAAATTCACCTCTACGACCGGCTTGCAGTATATTGTCAGAGAACATAAAATAAATTCTTGTATAACAAAAAGCAACTACCGTTAGTTAGGTCGAAGCATCGTCGTCTGGATACAAACCTCATATAGTACACAGTGGAAATGTCGGCTTTACCGTATACTAGTGTGTATAACGTATATGTAACAGTTATCTGTATATATAAAGATGAATGTATGTTTGTTTGTTAGTTTTTATGTTTGTTTGTTAGTTTGTTTGTTCTTCATACAAATCCACAGTTTTCATCCTATCTCGATGAAACATTGCACACTTATCCTTTGAAACAAGGAGAAAAATACTGTCTACATTTGGTTGATATATTATCTGTATTAATAATATAAGTTGTCTCATAATTTCGAAATACTACTGAATGGCGATAGACAGACGCGTTGGATATGGACGTCTGTATACTGCTTTTTCCGTGTATCGGTCACACAGCTCAGTGGTTAAAGCGCTTGCTTACAAATGTTTGGGTCGAGGTCTCCGGTTCAAATCTCCGTGGAGGCTGAGGATTTTAAAATTTGTTTTTGATCGTAAGAGTCACGCCTCAGCCGTAGGTTATTCGGATTGAATGTTAAACTGTAGATATCACAAAGTTAGGAGTGCAATGCGAGGCAAATCGTAGGTAGTCTTGCAATGCTGTAGATGTACAGTTTTTTACGTTGTAATGATTCCTCACGGGTTGTTCTCAGTCAGAGAGAGAGGGAAAGAGAGAGAGAGAGAGTGTGTGTGTGTGTGTGTGTGTGTGTGTGTGTGTGTGTGAACCGCAGTAATAATACTATAAATACGGAAGTAAGTCTCTGTCTTTTTGTTACGATTTGACGAGCAAATGGCTATATCGATGTTGATGGAATTTGACAAGAAAATCTGTAAGAAGGGCACAGGACATTTTCTCCGGTATGTTTACTAGTTTTAGTCACGAAATTTTGAGACCTTATCGAATGGTGACAGAAATATGTTATAAACTGATTCTCTTCAAGAGACTGGTTCGACGGTAGAATGATATAGTGTTAGCTTTCCTGTCATATTATACCGACTCGGTGTTATTTGGGTCCAATCCTTCGTGACCAACCACTATATATATTCAATTCTGGCAAAAAAATTCTTAATCCACGCGTACGAAGTAGCGGGTACGAGCTATTATGCATATAAAAGTAGAATTTTTGCTGGGTTTTTTTGTGAAAAATGTCTATTTTTCTTTGAAAAAAAAAAAAAAAAAAAAACAGATTCATCGCCTAAGGATACAAATGGTCTATCAAAAAATTTTAGGCTATGTATATAAATTTTCCTGGCATCGTGCCTCAACGTTAATAGATTTTTCAATGCTTTTTTGTATTCACGGTACGTTTGTTCTCACTAAGAAGTACGTTATGCCAAATTTTGATTCGAAGAGGGTGTTTAAGTATTGAATAAAAAATAAATTATCCCATATTTATCTTACTATTATCAATACTTCATATCATTTAGTGAAAGCTTTGCTACTTTCAACTTAATTTAATCGCTTTTGAAGAAATTTAAAATATAATCAGGCAGAATTTAGAGATTGTTTGCTTGGAAGGCGAGACTGAAGTTGTCTGAAGATACCTCGTGGTCACGGCCTGACACGGGAATCTGGTGTGGATATCCCCGACTTTTCCATACCGCGAACACTTTCATATTACATCCCGTATATCTTATTACATCATAGCCAAGCATCTATGATCTCTTCTGGACCCATGTTTACAATATATTATTAGTTTAAAATGTAAATAGATTTTTTTGTTGTTGAAGATATCAGTTGAATCCTTTACAGGTGCAAGGCTACATTAAAAGAATTAGATGATTATTCGTAAGTTATCAGTCACATCATTGACTAATGGTTACAAACGTTTATACACTATACTTATCTATAAAACCTAACCCGGGCATATTGGTACAAGAAAATAATTAAAAACTTCTGCCCAGATTTCGATGGAGTTTTCACCGTTTTAAAGCTTATAATCTTAACTGAATTGTTTGGTATCTCTCATTCTTCAAAGTTAAATAGCGCAGGCGCAGTAAATTAATTTCTGAAGATATAGCTTAAAACACCAAAGATCTAATAGCAATTACACGATGCATACGTCACACTTTGAAAAAAAAATCGTATCTTCCGATTTCTTCCTTGAATTGAGCTCATGCATTCTTTATACCGCGTAGATGGCCGTACTAAATGCGGAGAAGAAACTTCGTAAACAGGAAAATACGTAAATTAATAATTACGAAATAATTGTCAGTGAACATCGTTGCCGTAGAAGTTATCTCAGACAACGAAGCTACATTCTCTGACTACTAACAGAACATATGGATAGCAAGTTCATTTTAAGTGGACCGAGCGTGGTGGTGTAACCGCTAGCGTTCTGGCCTCGCATTCGGGAGGACGGCGGTTCGAATCCCCGTCCGGGCATCCAGATTTGGGTTTTCCATGGTTCCCAAATCACTCCAGGCAAATGCCGGGATGGTTCCTTCAAAAAGGCCGTGGCCGAATTCCTTCCCATTCCTTGCCTCCCGTCCTTTCCCGTCTCTAAAGACCTCGCTGTTAAAGAGACGATAAGCAGATAAAAAAAAAAATTACATAAAAATGAGTCTTTCATGCTATCAACAAATACAAATTTGGAAATTAATTCACACTTGATATTAAACTGTACAGATACGGTATTGATTTTAATTTTGAGTTCCAGTACCAGATGAAGTAGCATAATGAGAAAATTTTCAGTTCGAGTGGCAGATGAGTCAGCATAATGATACACACCTGAAGATAGATTGTGGGAAAATTCAGTCAAAATTGGCTCACCAGTTTTCAGCTAATGCTAGAATATTAATGAAAAAAAGTGTATTTTAACTTTGACCCCAAGCTTTCAAATTCAGAACATCCATTCAAAATATGTATTTTCTGCGCGATGCCGGAATAAACAGACACATTCCAGATACTTTTTATGTATGTGGTATATTAATGTTCAAATTTCTATTTTCGAGTAGCAACATATAACAGGGCTATATCTTCTTTCTAACCTTACCAGGCAAGCCATGTTATAAACTGCCGATGATTCCTTTTATTTGATTCGGCAGTTGTGCATATTAATGTAATACATTTACGTGAACATAATATTTGCTAAACCAAGAAAAACCACACATATATGGAACACCAATAACATGAGACGTTTATTGAAAAACATATATCCAAAATACAAAACCCTCGCAAGCCTTAACACAGTCCGTGCGCTCTCTTTTGTCTTACAGCGATTACCTCTCTCATACTAATTATATTATTCTTTGGCAGCGCCCGCTGACCAAAGATAATTGTCACTTAATGTCAACACTTAGAAGCTAGTCATAGCGTATATGCTACACCTGCCCCCACTTCGAGGCAGATTAATAAATATATCACAATTTTTAATTTGCCGAGAAGTTATTGAAATACACAATGGATGACACCATTATAGTTTTCACCAAAAACATATCTCCCAAACCGAATTGATGATGGAAATACTTGCCCCCGATAAGCTTCTTGCATACACGTAGTTCTACCGTAGCTTTTTCTTCCGCCTCTTCCAATTCCTTTCTGCCGCTTTTTCATATTCTTCCAATCCTTCATGTAATTTCTTTCTTGTTTTCCAGTTTTCCTTTTCATGAGACCATTCAACTACTTCTCTTGTACTTATATCAGGTGGGTCCTCTTTTCTCAAATAATTTGAAGTAAATCGGTGTCGGCCGTCATCGATTGGGTCCTGCAACAATACTTCCATCGATCCCTTCTCATCTTTCCTGTCAAAAGAAACATATGTAGCGGCTTCTGTATTACCGTGCCGGAAAAATACATTCGTTCTTTTATTGCTACCTGGACCTGGTACAATATTCTTTTCTTCGATTCCCATCTGCAATACATTTTCATCTTCTTCTTCGTCATAACTCCTTATAAAAAACATTCTAATTCCACTTTCATCATTTTCTTCATATTCATTCTCACTACTTCTGCATTCGTACTTTTCTCCGTAGCTGCTAGGAACATTTTCAATTTCTTCACTTTCGTTAATACTTAACGGTAGCTCGCTATCATTATCTGCTAATTCTTCTTCCTCGAATGTATCTTTTAACGACTCATTTCGTGCTTCCGCTATACTCATTTTTTCTTCAACAGCTTCTTCATGACTTCGTACTTGGCCTTCCAAAATTTCTTCCCTTTTATTTTCCACATTTTTCTGACTTTCTTCTATTTCTTTATTTAATGACACTTCTACAGTTTCAACAATAGTTTTCTCCTTTTCATCCATATAGTGATCCATTAAAACAACGACATCTTGCTCCATAACTTTCTTGATTTCAATGGTATCTTCCTTCATTGTTTTCAGTTCTTTTTCTGACTCCTTCTCCACCTTCAAATTTCTTCCAGACACACCTACTATCATTTCTTCTGTCCTTTTAATATTCTGATTAATACTTTCCATAATCCTTTTCTCAGATTCTTGACTCCTTTGTATAACGTGCGTGATTTTTTCATTAACGTCTTGTCTGGTTTTTTCTTGGCTCTGTACAAATCCTTGTCTGGTTTTTTCTAAGCTCTGCTCAAATCCTTGTCTGGTTTTCTCTATGGCATTTAATATCAATTCAAGATCCGTACTCTTTAGGTCTGTACTCTTTTCGGCACTCATTCTAGCAAATTTCATACAATTATTATATATAATACATATATTACAAGCAACAACAAAAGTATTACTACTCAGGAGAGCCAGTCGCCACAGCAAAAATCACTGCTTCATTTTTAACTTCTGTACTATACACTACTCACTCCTTATCAAAATAATAAATGATTTACTAATGAAGAAAAACATTCTCAATAACAATTACTGCTTCAGTTTCAAGTTCTTTACTATACGTCATTCACTCAGTGTTCAAATTTTAATTACTTTATTTTTCTTTATATGACTGATGATTACTTTCACCTCAGAACTTATAAATGAAATGTTCTCTACTTGCCGCGCTGCGTAGAATGAAAATCTGGAACTCACCGCTGCCACTGCGTCATCAGAAGTCCATTCGTTTAGGGTGCTATGCTCATTAGTAGTGATTAACACCCATAAATCCTGGCAGGGTCGCCAAATATAACAGTGGCTATATATTCTATTCAACCTTACCAGGCAAGCCATGTTATAAACTGCCGATGATTCCTTTTATTTGATTCAGCAGTTGTTGCATATTAATGTAATACATTTACGTGAACATAATATTTGCTAAACCAAGAAAAACCACACATATATGGAACACCAATAACATGAGACGTTTATTGAAAAACATATATCCAAAATAACAAAATCGCTCGCAAGCCTAACACAGTCCGTGCTCTCTTTTGTCTTACAGCGATTACCTCTCTCATACTAATTATATTATTCTTTGGCAGCGCCCGCTGACCAAAGATAATTGTCACTTAATGTCAACACTTAGAAGCTAGTCATAGCGTGCTACAAACATTAGAAGATGTCGTAATTAGGATTAAATGTAGCTTGGACCAAAATAAAAATTGACATTTCACATCAGAGCACCCAACCCACCCTATTCCGAGAACTGTACGGGTAATCAACATTTAGTTTAGTACCAGAAATGACTGGTACCAAATTAATGAAGTTTTGCACAAAGGAATCTTATGGGACGAATATAAAGAGTATACGACTAAATCGACTTCAACTCACCGTTTTCTAGTTTGCGGGCGACTCTATGTTTTCTTTAATAGACGTCGCGAATTTTATGAAAGTTTGTACAAATATTTCTCATTGGGTGAATAAAAACAGTGTACAGTTAAATCGACGCCAACTAGATCGGGCAACGTCGGTAACTCTGCTGGTAATTCATATATAGCACATAGAGATAAACATACACATATGCACGTACATCCAGCACAGACACACCTATATATAGACCATGCCAAATGTACCATGTCCTACTTCATATACCGGCTCATCTACCTCCATGCCCTTCAGGATGAATAATCATTGATGAAAAGTTTACTCTCAAAATCTAGACCAGCCTGCTGCTTGTACTTACATGTTTAAAAATTTTGATACTTTTCAATCGGAAGATGGGGCTCCAAGTCTTTATAAGAGCACTCATGAATTCCACATTTCTTATCTCTTGATATGAATATTTTGTTTAAGAATACATATTGGTTTTTCTGCGACTCCTCAGCTGACTGAGATAGCAATCAGGGAGGCTGGTGGAACTAACACGACAGTGTGAAAACTTCACATCATCTGAGTGGATGGTTAGCCATCCTAGCAAGGGCCGTAATGAAGACAATTCAATAATGATTCCGAAAGGTTCCGCGGTCTCTGTATGTACCATCTCCGTTCTACCGGTGGACCCGCGTCGATTTATGAAAACCTAACGTTTCTGCCATTGTGCTTTCATCAGATGAAAGCCACATCCCGGAGAACCAAGAAAATATTCAATGCTATAATGTTTGGCGCTTGTAAAGAGAGGCTATTTTATTATTAGTTTTAAAAAAAGTACGTCACCTGTTTGCACATTTCCTTCTTTGTTCTACAGGTGATTTCAGTAATTAAAAGGTCAATGGCAAATTAGGGACTTTTATGGAAGTATAACAGGAACTGTCCACTTCTATTGAGATCCTTTGCTTCAAACGAACTAACAAGGTTACGCGTAACCTTATATGGCGACCGTTGGAAAGGATTCATAAACAGATTAGCGCCTGGACCAAGAATTATCTTACAACTACTGTGTGTGTGTGTCTCAGGTTCAGGTCTTTTTATAGTGATGCCATGATGACCACGCGGTTGTTGCGGCGGAATCCTTTTTCCACCCACTCACTTTCTCTGGACGCCGTCCAACCCAGGAGTCAACCACACACCATTGCACAACCGACAGCAGCGGAAGAAAAAATTTATATCCGCCGAGTTGGTGGCGACGCGCCGCTTTTAACGAGTCCTGAAATATTTTGCAAGCTGGCTGCCCTGTTGGCGAATTCATGCCGAGTGGAATGTGAGAAATGTTCTTTGAAAGCCCCCGCCCGCCGCATTCCCCGCAGAGTGGGAGGTGCAGTATAGATGGAGACGATGACGTCATACGCACAGGGCCGCTAGTACAGAGGCGACCAGGGTCGAAAATTGAATAAAACTTTCGACCGGCTTCCCCAATAATGAAAATTGAAACTTGCGCCGGAAAGCTAATTTATATTGCACTGCGAATGTGATTAATAATTCATGACGCAGAGTGATGGCGAAATCAATTAATGTTTAATCGAGACAAAGGAGAAAATCAACAGTGGAATGTAATCAAGATATTTCTTCTGCAGTGATGATTCATTTCTGATCTCTCTGAAGCGAGTTAGTTGCTAAATTAATTGATTCCGCAGATATGACAGTGGTATCAACAATCTTATCACTCAATATTTTATTGGATTTGTTGAAAGTCTACTCGAGCAAATATCATCCCATATAGTTCCGATTTCTCTTCGTATATTATTTCCAGAATGCTTCTCTAATATTAAGAAAGTATTAATTCTGAATGTTTCACAGATATAACTGATATTCTGATAGGCCTTACGAAACCGGTGCCAATTTGCGGACCCACAATTATGCTTAAAGTAGATTTTTACTTTAAATTATATCGCTGATGAGATAAATCGTTCCGTTGTTCGTTGGTACGTTGTTCAAATCCCTGACTGCCTTACTGAAAATTTTATCTAAAGTCAGGTGCTACTTTATTGTCAAAGTTCCTTCTTTTCAATAACTACTCCTGATTATTTTCCTAATGTCCTCCAAGCCCATCTATTCCTCGTTGTCAAGGGGTGCGTCACAGTGTCGCAAAGAACTGAGGCAACGAGGCGAGTTTGAATAGCTAAATAAACACTGGTAATTACTTTATACACCAGCCAATAGCAACGGACTTATTTCCTACGACGTACTAAATAAGCATTCTCAAAAACAATTATTGTAGTTTTGAATACTGTTGGAAGGAAGAACACCTGATGGTACTTGGAGAAAAAGATCGCTACTCAGTTATATATAGAGATTTACAGTAAAAAAAATATGTTTCAAGCGTTTTTCTCTGAGGATCTGTTTTAGGGCCAGTAAAACTCACTCACCTGTGAAATTTCGCCACAGACGATCAAGAGCTGTTGGAATTGTTGATATGAGTATCTAAAACTAACATATTTTAGAAAAAATAAATATCGTTGAAAATCGTTATTGAGAAGCATCAACTTAAATATTTATCAGTCTTTTTTTTCTGCTGTCGTCAGTATTTTGACTGGTCTGATGCAATCCTCCATCTTATGCCTTATGCCTGAAAATTAGAAGACCTCGACAGCTCAGATCAAAGGAAATCCTATCCAATTATACGAATCTGGACGCATTACGCACAAAAAAAAGAAACAGCATCTCTTTTCACAATGGAAATACCGCAATTTTATTTTTATTATTTAGGTTATTTATGTAAGGATCTATATTGTTATCAATAAAATGTATCTTTCTACAAAATTTTACAGCAGTTATTTCAAGGACAGTTGTGATACACAAATGGAAGTAACAAAATTATGTCATCCACGCATTATCAGCCACGGATTTGCGCTGAAATTTTACAATTTCTTAAATCATGTTCCACGTAATCCTGAAATTGTAAAATCTGCTGGTTGCTGATTACTTACATTTTATGTCAGTGTTTTTAGGATTGGTAGCTGAGCTGCACATCTCTGCTTTCTTCAAAAGGCTTCTTCCGAATTTAGCCTAGTCCTCTGATAAAATCCATACTCATAACTGAATCATTAGGTTTCAAAAAATTGACGCGGTTTCACTCGGAAAACCAAGATAACACAATTTAAGACAATAGATCTAAATAGACACTAAGTCTAAATTTCCGCGGAGATTCGTCGCCGTTGATGCCACGGTGAGAGGTGAAACGCTTACCGCGTAAAAGATATAAAAAGGCGACGATCGGGTCCGCGCCACAGATTTTTCGTGAAAACGTCGTGATAAAATCATAAAGGAATTGGTTTGAAATAGTTGGAGAATAGAAGGCAGGTAATTGAGGACATGTATTTTACATGGCATATACTGATGATTAGGCATTGATAAATTCAGAGGGAAGATTTAGGCAAAGCCTGTAATAGGGAAGAGAGGACCAGGATAATAAATTAACATTTGATTTCAAGGGTAAGGCGTTTGTTCGTGTAACAAGTTAAATAATGGAGCGGGGATTTGTATAACTCAGACTGAAAGGATTTTAAGGTAAAAATGTGTATGAATCGTGAGTAGATATGTAGGGAAATTGTCACAGGGGCAAGCGATCGATCAGATTTAATTTATTATAATAATAGATAAGATTTAAATTTAAAATTCACATGATTCGTAAGTTGGAATGTATGGAGTTAAGTCCAACGGGTGTAGAGCAAGTCTGAACGAGTTCGCAGTGCAGCATTTGTTTTGCCTGTGACGTCACCGGACAAGTGAGAGTGGATGGTGGATTTAATTTTGACGCTTTTGTAGCATTCGTAATTGTTCGACCTTGGACTTTTTAAGTTTCTTGGGTTCCTTTTGAGGCGAGCTTTCTTCTTATTTGATTTTTCTATAATTCCGAGCATATTTACGACTCATATGAGACGATATCTTATTTTTTTTATTTTGTAATTTAATATCGATACTTGGTATTTGGGAAACTTTAGAAGTAAAATTACAACTGATGGCGAAAGCAGGAATGATGTTAAAAGCAGAATAGCAAAAGCGTAAAAGCCTTCATGAAAAAGAGAAACCTATTAGTTTTAAATATTGATCTAGGACTTAGAAAGAACTTTTTGAAACGTTTTTAGTACTATAGCAGTTTATGGAAGCGAAGCATGGACTTTAGGAATGCCAGAAAGTAGGGAAATTGAAATGTGGTGCTATAGAAGGATGCTGAAAATTGAGTGGAAAGGTAATTACGAAATGAACAAGTTTCGGAAATGATCTGTGAAGAAAGAAGTTTGTGGAAGAAGCTTACAGAAAGGAGAGACAGGATGGTAGGTCATATTTTGAGACATGCTGAATTGGTTAATTTGGTAGTGGAGGGAACAGTCGATGGTGAGTTCTGCAAAGGAAGACAGAGAATATATATGAAGCGGATATTTGAGAACGTGAGTTATAAGGGGTATGTAGAGATGAACAAGTTAGCGCAATGTAGGAAGGGATGATGGAGGATTCCACGAAAGCAGAAAAGATACAACAATAATAGTAATAATAATAAGAATTGATATTTACTTATATTTCTATGACTATATTTATGTTTTACCTCAATTTGGCGCCTAGTAGTGCTTCGCGAATTCTTTACAAAGGCACTAGAATCAACGTTCTAACAGAACTTTTCGCGCTACACTAATTTATTACTTTAAACATTAAACAACCCTAATTCCAAACAACCACCAACATGCACTCACACTTTTATGATTACGTCACAGGAAAAAGAAACGCTGCATGACGAACTCGTACAGACGTGCTCTACCCGTTGTGGGCTCAGCCGTTAATAGCGATTCGAACATGACAGTATTTTGTAACACAAGAAAGTTCGACCGGCCACCATCATACTTAACCAGCGAAAAAAGTCAAAACAAACAAAAAACGGTTGCTTTCGCGTTATTTATTGACAACTAGGACCTCTCTCTTAAACAGCACATCGGTAGCGAGAAAAAAATAGTAAGTGCTCTACCCGTTGTGGGCTCAGCCGTTAATAGCGATTCGAACATGACAGTATTTTGTAACACAAGAAAGTTCGACCGGCCACCATCATACTTAACCAGCGAAAAAAGTCAAAACAAACAAAAAACGGTTGCTTTCGCGTTATTTATTGACAACTAGGACCTCTCTCTTAAACAGCACATCGGTAGCGAGAAAAAAATAGTAACTCAATTTTTCCTAATAATACGATACTGGTCGTAGACTGAAATCACGAAAAAAGTTTCGACTGCGAAAGCAAACTAAATTATAGCAGTATTTATGCGCGAATCGCTTCCAACGAAATATGGACACCAATTCCTGGACACTTTTATCGTAAAATTTTCATTTCTATTCACTTCCAAATAAAACGTATTCTGTTTTACCCCCATTAGTATGGGCTGTTCATTAATTGAAAGCCCATCAGATTTCGTGAATCGAGTTCAACGGCGAATGGATACTAATTTGAGAGTAACTTTATCTTAAATTTCTCAGCTTTATGAATTCACATCAAAATGAATCATATCCCATTTACCCCCAGTCTTTAGCGCTGTGCTTTATTCAAAACTCCATGAAGATTCAACCAGCAGTTCCGTTCATCCCAGGAGCTTGGTCGGTGAGTGGTAACGCTCTGGTCTCGAACACACAGACTACCTGTCCGGCCATCCGGATTTTGATTTTTATGGTTCCTCCCGGATAACTCCAAACGAATGACTGGATGGTTCTTTCAAAAACAAATTTCTTCCCGTTCCTTGCCTCCACTCCTTTTCCGCCTCTAATGATCTCGATGTCGACCGGGCGTTAAATCTAGAAACTGCTTATACAAACAGACAGTAGACACACAGATAGACAACAGTTTTTCCTTTTTTATAGATCATTAATAGTGCCAAAAACTTGTTTTAAAAAATATCTTAATCAGATTATTTTTGTTTCAATTTTTGATTACTTTGGACCACGGGAAGTAAATGGTTTCGCCTTTCCTTTTCATCCCATTCATTCTTTCACTGAAGTTCGTCCTTCTTTCTTAAGACCAGGTGGTCTTGGCCTCTGTACATCGTTCCTGGAACCCCTTATATTTATCAATTTTTGTTTTTAATACTGTTCATTTCTTTTAATTCATCTGAAATGGTACCAACTTTCTCCAAATCTTTTCTGGTTTTCTCAATCCATTTTGCTGTCGCCTTTAATTTATTGATGTAACTGAAAGTTCTTTTTGTTAACCTACTCTCACTCATTCTCATAAGATGTCCATAAAATGTCAGCCATCTCTTGTGCATTGTGTCTGTAATTTTATCTGCATATATATAGATCTACATTTTTCCTCTTCCACCATCTTTCCCTTTATAGGTCCGAAAATTTTCCTTAAGATTTTTCTCTTTCTCTAACTCTTATCTTATTATATGCGTAGATTGACTAACCAAACAATTGCGGTAAAAATGGCCTACATTGCATTGAAATTATAATCGTTCCATTTTGACCACTGAATTTTAATTTACGCTCGTAACGTTATAGTCAATACGTCCGGAAACTGCCATTGAAAAATAAGTTCTGTTACAATTAAAATGACAACATTTGCTGAATAGTATTATATTATTTCCCTTCACTCACACAAAAAACTTCTGGCAATAACTTGTCTTACATCAGCAGGACGTACATCGCGGCAGGTAGAAAATATTAATATTAATTGTATTATTACGAGTTTGATAGTTATTATGAAAACAATGATACTGTATTGGAGGATGTGTGATAGGAAAAGATTAATGCGACCGGATGTGAAGGAATAAAGGATCAGAGATGAGAAGAGAGACAAAAAATGTAATGTCTTTGTTGTATGGATGAAGTTTTAATTTTCTGAGAACGCAGTTTCAAAAAATACTTTCGAATTAGAAAAAGAAGTTAATTGAGCTTGTAAACGGCTTCTGCCAAGAGTAATAGTGATGAATTATATAAACTTGTTTTTAGAAATACAGATAAGTAAAGGTACGACCGAGAAATAAATGAACGTTTCAAAGTGGACTTTGAAATTGAATGGTACCGATAAAAAGGCAGAAGAATGAATTAACGTAGACAATAAAAAAGATTAAATTCATTTCTTTCAATTGATTGGAGTACATTTTATAACATTTAAGGAAGATCCTAACTCGATGTCTTCTAATATACAACAGAGAACCCAAAATGCACTCTTTCTGCTACAAGACAAAGAAGTCGTCAGAAATGTAAAAGAAGAACATAGCATTCGTACAAGAAGTAATTTAAAGGGAAATCTACGCAGAATTAGGTAATGTAAATTAAACTAAAGTATTACTATTTCTAGTAGTGGTAATCTTAGTAAACACATATTTTTTGTTTCTGTGGTCGTCTCTCGTAAATTGAACGGCAGTGCTGTTGGCTGTAATTATTGGAAACGTAGCTTTTCCGCTGTTTCCTGCGTCAGTTGCGACCTTTAGAGGTCTCGCTGTGCACGTATAATTAGCCTGATTGTGGTGCGCGCGACAAACAGCGAGGTTGTCTTTGATCGCAGAGTGCGAGTAACGCGCAGGTGTCAGTGTCTATGCATTGTCAGCGACATCCGTCACACGGAAGACAGCTCTATGTCTGGAAGAAGATACGTAGGTTATCAAACAAATAACTGAAGCAATATGAGAGATATCCCATTGTGGTAGTTTGTTTAATGCTGGAACATGTGCTTTTTTAAACATTTTGTTTTATAACACGACATTTGCATTGAGAAAAAAAAAAAATCCATCACAAGAGATTTAATGTCTCATCAAATGAGAATTCCATACACAGATTGTGTATTAAACTGAATAATTAAAAAAAAAATGTCTTAAAATTTTTATAAAAAGCGTAAAAAAAACTGTTATAAAATGTATTGCATCATTTGCATTGGAAACAAAAAATCCATTGCACGAGATTTACTGGCGCGAAAGAGGGATTCCATCCACAGATTTTATATTAAAAAAGTTCACTAAAAACCATAAAAAGTATAGAACACTTTTATCAGAAAATTGAATAAAAAGCGACCGTTATATTAAGTTCCTACAAATGGTGTATTTAAACGAAAAACGGAAATTTTTTAAAATTATCACAATAGTTTTCACAACGTATTAATTACTTAATTAACAAAATTCTCTATCAATATATATATATATATATATTCAGAAAATATTATATTCTAAAAATCGTAATTTGATAAAGATTGCTCATTTTGTAGTAATCGATGGAATCGTGCAATTTAATTTTTTAAATGGATTATTCTTACACTCATGAAGAGGCAATGCTTGCTGACTAAGCACAATTTCGATAAAATTATATTAAAACATTGGATAGAAACCGTAAAATAAAACTTTCGCTGGGCTTATAGAACGTATAAACAGAATTAGACACAAATATTTCTTTTAATTTACTGTTAAAGTAAATTATGTACTGGACAAATTTCAAAATTGTAGGTAATAGCTTTTTTTTAGATAGTTCTTACAGGAAACTGACTGCTCTGACGTAATTTTCTTTCAATGAAAAGAAAAAAATTAAAAATATATATCTTAGTCATCTAAACAACAGTACCCAATACGTTGTAGCATAAGATAATTTCTTTTTATCCACAGTCGGTGATCACGTCAGTAAATAGTGAGCAGCGATACAATCTTCTGCATCCAATAGTTAGCGGTGATACAATTTTCGGCGTCCTGGATTTTATACGAATCCCTTTTGCCAATCGTTTCCCATTTTTACATTAAGAAGCGACGAGTACACCGTATAATGTGTCTAAAGTAATTAAGACTGGTGAACTCTCAGCCATGTTTAGTATAAAACTTTTAGAAGCTACCATTTTATAAGCTGCACTTTTTTGTACTTGTTGCTCAGCGCCTTGTCGATGTCAAGGTAATTAGAGATAGGAAAGGATTGAAAACCAGGGAAGTATAGAAATTTGTCTCGGCTTTTTGAATGAATCATTCCTGCATATCTTGGAGTGATTTTGGTAAACCTTGGAAAATCGAAATCCCGATTGCCGGACGGAGAATTGAACAACTCGTGTCCTCCCGAATGAGAGGTCTGACAGTTAAAAATGTATTTTTTGTTATTTTTAGTCAGCATGGACAGGTGTAAATTTACCATACACACTCTAATTACATAAAGGTACACGAATGCAGAATTTTTAAAATCAGTTAATAAACATATCATTGAGAGAAATACATGTTTATTGAACATTTACACCAAAAATGGATTCAGCCAGTAAACGCAATCCTTTTAATGCTTAAATTGTTCCCGGCTAGCGTCTATCAGTTCAATATTTGTTTCAGGGTCAAGAAAACTGGGCTAAAAAAGCTTGTTGAGACGATGAGTGAAGACTACGTGCTGTAGCTATCTCCTTCGAAACAAACGCTTCTCACAGCGTTCACCCCACGGAGAAACAATCACAACAAAAAGATGCCGTGACAAAACGTGGGTCCACAGGCACACACCAGACGTGCGTACTCTCCGGGGTCACAAGGTCATGTCCCCGTACACACACACGTGCGTACCCTGCGGGGTCTCACCCACCAGTGCTCACTGCGGCCTGCCCACCGCACCCCTCCAGCCTTCGGGAGCGCCATCTCCACCTGAGTCAAACAAACAAAAGACACAGCCGCGCGCGCCGGCAACTTGTCGCCAGACAGGAATTCGCCACCTTCCCCTGTCTCATAAAACGGCTGGATGAAATATCTTATAAATATATGGAAAAACGACGAAAAATTAATGACAGCAGAAGCTGGACATTACAATATGTAAATTGTTCGTGAGTACAAAGCAAGCTGTTAGATACTTGTTAAAGCTGATTACCAGAAGTAGTTGGGTGTAACAGTTTAAATAACCGTGAAATGTGATCAGCACATAACCTCGATGATATATAAACGTAATTCTAAATTGTAATTCGTCACACGAATACCATCATAGACGACGGAGATTGCGATGAAACTCTGTTGCATTCTCGTCTGTTATACTCTAGAACAGTTTACAGTCGGTACCGCACGGAACAGGTATTAACATGAAGGTTTCACATAGAACAGCCGCGCTTTTTATCACCTGTTGCTACAGGCTTTGAAATATAAAGTCACAAAGTAAGGGCTGGAAGTCGCTGATAGACAAATGGTATATTTTCCACTCGAATTTTTCGAACGAAATTAGGATATGGTCTCTCATTTACAATCACAATGACGGACGTATTCGGTAGCAATGTCAGGACTGGTAAGATAAAAAAAAAGAACATTGTGCTTTACTGTTGTCTACGTTTATTCTGAACACACTCTACAACGAACCATTTTGTGAACTGCGATCTATTGATGTAGGTACTGTTGTAAAATGTATTTAAATCGTTGATTTGTGTATTACAAGCACTGTAGAAAAATCATTGAAGGACGTCAAACAGATGAACATAAACTAAACTAAGTATATCTATCGCATTATTAATAAGCGACTTATATTGTTCACAGTATGTAATCAGAAGTTGTAATTGTTGCAAACTTTGCGCAAAAGCGTTCTTAGCACCAAAAGATCGTTAGAAATGCAAGAGAAGCGTTTCGTTCGTGATTGTCTCTGAGCGTATGGAATCATGCGGAGGGAGGAGGGGAGAGTGAGGGACGGGGGGGGGAGGGGGGGACGGGGAGAAGGAGCAGGCATAGTTGCTGAGGATATAAAACCAGGTGGGAGCTGAACTTGTTCATCGTAGCGTTTCCAGGAAAACTCCTATTACAAAACTACGAATGTCAAAGATCCTAACTCAAAATAAATAATTTAACAGTAATCATGGAAAGAAAGCACAAATACTACACAGGTATCAATAATAAACCTAATTTACGTTTGAGATTGTACAAAGAAATATACAGTAAGTTTGAATATCTATCAATCATTATTAGGAAAAGAAGATTAGCTTTCTGCGGACACATCAAGAATATTTAACCAGAAAGAATGACAAGGAAAATACTCAAATTTCAAGAGAACAAGAAGACTCAAGTTCCATGCGTGACGGAGGTCCATCAGGATTTGAAAAGATGTGGTATCAGGATGCAAGACATCAAAGACAGGGAATTATTCATAGGAAAACTTTCGGTGGTAAAGGATGTGACAGGAGAAAAACCAATCAGGAACAGGAGGGAATTTGTAGAGGAAGAAAAAGCAAGAGTGAGCCGGAGAATGAAAGAGTACTGGCGATGAAGCAAGGAAACTCAAAAGAGGAAGTGAAGTTGCGTAATCGTAGACCATTGATGGCTGAAACGAAAAGAAAAAAACTAAAATGCAGTAACTGTTTTATAGTTGTCTCGAGCAGAAGGTGAAGCAAACACTGTGAGGTTTTGAAGACGAAACCCAAAGACAGGCGGTCGCGCATTGGGCTACTTTCTACTCCTCTCCTTTACTATACCTTGTTCGCTGGAGCAATCATGTTCAGCGCGTCTATTGGCCCACCAACGAAAGTTGAAACGGTATTGCTTCGCCACCAACCAATAGTTCGCGAATTTTGTGCACCGTAAACATCAGAATGTTATATTTTAGAAACGCAAAAATTGGCGCATATAGAAGATGTTTCCGCACAGAAAATGAGTGACATGTGTCTCTCTGTCCTTGGAGACACGCCATACCGAAGGACTAAAAATGTGCTGCAGCAGGATTATTAAAGGCTGTATGGACTACTTAATTTGAAAATGAGGAGTGGAACAAAACGATGAACATTTAAGAGCGTATCAAGCAAACATTTGGAAACAATAATATTCCAGAAAGGATACTGATGGAACGTTTTGGTTGTGAGGAATGTTTCCGAACAGGCGGAGGTGTTAGTTTAGATGATGAGACAGTATTATAATCATCGTTAAAATGGAAAAGTTGCAGAAAATTGTATGACTTTTTTTAAAAAGTTTGTCGCAACACAAAAAGCATTTATTATCTTGTAAACGTCAATCACGCATAATAAGTTGAAATTAAAATAAAAGCAATGACTATATAAAAGTAATAATAAATAAATTAAATTATTCGTAAAGTCATTTTCAAAGAATATTTTTAAAAAGTAGTCGAGCCGGTACAAGTTCAATTTTGAGCCCCCGCCGCTGACAATTAGATGTGATGATTATGGGTCAACCTCCATGTCGTCAACAACGATTTCCACTTTAATACTTGACCCTGTCTAGCCACGTGTCCTGTGAGTTGTCCAAGAGTGCTCGCGTCGCATACATTCGCGTCAAAACTGCACTTTGGTTTTGGGTTCGCGCACGGTGATTTCCGATTCGTTCCCTTTACAGTCCAAGACCTGGTTAAAATTTTTGGGTAGGTATTTGAGGCACCGAGCAAATCTGTACAAGACTGCATTTGTACTGTCTAAATACAAAATCGAAGACCAGCCTGATGGGTAATGGGGCATAGCCGAATTATTAACTTTAAATTTTTTAAATTTAATTTCAAGATTGTATTTCATAAACACGGAAAATTTTTATTTAGGGCATGCTGAGGTTTTCACAGGATATTATTTATATGTCTATTTGATTAAAAAACACTATTTTGGTGGTACTGTTTACCTGCCAGGTGATAGGGAATGTTATACCTGAGCGCACGTGAGTAGTATATCGGCAGAAGGCTCTGCGACCGGATCAGCCGGTCGCCAATATGCTACTCACTTGTGCTCAGGTATAACGTTCCCGACCAGCTGGCAGGTAAAAAGTCCCATCAAAATATTTTTTTTTTTAGATAGACATATAAATATTATTCTGTGCAAACCTCAGCATGCCCTAAATATATTTTTCGGTGTTTATAAAATACAATCTTGAAAAGAATTTTTTTTTTTATGTTAATAATTTCACTGTGCCCCACTACCCATCAGCCAAGTCTTCGATTTTGTACTTAAACATTACAAAAGAAGTGTTATACAAATTTTAACGATGCCTCAAATACCTACCCAGAAATGTTTACCAGCTCTCCTACTATTAGAATTTTGTGATACTTGCATTCCTACCAAAGTTTTATAATTATGGTTTTAATTTTCCTTGCATATCACGTCATTTTAAAAAATTTGAAAATATTTAAACTTTTTTAAATTCGCAGTCCCGTAACCAAGAATGAGTTGTAACACATATACAACTCCTCAAAAACTATTGGTTCACTGGGATCGAATTATTAGTTTTTTCAATTTTTTTTTCTTATGGTCGTCGGCGTCGAGGTCATTAGAGGCGGAAAAGAACTGGGAACAAATTATGGGAAGGAATTCTGTCATGGCCTTTCGATGGAAGCATTTTGGTATTCACCTGGAATGAATTGGGGAAACCATGTAAACTCTAATCTGGATGATTGGACGGGGATTCGGATCGGCGTCCTCCCTAATGCGAGGCCAGAGCGTTACCGTTCACCTAGTTTCTGTACTGCACATCTGTCGCATCTGGAAAGTTAGAATAGTGAGTTCACTTTTGTAATGATATGAGAACAATACTATTTCATTATCTTTTTAGCGTGGTTAAAAGCAGCAGGTAACAATTATTTTGTGCTGACGTTAACTGCCAGCGACATAGTGACGAAGGGGGGTCAGCTACCTACCTGACCCAACTTCCAGGAAACCGGCGAGGCGTTTAGCCGCTAATAAGAGGTGACCCTATTCACTGTCAACTAGTGAAAGACTGTGTAAGAAACATCGTCTTAAGAGCGAAATTTATGTGGCTCCAACACTCATAGTAGTGATTTGTGCAGTCGCGACAATTTATGAAGACAGACCGTGGCGAAATGCAAACACAGCGTGTTTCTCGAACAATGAAAAACCGAGGAAGTGGCGATAACATGCAATTCCCAGAAACTTAAACTCGCGGCCAATCAGGGGAGCCTGAATGAACAGAGGTCGTGTGTGTGTGAGTGTGTATGTGGGAAGGACAGTGATCCTCCAATATAAAATGAGTTACTATTTTATGCAAAACATTGCTTTCATGTCTGGACGCTTTTCCGGAGATGGAGAGAGAAGGGACGGGATTGGCTGAACCGACGTCCGTGGGTCTTCCCGATCTGTGGAAGTGAGCGGCGATGATAACAACAGGGACTCGTTCGGCAGATCTCGAGACGAGAGGTGATTGAAGCGAGCGGAGAGCCGGCAAGAGGCGACCCGTGCAAAGTCATAAGTGTTTATGTCCACACGGACACAAGTTTGATTTGAAGTGGTTCATGTGAAGACAGGTGCTGGTGTATCTTCCCCTGTGCAGACTCACGGTAAACACCTTCATCAGGAAAGTGCACTAATATCGAAGTCACTCTCTCACCGAAATAGCGACCCTGGCAAGGAAACTTGCATATAACAGTTTCAATCTGCCGAAACCCAATGAGTTTTTAGCCGGAGCATAAATTAAAATAACTTCGTGGTTACAACAAAAACAATGACGTGCCTTTGTCCTTTTGATTAATAATTTGTTTTTTATATATTTAAAATATTTCGATGATGACCGAAATGATATTCAATTCATATGTAAATTTTAACATGAATAAATGTCCAGGTTATGGGACTGTTTATTGAATTGAACAATGATGTCATGCATTGTAATTGATTACGAACCGTTCTCAATTGAAATAACTTTAAACTAAATTTACCTGAGATTAAGAGTTAAATTCATATTTTTTTTTAAAGTAATAGGGCACCCCAGACCCGCCACAACGCTCACTTTTCGTGCACAGTATGCGACGACCGATGAATACCGGAGCTGTACCTGCACAATCGTCAACTTCTTCTTCACCACTTTCTTCATGTATTTTGGGGTCAGGCCCTCTGATGAGCTCGTCGACCATGGTCAACCTGGGCCGCATTACCTCCAGTCAGGTTGAACTACGTACTAATGGGGGAAATTAAATGTTACCATCTGTCTGTGTTCTGTGTGTGATAACTGTATTTTTGTTTGTGAAATATATAATTTACTTTTACTAGCTGACCCGGTCACGCGTTGCTGTGACTTAGTAATTATAGTACGTTGGATTAATGTTATTCTAAACTTCCTAAAGTAGTCAAATTAATATTCACTAATAAAGACAAAACATTGTAGTCGATTTGGAAATTCAAATGTAATTGGTAAATAATTACGGAGAGTTGAAATTAAGGACAAACGATCATAAAAAAATTAATTTACATTTTATTACAAATTACTTAATTGAAATTATATAAAAATTGATATTTATAAAAAATAAATATTTTTATTTATTTATATAATTTATTTATTTATATAAACTGAAATTTCAGTTTTATAAATGAGGCCTATGAAGTTGATTTTTAAACATTTTTAACAATTATTTTCATTATTTTAAATTATTACAATTTAAATTTTAATTTATCTAAGCGCTAATTGGTGCACAATATTTTTAGTTAGCCTGTCTTTTGCTAATACAAATAGATTTAATGGTTTCCCTACACGTGAGCAGGCGACATATAGTTGCCCATGGGAGAAACACGTATTTTCCAAATCCAAGCCGCAAACGGACATTGTTTGGCCTTGTGACTTATTTATTGTCATAGCGAAAGCCAAACGAATCGGAAATTGAAGCCTTTTAAATGGTATTGGATATTCTGACTGTATCATTGGAATACGTGGCAACAGGACGATTTCTCCTTTAAACATTCCAGTCAAAATAGTTGCTTCAAGAACATTTCCGGTGATCCTTTTGATCACCAAACGTGTACCGTTGCATAATCTAGGTGGATTCAAATTACGAAGAAGAATAATCGGTGAACCAATCATTAACCGGAGATTGTGTGGCAGCATTCCTGTTATATCCAAAGAGTTTAAAAACTCATTTGGAAAATTTACGGCTTCATTTTCATCTACAATAGTATCTATTGATTTAAAAGACATCAGATCACCTGGCAACAACTGTCGTATCTGGAAGTTAATTTCGTTGACATCAACATTTTTTGCTGCCAAAATAGCACGATTACTGATCCAATTATGATCTAAGTAATTATTTGATATATCCAGGAACACACGCTGAGTTAGTTCATTTTTGAGTGAACAACAGTGCAGAATTTGTCTGGCAATTTGATGTATTGTGTATTTCGATGCAGTTCTATTTCACCTTTTCCAATATCCAGCAATTGCTTACAAAATACTTGTGCCGATGGATCATTTTGCAACTGTACTCGCATGTTCATGGTCAATCAAAGTGTTTCGACATTCCGCCATAAAAACGATTGTTTTAAACATACGTTAATCTCATCGGCAAAAGTAGAGCGAGGAATCACTGGTAATGTCTGTCGGAAGCCACCAGATTCTTGCATACGACGCTCAGCTGTCCTGATTCTTTGAACTTCCTTACTTGCCGCGATTTGTGTTGCTGATTGATGAGCTCTCTCGTCGTGCGTCGTGCCTCTCTGCTACACGCATTGTCGAGGTTAGATTCTTTGGCGACATTTCACTGAAAAATATTTTAATTACAACAAAAAGTGCCTTTCTGAAAGCCTTAAAATAAGACACTATAATACAGTGGTGAAACCGGAATTTTTGGGTCCATTGAAAAATACAGTAAAATGGAAGTTAAGAACTAATGAGGAAATATATAATAACATTGAAAAATAACAGAAAAAGAAGAATTATATTTTTTTCGATACATTTATAGCATGGATGACACCAGGCTTTCAAGAGGTTTAGAAAGATTTGAAACGAAATAATACCAGTGAACTGTATGGAAAGAAAATTTTTTCGATAGCAGACTTTGAATATGGCAGGATTCAAAGGTAGAGAGGAGTGCAATAATGAAGGAGTACTGGGGAGGAAGAAAGAAAAAACAACAGGAGAGGAATTGAAATTGACACGTGGTCTCTAGCTGAACAAAAAGAAGAAAAATGATAAGCTAGCGAGAAATACTTACACGATTCGAATTTATCGTAACGTTTTCTTCAATGTTATATTCATGTGTGTAATTACTTTGTCGTTAGGTATAATGACACACAAACGATGAACAACAATACGGTATAATTATAACACAATACACAGCACAATTAAAATTGAAGAAACTCGCACATATGGCGTGGAATAGACTGTAGCATAAATAAATCGAAATACAACCCCATCTACTGGATGGTTCGATAAATTAACACACCGCCATCTGTTAGGAATAAACTGTAGCATAAATAAATTGAAACAGAACTTGATCTACTGGATGATTACCCAACCTAGCTAACCAAGTGTTGTATCGATAAGTTAACACATCGCCATCTGTTAGAAACTTATGGAACTATAATAATAATTTCGTGTGGTCGTAATGACCTGGTGACATGGTTTCTACTGGCTGGGCATTCTGCCACTGTCGTAGCGCCTTTACCTAGCCCGCCCATCCTGCCTGGTACAGGGACCTACATTTTAACGTCGAATCCGAACCACAGTACCGTCCTGGCGTATTTCACCTTACACAGCATGCTGCACCGGAGATTAATGCCGGGTTAAGTGTCTATAAAAATCCCCGCCGAGACAGGGACTCGAACCGGGGACCTTTCCATCTCCAGTCAGACGCCCTAACCACTAAGCCAGCAGACCGCTTATTTTGTGGCTTACAAATAATTACAAACCATTGTCCTATGACAAACATTTAATGAACATTTATTTCACAAATAATAAATATTGAGGTCTATAATCCAGATAAAAACTATCCTATCTTTTAAGTTGGACTAAATTACACACAGTAAGCCAAATTTCATCTAAATCGGTTATGTAGTTTCGGAGTTCATCCCGGACGAACATCGTGACACGAGATTTTTATATATATAATTGATGAAGCGAAAATTGATGATGGTGATGGTGGCTGCGTAAACCGCTTAAAACAGCAGTGAGACGGCCGGTACGGGAGCCTGGTCTCTTTGTACCTCCATGATCCAGTGTGCTGTGCCTGGAGGAGACTGACACAAAATCCATTCTCCTTAAAATTATACCAAGATGGTGGTGCTGTGTATGTTTTCAACCGAGTTATTGAAGTGTGAAATTACTCCGAAAGTAACTGCCACACAATGGCCGCGATTGCCTTCCAAAACCCAGTATTGATTTTAAAGACATCTTCAAATTAAAAACTGAAGTTATTATCCCTGTAGGTGTCGTGATTTGATTTAAAAACCATCAATTTTGGACTCCGTTTGTAAGCATTTTCTCCCCTTTTAGTGCACGTGACGGTTTTCGTACACACGCTCATGTATTTGTTGGTTTTTACCTTTTCCTTTTACACTTACCAGATATTTACCATAATTTGAATTTCTCCTTTCTGGCTTTCAATATCTTTCAATCATCAAACACCTTAACATCTGAAAAATCCTGATATTAATATTGTTACATATTTAAATAAATATTTTATCAAATGATTCAGCCAATTTTCGTTGAATTATTAAACATACAATTTATTTTTGAGTCTTACATTATTTTTATAGTATAAAATTAATAGTTATCTTCGATAAATTTATCAATATCTCATTTCGTACTGACACAATGTTTACGGGTCGTATACCAATTCTTTTTTCCTTTGCCCTCGGGCTGTATACATTTCTATTACCAATTATTCATAAACTTTTTAAGTACATTAAAACTCCTCTTTCATATAAATCATTCCCACTTCCGATCTTCCATCAAACCATTCCTTTTACATAACTTCTCTTCATTTGTCTGCCAAAGATACTCTAGAACAAGGTTGCCCAATGACAGCCAGCGTATTTGTATTTGTTCGCCAGCAGCAGTGGTCTAGAATATGCTAGCTTAACAGCCTCTGTAAAGGTCTCATTGCTGTTTCCTACTTTTTGATTTTTAATTTAAAATAGCCTGTGCAAAGGTCTCATTGATTGTTATTACTATTTGATTGTTATTAAGATGTGTTACTTATATCTTTGTTATATTTAAATACCTATTGTAACTCTAGGCAAGTATTATATTGCCCGCAGGCTAATTTAGAATCGAAAATTGGTTGGGCAACCTTGTTCTAGACCGTCACTATCGATTTCTTTAGCCTATCAACTAAATTCCCGAGGCCAATACTATACTCTATGACCTTACTTTTATACAAACATATTCACGAACAGGAACATAACTTCTAGGAAGGACTATGTACTTTATCTTACACGTTGTTTAAATCAAAGCCCCATTTCGCTATTTTTAGCTTTCGCTGTTCTGTTTCGCTTGTTATTGTGAACCTTGCGCATTCACATCACGTCGTGCAGATCCTTGGAACAGAGACCACGGCTATGGGAGCCCCGGAACCACGCATTGCTGTAAAGCGCACTTTTTGCGCCGTTTTGTTTAACGCGAAGGCGCCCGGATCCGGCGAGGAAATGAATGCATACACGTCTGTGTGTTGTATAACAGACGGCTTTGTTGCTGTAGTAAAAAGAGAAACTGCTGCTGTTTTCCTAGCTTGGCTACAGCTGCCAGTGATATGAGAACGTAGTGTGAACTCATAATTTAATTCATGGCCTGTTTACGTCCTTCCATAAAAGTGTAAAGTGAAAACAGGCACCATATCAGATATATCTGTGTTTAATAGATTCAGTTCCTATTATAGTCCAAGATCCGACTGTTTGAATTCTACGTCCATCTGTTATTTGATTTAAATGCAATTTTATATTGCATAATTCTTACTAGAAGAAAATGATTCTGCCAGGTCTGTCAGACGGTGTAGTGCACTATCTTTAACAGCTGGCATCCCATACTTGCAGCCACTTTTACATAAGCACCCCAAACTTTTAAAGTTCTATAGAAGTCTCTTTCGAATGGTTTATAATTTATATAAAAAACAAGCGACTGAAATTGTTTTTAAAATGTATATTTAATTTAAAATATTTGCGGCGATATTTTGATAGGCAACGCGGAAGAATGGTATTCTACTACTAATAATCTTATATATTAAAACATGTTTGTGGGTTTGTTCGTCTTCTATGCATACCTATACCATTTATCAGATTGCAATGAAACTTTGGAGAGTTTTCGAGTTTGCGCCTGCGAAGGTTCCTGTGAAATTTTTTTTTCAAAAGGTCACCCCCTATTCCCCATAACACCCCATAATTTAGGCAAAACACATTTTTTTATCGATTTAGATAGAATTTGTACACTTATACTTAAAACAAACAGAAAAATACTGCCTACGTATGGTTTTCGAATAATTCATTCCCTCTCCCCTTTCAAACCCCCATTACGTTTTCAACCCCATAATTTAGGCAAACCACATGTTTTTATCCAATTTAGATAAGAATTTGTACATTTATACTGTACTACACATTAATTTCACAAAAACCCAATCCCTCTCCTCTCTTTCCACCACCTTAATTACCCCCTTCTTCTCCATAACACCCCATAATTTAAACAAACCCGCAAACCGTTTGTCCGATCACGGCGAAGCTATGGTGAAATTGTCGAGGGGATGTCGAAAATGATTCCTGTCAAAAAAAAATTAAAAAACCCACCCTCCTCCCCATAATTTAGGCAAAACCACATATTTCATCAGATTTCAATGGGAAATTTGCACACTTATACTTTGAAACAAACAGAAAAATACTGCCTGCCTATGTTTCCCAAAGCGCATCCCCTCTCACCCTTTCCAACTGAAAATGAATGAAACAGCAGTTTAAAATTTATATGTAAATATTTTTTCATTTAATCTATGTGCCTACTCAAGTCCAGCAATAGTGAAGCATTGCTGGGTCAGCTAGTCATACATAAAAATATGCATTTCAATCGAACAACAGATGGACGAAGAAATCATGCAGCCTGATCTTAAACTATTAAAGATGTTGTATTTTGGAAGTCCAGGTGAACCATGTGTATTTTCTAAATTTTATTGGAACAACGTAACAGGTTGCTATGTATTAACCATAGCTACGCTTCAGCCTAGTTACTCAATAATGTCACAGTAATCCAGTAAATTTCAAAATCTCCTATCACTGGATTTAGATTTCCGAAGATACTGTTAACTTTCATGTTAATGGAGAAAATAAATGCATCCTCTTACTTCGTATTAACGCAAATACTGCATCGTTAAAAGAAACTCATTTACCCCGGAAAATTAGAAATGAAATGTCTCGGTTTGTGTGTATTGTGTTTGATTGTCTGTGTGTGTGTCTCTGTGTGTGTGTGTGTGTGTGTGTGTGAGGACCTTATACAGTAATCACTCATGGTAGATGTTACTTCACATATTCCACCGCATTGAGAATAGTTATTATTATTATTTTTATTATTGCAGCTATATCGATCTTTTTTTCAGGATGTAGCCTCTTTAAGTCTAATGAGCTATATATTAGAGTTTGATTCTACATAGTTTTGTTGTAGTTTTTTTCAGACTGATCGATCTCGAGCCACCCTCTTCCAGTTCACGCCTGTAACTCGACGTATATCCTTATCCCAGTGATCAGGGGTTCTTCCTCTTGCTCTTTTCAGGTTTATCGGTGTCCAATCCAGCACTACCGTAGTCCATCTTTCATCTCTTTTGCGAGCAATATGACCGGCCCATTGCCATTTTTGAGTCATGATTCTTTTTAACTTTACTTTAGTTATTGACCGAATGTGCACGGCCCTTTTCCTGTCTCTAGTTGTAAACCCTAGTATTGCCCTTTCCATACTTCGCTGGGCAGTTCTCAGTTTTTGCTTCGTGTGACTATTTAGGGTCCAAGTCTGGCAGGCATATGTGAGGACCGGTAATACACATTGTTCAAATACCTGTTTTTTTAAGATGTACTGGAATGTTAGATTTTAAAACTATGGAACCTCTTCCGTATGCTTTCCAGACTAGCTTTATCCGTCTGTCGCCATTGCTATTGATCAGTTGGCCAAGATACACTACTGGAAATTGAAATAAGAACACCGTGAATTCATTGTCCCAGGAATGGGAAACTTTATATACACATTCCTGGGGTCAGATACAACACATGATCACACAGACAGAACCATAGGCACATAGACACAGGCAACAGAGCATGCACAATGTCGGCAGTAGTACCGTGTATATCCTTCTTTCGCAGCAATGCAGGCTGCAATTCTCCCATGGAGACGATAGTAGAGGTGCTGGATATAGTCCTGTGGAACGGCATGCCAAGCCATTTCTACCTGGCGCCTCAGCTGGACCAGCGTTCGTGCTGGACGTGCAGACCGCGTGAGACGACGTTTCATCCAGTCCCAAACATGCTCAATGGGGGACAGATCCGGAGATATCGCTGGCCAGGGTAGTTGACTTACACCTTCTAGAGCACGTTGGGTGGCACGGGATACATGTGGACGTGCATTGTCCTGTTGGAACAGCATTTTCCCTTGCCGGTCTAGGAATGGTAGAACCATAGGTTCTATGACAGTTTGAATGTACCGTGCACTGTTCAGTGTCCCCTCGACGATCACCAGAGGTGTACGGCCAGTGTAGGCGATCGCTCCCCACACCATGATGCCGGGTGTTGGCCCTGTGTGCCTCGGTCGTATGCAGTCCTGATTGTGGCGCTCACCTGCACGGCGCCAAACACGCATACGACCATCATTGGCACCAAGGCAGAAGTGACTCTCATTACTGAAGACGACACGTCTCCATTCGTCCCTCCATACACGCCTGTCGCGACACCACTGGAGGCCGTCTGCACGATGTTGGGGCGTGAGCGGAAGACGACCTAACGGTGCGCGGGACCATAGCCCGCTTCATGGAGACGGTTGCGAATGGTTCTCTCTGATACCCCAGGAGCAACAGTGTCCCTAATTTGCCGGGAAGTGGCGGTGCGGTCCCCTATGGCACTGCGTAGGGTGCGACGGTCTTGGCGTGCGTCCGTGCGTCGCTGCTGTCTGGACCCAGGTCGACGGGCACGTGCACCTTCCGCCGACCACTGGCGACAACATCGATGTACTGTGGAGACCTCGCGCCCCACATGTTGAGCAATTCGGCGGTACGTCCACCCGGCCTCCCGCATGCCCACTATACGCCCTCGCTCAAAGTCCGTCAACTGCACATACGGTTCACGTACACGCTGTCGCGGCATGCTACCAGTGTTAAAGACTGAGATGGAGCTCCGTATGCCACGGCAAACTGGCTGACACTGACTGCGGCGGTGCCCAACCGCTGCGCAGCTAGTTTCCTTCGACGGCCAATACTGCTGTTCCTGGTGTGTCCGCTGTGCCGTGCGTTTGATCATTGCTTGCACAGCCCTCTCGTAGTGACCGGAGCAAGTATAGTGGGTCTTACACACCGGCGTCAATGTGTTCTTATTTCGATTTTCCAGGAGTGTAGATGTACTGATCAACGGACTCAATACAAGAATCTTTCGTGTCTGCCTTGTCTTTATCTTTATCTGCCCATTTGTTTTGCATGATTTTGCTTTTTGATATATTTATTTTAAGGCCCACTTCACTGCACGCTGCCTCTAGTTCATTTATCAGTTCTTTGATCTCTTCCAGACTGTTTGAGAGTAAAACTATATCATCAGCGAATCTTAAGTTGTTGAGACTTCTTCCATTTATTCTCAAACCTTGGTTTTGCCATTGGATTTTTGACATTGCACACTCTAGGACTTATGTGAATAGCTTGGGGGATATAGAGTCTCCTTGTTTTACCCCTCTTTCTACTGGGAACTCTTTGGTGGCTTCAGCGATGTTGACAAAGGCAGTGGAAGTGGTGTAGACGTTGAAATGCTGCTGTTCCCGCGGAGGCTGTACTGTTATCACACCAGTCATATAATCTTCGATTAAAATTATTTGGAAACTCTTAGCATCAGAGGCTCCCCGCATGGGTCTAACCTCAATCTGCTCATGTTTCCTCTTGCTCCTTCACCTATGATACGCAATAACAGAAAACATTTCTTAACCTGGTCACCCACTCAGCTCTGAAGACCTGGGATTTTCTTAAAAGCTTGACCATGTTATCAAAAAGAACCAGACCCAGACGGGAGTCACCAATCTAATCAAGCAAATACATACACCTCGTAGAGCTACTCTATTTCTCAGGCTTTGCAGTCTGTCCGAGAAAGAGATTACTTGGCTAAGCAAGCGACTCAATCACTCATTTGAATGCTTAATGTCACACTGAAATATTTGATAGAAACATTCGTGTATGACTGTTAGTGCAATCTGAAACTCAGTAGTTAATCTGTGATTAGTGGCTTCAAGGCACTGAGTCGCGAACAACCTGTATTCACTAGGTAGCCCGGACGTCGGCGTTGAAGATATAACGATCCGAGGAAAAATTAATGCTTTAATGCTTTCCAGCATTATATCTGGCTTTAAGGCCTTCATAAAAGAAACTTTTAATTGCATTCCCGTGGACATATGTAGACAAAAGACGATTTAGAGTAGTCAGCAACTTATTAGCTAAGTAGAGAAATAGATTACCAACAGTGTACGCGCAGAATTAATTTAATTGAGATGAAACGCTATGGTAGTAATTTTCCTACACACATTTATCACCTACCCCCCCCCCCCCTCACGCCACCACCCTTTCCTGTACCAATCTACTTTTGCTCTCTACTAATTTCAGCTTTAAAATGTTTCAACGTTTTTGGTAAATTATTCATCAAAACTCTTGGTGTTTTATTCCAATCCCTGACCCCCTTACCCACAAAAGAAAATCTTTCCATACCCTTGTGCCTGAAATCGTAAGATTTCTGATGACAAAGAAGGCACCAATATTTTTCATCATATGCATTTGTTAATCATACTATTCACAATAAACCAATGTTCTTAATATAGAAATAAAGTAATTTTAGATACCTGTCATGGTTTTTCTGCACATGAAATTGTAGTCTTCCGTAAGACGGAAAAGTGGGTTACAAGCCAAAAAAGTTGGGAAACTAAAGATTAAATTATTTATTAAGAGAAGGGGTTTCGATATGCGTTTTTTTCTTGAAAAGGTAGCGGTGAGAATTTTTTTTTTATTTTTATTTTTTTGGAAAGTGGAACAGCAGACAAGTGAAAGTAATCGAACCCATTACTTACAAGGTATCCGACTACAACTACACTTTATTTACTGTAAACGGTACAATTGACGACTAAAGGACTTATAAAAATTTCCGGAATGGAGTAATTTTGTGATATCGTAGTAAAGAGAAATTTGGAATGCACAATCAGGAATCAAACTGGGGTTCTTATAATTAGTAGACCAGAAATTTCTGTTCACCCACCAGGACCAGTGTCAGTAGGGAGTGTAAAATTTCATTTGTTCCTCGTACAACACCAGTACTCTGCATTCAATTGTTTAATAATTTCGGTGGGACGTATTAAATATTTAACCGCGCAAAAATGGGACACTCATAGATTCCTAGGTCGTTACGTGGTATTTGAGACCTACAGATGACTACTCATGTATATCGAGTTTTTCGATGATGCGCTGTTAACGAACACGTTTCAGCAGCTAGAGGGGAAATCACGTCAGCCATCGGACTCATACAACTAATATGTGCTGTGCGCAACACTGCGTGATATCCAGAGCTGCAGCAGAATGATGGATAAAATACTTTCCTTCCAGCATGTTTCCATTTAAAATTACGAAACACCCCAATTGTTATGAAATTGTGAGTTTTGTAGATTTTATGTGTTTTCTGCATTTGAAGCTGTGTCGATGTTCTCCCCAGCATAGGAATGAAACCCGTGGTTTAAGAAAAATCTTTTTTTTTTTTTTTCATTTTTCTCAACTGTTCCCGAAACGCAATAATTGATAACTACAGTACTGAAGTTACGTAAACCAAATGTTATCTCAAATGAATTTGTGCAGTTTTCTAACTAGAACAAGAAATATTTTCAGGAATGTAAATCGCAAATACAATTTTTTGAGTGCAGAATATACCTGAAAGAACATAGTTTTCGTTGGTTTTCTTGGTAATCTTACTGGTGTTTCGTTATAATCTTTTTATGTGACATCACTAAGCTATCGACATGTGAAGGGCACGAAAAAAACATATTTCTTCTTGTATTTAAATCACGAATGATATGGCCTCTTTAGACTCTTAAGCAGGTGAGGTTTTAATCAGTCCTCCGCCTACTTCATGGATTTCAATGGGTAAGGTAAGTGTTGCCATATATCTGTGAAAACCCTAATTTGTGTTCCGTGTGGTAAGCGCATTTTTCTGTTTGCGAAATGTATAGTTTGTGATGTGAAAGTTGGGGACACAGGACGAGTAAATTTGGTGTTTTCATACGATATTTAGGCGATCAAACACCCTGCCACCATTTCCAAGTGCAGTGCTGAATATGTCGGAATACTGGAACTTATCGCGCATGTTGGTTACCATGTTAGTCAATCAACAACTTCTACTATAATGTTCCGATCTTCCAGCCTGGTAAGCACTTTACTTGAAGAAGGCAACAAAGAGTGTGAATTCTGAAACACTGTGTGAGAACACTACGTCTATTCGGATAGCTACCTGAGAACATTGAAATATATCAGACGTTTGCAATGAGGTTCAGCTTCGATCCATAGTGCTCATAATGTATAGATTACACCAAAGTGTAAAGCAGCAACAGGGTGAAAAGAATGGGGAAAAATGGAAAGAAATTGAAAAGATTTAGCGAACTCATTCCTGGTGTTGAGGAAGAACCCTAAATTTTGCCAATGCGACCTAATGGTACTGGTTTAGAAAATGGTAGCAAGTTAATTGTATTTTACTGGAGTAATACTTTAGGAATGTGTTCTAAAATTATTTCAAGAAAAAGATCGAAACAGAGGTGTCATTCTTTTTATAGGTAATTAAAACTATTATCAGCTATTCGGTAACTCCGACTAGTTAGTGATACGCGATTGCTTCCAAATATATTTATATATACTGTAATCTGTAGTAGCAATCACATTTTTTCGGTGTTTAATTTTGTACAGAGATTCATGATATTTCTTGATGTGCTATGAAGGTAGAAATACGTTTTACTTATACAGTCAATCTTCTCTCAAAGTTTGTGTACCACAATTCCAACATTTCCTCATATTGTTTGCATATAGTTATCTAACCCGAAATTCATATATTAATCGTCTCAGAGTCTTTATATATATATATATATCCAAGATCCAAAAATAATTTGCAGTGCATTTACAATTTTACTGTTGAATTTTTTACTCTTCACTGCGAAAATATAACATTTGAAATACGAAAAAAGTATAGTTCAAAAGCAATTAATGTGAAATGGATCGTTTGTGGGAAGACATATCTTATTGTTTGGATTTAATTAAAAGGATAAAATAAAACAACGTGCGCACCCATACGTATAATGTTACATTAATACACCAAATCGAGAAGGATTTATTTACGGAAAAAATTAATGAATTTACGTCCGAATTTGCAAACTGAAAGCGTCTCTGCTGCGGCTATAACACAGAATTTACGCAACAAAAGCATCACAGATAACAGTTCATTTATCTGGAAATCCTACGTCACTGCCACATATAAATTTAATTTCTGGTGTGCTAATGACTGGTAATGGGTCATTACACGAGACTATATTTCTGAACGGCTGATCAAACGTTTTATGAAACACACGTGTCACATCCGCGCACACATCAAATCACACACACACACACACACACAGAGCTACTCATAAACACAGTGATTCACACGCACACACACACACACACACACACACACAGTTGGCTGAGAGTTGGGGAAAGAGATGATAGGAACGAGAGAGGCAGGATTAGGGGAAATGCATAATTGCGGTCGAGCAATGATAGCTCTGTCTCACTTTCTTTGATGAGAGAAGAAATATTTTGTTCCAAACCATTGGCTATCGTAGATATGACTTGAATATGTCTTCATCTTCGGTACTGGGAGTCAATCAAGAATTGGGAGTAACATGAAAACCATCCAGTATCGAACGGAGGACAACGGTGAACAGAGAAAGCTTGCACGGGTCAACTATATGCCGGCATGTCTCTAGCTTCTCGCCCGATGCAGGGAAAGGACACAAATCGTTGGATATCGAAACGGGGATTCAGTGCGTGTAGTGTCCTTAGAGATTGTTACCCGGTCCTTTTTCGAGTGAATTGAGGAAAAAATAACATTTCGTGTGAAATACAATACGTAGACAATTTTAAGATCGATAAAAGTATGTTTCAAAAGTCTGTGTCACGGCGAAAGTGAAATATCAAAGTAAATAAAGTTGAGGAAAAACCAGCGGAATTGAAGATGACAATTTTTTGAAATAAAAACTTCTTCAGGCGCGTTTGGTTATTTTTGGATGGAGTATACTTGCATATAATATACGAGGCGTATTCCAAAAGTAAGGTCCGTTTGATCATAATAAAAACATCGTTCAGGATACAAGGTTTTTATTAACGTCAGTATGTAACTACATATCTAGTTCACTTTTCCACATTATCGCCGTTCATATCTATACACTTTCTGTAACGCTGTACCAGTTTCTTTAACCCCTCGGCATAAAAGTCTGCCGCCTGGGACGTGAACCAATTGGTAACGCTCGTCTTGAGTTCTTCATCGGTTTGAAATCGTTGTCCACCAAGCCACCGTTTCAAATGCAGGAAGAGAAAATAGTCGCTTGGTGCAAGATCTGGACTGTAAGCAGGGTGGTCTAGGATTTCCCAACGAAACTCTTGAATCTTCTCTTTGGTTTTGGGCCGGCCTCGGTAGCGTAGGGGCTAGAGTGCTAGCTCCGCGTGCCGAAGGCCGCCGGTTCGAATCCGGCCGCGGGCATGGATGTTAAGTGTTGTGTGTCTGTGTGAATGTCCTGTCCGTCCTGTGACGTCCATACACTGAAAGCAATTATAATTACCATGAGCTGGCTGTATGGCCTCCGTTGCCGAATGCCATTAAAAAAAAAAAAATCTTTGGTTTTGGAAGCGGTATGCGGGCGTGCGTTGTCGTGCAGGAGGATGATGCCAGACGACAGTTTCCCGCGGCGTCGATTTTGGATGGCACGTCTCAGTTTGGTGAGCGTTGCACAGTACACGTCAGCTGTAATGGTTGACCCACGGTCCATGAATTCGATCAAAAGGACGCCCATCATTTTGCGATTCGTATATACCTATCGGCGCGCTCACTGCGGCATGCGTATACATATACACAAATACATTGTATATATCTGACTGTATTTAGATATACAGGGCGTTCGCCGGGAAACGCAACCCACTGTTAGCGCTACAAGGAAGAAACTGCTCCCGGCGAGCGAGCGCTCAGTTTCCGGCATTGTTCGACCGTCGGCCGCGGACTATTTCATAATAATTACGCTTCATAAACTTCATAAACTTGTGTGCTAAGCATTTAAATGTGACGTAATTAATTAGC
Organism: Vandiemenella viatica; assembly: GCA_031002005.1. Lineage (NCBI taxonomy): Eukaryota > Metazoa > Arthropoda > Insecta > Orthoptera > Morabidae > Vandiemenella > Vandiemenella viatica. Next base: position 237,405,082 of record CM061919.1, on the reverse strand, counting down.
TTATCTTATAAAAGATGCTGGAAGTGTTGACCCTCTTGTGTAATGCACATTTCACATCTTCTGAACATATTTCGAGACACACGCTGCCCTAACTGACTTAATGATTTTTTGGGTGACTGTTCTAGTCGAAAAGCGATATCGTCAATTTTCTCCTCTGTGAGAATACGGTTGACCGACAGTCTCTTTTTGTTAAAAAATGAACCCGTTTCTCTTACTTTTTTAACCAGACGCAGAATTGTTGATTTAGCTGGCAGTAAAGCGCCAGGAAATTCGCGACGAAATTTACTGCGACACTTTTTAAACGACTTCTTCTTCACATATGTATCGTAGAGAAATATTCTTTGTTGCAAACTGTAACGTACCATAATTTTACTCACACTCAAACACGGTACAGATTAATAAGAGTATGAAGCCCCAAACCAGCCAAACCGCAAATAAACGTTTATTCACAACACTGATTAATAAGAAACTGAAGTCACAAACTATCTACAATGCAAAGAAACCGTTCTTAACAATGTAAGGGTCACTGCACTGCACTGTTGGGGCAGCGGAGGTGTTAAACAGTGCGGTGATTCACGGTGCCGTGTGGCGGAAACTGCTGGCCCGACTGACCGAGCAAGTTGCCGACGGCAACAGACTGGGAGGATAGCGTTTTCCGGCGAACGCCCTGTATATACCTCATTACCACGCGTCCTCTGTCCTCAGGCAAGGTTATAAGTTGTACCTATAATATCGTATCTACGTAAAGTTTTTTGTACTATCTTTACTATATATTTTTGGTAATATATCTGACATTAATCGTTCGAATTAGATCTTATATTTTCGCAGCCATTGGTGGTCCTCGTGGGTGAACTGGTAAAGTGCTGTACCTCAGAACGGAAGGTTATTGGATCGAATCCACAACCGGGGAAACTTTTTGAAGTGAAAACTTATTTATGCACGTTGGGCGATTTTTGAATGGGTATAATCTTGTGAGTTCGTGTCACAGACATGCTAATGTTAACAGTGCATCTGTAGCTAATTGTGACGTGTTGTGCGTATGATATTCATAATTTTAAGTTTTCACTTCTGTCGGAAATCCCAGAGGGGGGAAAGGACTGGGGGCAAGGAATGGGAATACAGCTGTTAAAAATTTAACCCATGAGCATGATAAGTCATAAAAACACCATAAGCAACCCGTAAGAGTGCTTCTGACAAAGAAAATTCTATGAGACCAATATATTCTAAGTTTGTATATATTTTACTACATTTTCCCGAAATTCTGGATAAATTCCGAATATTCGTGTCAAACAGAAAACTGAAACATTACTTTTTTTATTATTCCTTAACTTTGCATAATCCCATTGTTTAATCTGGGATTCCCATGCTGCTTTAGACACGATTCACATTACATATTGTCTCTGACAGTATGAAATTCCTTTTGAATATAGTCAAATATAACAATTATGACTGATTCCTTCAAATCCTTTAACTTCCGCTGGCTGTAATACAGCAATGTGTCTTTATAAAATACTATTTTTAAAAAAAAGATCAAGCAATATATAAGTAGAAGACGTAAGAAGGTTTTTTTAACTAATTAAAGGTTTCATATAAGATTATCCTATTTCTCTTCATGTTTTAAGGCTCATCGATGTCCAGTTATTAGAGCCGGGAGAAGATAGGGTAAAAGAAACAGGAAGGAATTTGACCATGGTGTTTTTGAAGGAACGATTCAGGCATTCGCCTGCAGAGTTTTTTTTTGAAACCATTGGATACTCGAAATCTGGATGTCTGGACCGGGATTTGAACCCGCGTGCTTCCGAGTGGCTGATGATAGTGCAGTTTTAAATTGAATCAATCTGATTTCTATTACTTAGAAAATTAGCTCTATCGTATTGGTCTAACAAACACGCATTTCTCGTAAACACATAACAGATGACCAAAATTATTAGTTGTTAAAGACAACTTATAGTGCAAAAGTAAGGAGCAATAATAGAACAACTGTTATTTAACTAATCACTGCAGCCGGAAACATGGATTTAGAACATGTGATGGATGCATACAGTATACATGTTTTTAGCAGCTGAAACAATTGAAATTGCCAGCCTCGGTAGTGTAGGGGCTAGAGTACCTACTAGCTTCACGTGCCGAAGGTCGCCGGTTCGAATCCGGCCACGGGCATGGGTATTTAAGCGGTGTCTGTGAATTCCATGTCCGTCCCGTAGTGTGTATAACTGGTTGGAAAATGCATAATGAAAGCATTGGATCATACATTTATATGAAAATAATAGAATAACTTGATAATGAAAACCTATTAATTGCACAGAAGTAGTGATTAAAAAAACTGAAATAGAGAGATTTGACACTAATTCTCACTTTCTTTGTGGGATAGGCATACTTATCATCCTATTTGAAAAGGATATGGAATTTTCGATCTTCAAGTAAATACATTAAGTCCTCTCCATGTTAAGTATTAACTGTGACCCAAAGAGGCTAAAAAAGTTCCTGTTGCCATTAAATTAAAGGAAACAATACGATCCAAAGATTTGAATTATTAATAAGTAATATTAACGGACTTTCGGTTGTTTTTTTTTAATATCAGAATATTGGTTTCGAAACTTACCTCGTTTCATGTTTCATCGGCATGGCTTTTAATATTCAATGAGTTTACACACTGATTTCAAATAAATATTAAATATTCTTGATTAAAGTATATTAATTAATTTCGCTGTGGTCAGCGAATGGGCTTCTCACAAACCTTTCGCGTTTGTGCTCCCTACATCCATTTTTTACGTTCCATTTCCTGATTCAGACAGTAATACGTGCTACATGCGCGCGTATGAAAGTTCTCAGTTCTGATTTTAATTAAAAGCTCAAAGTAACGCATTCGTAGACACGAACAATGGCTCTTGGGAAGCGGGCCTTTATTCTGCCACCGCGCCGTTCGCTTTATGTTATACCGCTAAAATTGGATTACCATTCTTTTGCAAGCTCACATGGGGATAAGCATAAAACCCTCGGCTTCTACTGGCTCATGAAACATTCTTATTTGTTGATCAGATTCGGAATCTGACAGCAGTAAATAAAGTCACGTACGAGGCATATCCGTAACAACATGTAAGTAAACGCGTTTTTTTCTTGCTTTGATTTATGATTCATTCAGTTTTGAAGCAAGACGATTGAAATTAAATCATATTTCTGGCACGTTTGAATGTCACAGAATAGAACGGGGTAAGCGGTATTTGAACTAAATTTGGGAATACGGAGCCTTTGTATCTCGTTTATGAAAGGTCAAAATTAAACGACGATAATAATGTCATAAAGTAAATGATTCCAGTATACTGCAAAAAATATAGTTAAATGACTGCAGAAAATTCGAGCTTATTCATCTTACCAGACATAACTATTTTATGCCAAAATTCGATAAACAGCAATACTCGTATATGAATTTGAAAGCCCATGAACAGTCTAAAGAGTATTAAAACGATTTTTAGAAGTTTTAATTGCAAAATATCATTACTTTTATAATGTTTCGTATTAATTTTAATCTGCCTAGTAGCAGTACATGGAAAGGAAAGGATGATGAAGATCATGGGCTAGCACTTCATTTCAGACTTAAGGGAATAGAAAAAATTTTCCTTTCTAGGTAAATGAGTCGAGGACTGGAACAAATTATCAATGGAAATAATGACCAACTTATCAGAAACACTGAAATAATTTAAAATAATATTCGTAAACGGATAACGTAGACGGGTGGTATTAACGAAATAAAAAAAGGAAAATTTTCGAAAGCAGTTCTTTTGTAAATTGGGGACACGTGCTTCATTCGCAATTAAATTTAATTAATTTATTTCATATTACTATACAGAAAATGATTTAAAATCAATAGGTATTCCTGCGGTTGCATAATGGAGATAAACCTGAAGCGAACGTTGTTTTAAAGGACTGTAAACATCCAATAACTGATGTCAATATTTGAGGCCGAACGCGTAAAAAAACAGCTAATTGTTGACATAGTTTGCTGTTTTCGGTACATTTCAGGTTGAGGGTAGCTTAAACGCGTTTTGCAACCCTGCCAGCAGTCCAGACTCTCCATGTCATAAGTTTTAATCAACTCATCAGATTGTTATAATACAGTTTCAGTTTCTGTAAATCATCTTCAGACCGTGTTCATGCTCTTGCCATGTATTAACCTGACACCATTTTTTTTTTTTTGATTTCGTCATGGTCACTATAAGCGGGAATGAACTGGAAGTAATTATGCCATGGCCTTATGAGAGAACTATCTGGACATCCTCGAGTGATTTAGGGAAATCATGGATAAATGGAATCTGGATGTCCAGACAGGGATTCAAACCACTGTACTCCCTCATGCAAACCCAGGGTCATTACCGCTCACCTGCCACGCTCGCTTTGTATAGTCCAGAATTTTACGGAAATTGTTGTATGTCTCATGTCAAAGTAGCTAACGCTGATTGTAAGGTATACACCAACACACTCTTCATTTCTGTTCTCAAAAAATGGGAATAAGGACGGTAATCTTTTGTAACCATCATAATCATCCGTGTCCTGATTCCCTAGTGTGCTGTAAGAGCGCTCCTCCACCTTTGTCCAGTAAGATTTCCTCTTCTTAGACTCTACACCAGTGGAGGCCCATCTTTTCAGCAGCCAGGCCAAAATTTTAAAAACAAGAATATTCCGTCGGGCAGCACATTTATAATTTCTTGGAAAAAATATTTAAATATTTTTATGGAGGAAACAAAAAATATAAATGAAACATGCATATTTAATTAATTATTAAAAATATAATTATTTTAATGCAACTTCTGACCTTGTTTGGCAGAACTAAGTACATCAATGTTGATGTCAAATTAATGGTGGCTACTAGCAAACAGTTGTCCTAATGAACATCAGTTATTCGTGTCGACTGTCCATCCTCGCTAGATCAAGCAAGTGATGATATAAATTTATCGGAAGAGGGAGAGAAAAAAAAATATATGACCAGCGGATGAAGGTTCTGGGTTCCCGTTAGTTCGAGACGCCTGTTTGAGAATGGTGGACATTGGTGGAGGGTGATGGTGGTGTGTGTTTATAACGGAAGGAGGAATGAACTTTTGTTGTTAATTTTATCGATTGAGTGTTATTATTTAAATTGTTACTGTATTATGCTGGTTTTAATGTGTATGTTTTAATAAAGTTTCGTTATATTAAAAAAAAAATATAGGTTACCTTAGTGTATGATATCACCGTTGAAAGTAAAAGTGAAGCTATATAATGATCCAGCTCCGCGGGTCGCAGGTTTGGCCATCCCTGCTCTAGACCTTGGAACACCTCTGTCCTGTACATCAAAACATTTCCTCCCAGGTCGGTCTCTAGGTTTTTTCATTTCATTTTTCGGTCATGTTCTTGATACCTTCTTTGGGTCCTTCCGTTTGATGTTCCCCAGCCATCGCAATCGTGATTTGGAAATTTTTACACTTAGTGTTTCATCTTTTGTAATACTGTTGTAAATTCAGTGATAAACGTATCTAACCTTTACTGACTATTACAATCGAACAACGCTGAATTTTTGCAGTAGGAATAAGGGATTCGCCTAAGGCCATCCAAAATAACCATCCTGCCATTTGACTGGAGTGATTGTGGAAAATAATGGAAAACTGAAATCAGGATTGCCAGACAAGGATTCGAACCCATGTCCCCCCCCCCCCCCCGGGATTTCTGGCCCGAGCGTTACCTCAATGTATATGTGCTTAAATATACGATTTTTTTTCGTATTTGACACGTCTAATTCTATTAATTTATTTAATGCCCCCTTATATTTACTTATATTTTTACGCCTCGTCGACGTCGAAGTCTTTAGAGGCGGGATAGGATTGGGTACAAGGAATTGGAAGGAATTCGGTCATGACTTTTTGAAGGAAGAATCCCGGCATTCACCTGGAATGTTTTGGGGAAACCATTGGAAACCCAAAATGCCCTTCTAATCGATACGATAATTCTAACAATCATTACAGATTCACAGGAATGTATTCAATAATATCCAAAGTCATATGAGTAGAATAGTGGTTTACTGAAAACTGTGTAAGACCTCGCTCTTCTAATCAACTTTAACAATCATTAACAGAATCACAGGAGTATTTTCAATAACATCCAAAGACACGTTAATGTAACTGTGGTTAATTTGACATTAGAATTAAATCGACATATCTAGTATCATGATTGTTTCCTTCTTCTATTGTGCAAGTTAATTCATTTCTTTTCCTTAAGAAAAACTGGTTGAGATTCAGTTACGGAACAATAGAACTGCGTAAAAAGTACAATGAAATTAAACATCTACTACAGTCACAACTTAAAAAAGTCACATAATATCTGTTTCTGTTACTATACCTTGATATGAAATTACTAAAACAGATGTTACCCGATTTATTTTTTAAGTCCTCTCTGTCGTGGATGATTGATTTAATTCTATTTTTTATGTAGTTCTGTTGTTCCGTAACTGAACCTCAACCTGTTTCTCTTAAGGGAAAGCAATGAATTAACTTGCACAGCATAAGAAGGAAACATTCCATCTGCAGCTTCCTGTTGAAGGATTCGGAGAACAAAGCAATTCGAAATGGCGCGCTTCAAGATATTTCTCATTCCATTCCTCTGCCAATCCATTCTCGCAACGCCTAAGAATCCCGAGAGAAATCTGATATTGACTGTTGAACGCAGCTCAATTTCCTTTGCCTGTGTCGAGAAGAAAGTTATTACCCACATTGGCCATTGTGGCAACATAAAGGCAAGTGCATTCGCTATATTAGCCGCCCACCGGGATAGGAGCGAGTTTGGCGTTCGTTTTATTCATGAGCTTCACTCCGTCCATTCTCGTCTTTCATGAAAAGATTCAATCTCACCACGAACTTGAGGGGAAGAGGTTTATGGAGACGAATATTTATTCATTTTTGCAGATGAAAATGTCAAGCGATACGTGGTGCTGCGTTTCATTTCGATTTCAGAGATTTTCTTTAAGCAGAAGTAAAGTTTTGAAACAGAAATTTCATCATGAAAAACCGATAATGCTATCGGGCAAAGGGGACTTACAGTTTTACGTGGAATCCGAATCACGGGGCGTTATATCGTGCTTCATGTGAATAAAGCAAAGATTTTCCCTGACGAAAAGTTTAGTTTGGGTTTCATCAAAATTCGGACCGAAACCGGTATTCCTTATCAAGCCAGTTGAGTTAGCCATCTCAGCCACTGAACAGACATAGCCATGAAACCACAAAGCCAGTAGAAGTATAAAGCTGTCAATTTAATTTTGTATTTAATATATCTTAGCTCAGCAACTAGCATTATCTCTGGGCCCATGTTTCCAATATAACGTGTGGAGCATTTATTATGATCAATGGATTTTTAGTGGTATTTGAAAAAATGAAACAAACAGAGAAACCTTCCTGCACGCACTGCCAGTGAATATGAGAAACGTAATTTTTGGTTTTATCAGTTAATGTGTTCCGGAACAATAACTATATGTAATCATTATGTGTAAATCATATTCTTGTATATACTGTCATATTAGATTCTATAACTAACAGGTGCCTATACTCAACGCATTGATTCGCCGTGGACTTCTGCAAAGCATCAGAATCGTCAGAAGCAAGGCTACAGTAGAAAGATATTGGATTCTCATCTTTGTGAGTTTTTATGGCCTCACTCGCATAAAACTGTGATTTGCAACAACAATATGCAAAGATATTGTTGATTTTTGGTAATTAGAACTATAAACTTTGTTCGGTCTACGGAAATTGGTTTCGTTACATTTGTGTTGAGCTTTTGAGTTAAATAAAGAAAATTGTGTGTTTAAGAATAAATGCAAAATATTTTAAGTTTTAGTTATACAGCTACTACCATGTATAAGCAAGTTAGTAAAAGTCTGTAGAAAAACTTTATAAATGGGGGGCTGGTAGAACGGCTTTTAACTTTTTGTACAAAATGTTGAGAATTTATCACTACGCAGCTTGTTCTTTGTTGTTATACTGGTTTGAATCTTACCGATTTTTCGCTGAAATGAAATACACAATTATTTTTATTCGAGTTCCGTTTAAAAATTTTTAATTATTTGATTGATAAATCATCCATTTTTCTAATCTATATTTATTATCATTTCTTATTGTCTCCACTTCAACACAACTACCTTAAAACAGATTTATTCCACCATACACGGCTGTTGCTTTACTACTAACTGTCTATATACAACCAGAGAGTCTGCTTGCGATATTGCAACTCACAGTAGCAATCTATGGTACAACGATATAATATTACAACTATTTTTTTACAAATAATCAGTGATGTGTATAAGGTGTTTCCTTATAACACACAACTTTCACTATTCCCCTATAATCAATCAAGAGCGCGGATTGATGCGCATTTATAGCCACTGACGATGCTCCATAACACAGGGATGAAACGAGTTTGGGAAGTGACTTACTTGACAATGGCGGCAGTGTACATGACCGCCGAAACGTCGTGTTATTCAAACAAACTCACTCGGATAGTTTTTCGAGAAACTTTCATCTATATACAACGTCGAGAAAACCACCACTTTTATATAATAAATAAACAATCAAGAACAGGTTTTCATTTGAAAACATTATTTTCTATTAGTAGTCATTCTCAGACACCTTATCTGTTAAATATTTTTTCATCATTTTGCTTAATGTTAGTTCATCAATCCATTTACTAACTCAAATATTTTGACTATGTCTTTCTACTTTAAATATATTCTTACATTATTACGTAGGCCTATATTAATTTCGCCGAGTTGATATGAAATATCTTCCAGATATTTTCAAACGTTGTCAAAGATTACTGGTAACTCTAATAGTTATTATTTTGATATGGAACTTAAGGACACGACGCAGTTTACCCTATAGACCAATATATCGTTTATCTCATTTTTGTTTTGAATTCTACCATTGTTTTAGGCGGATTACGCAACCCCATGCTCGGTAACTTAATCAGATATCTGACTTTCTGGCACTCTGCCCTCAAATATACCCTCAACTATAAGTTACAGGTATGTTACTACGTTATACATGAAATCAACATCTAATGAATTGTCACTGTCCTTACTTCCCCTCTACAGAATCCCATACTGGTCAAGTCCATCGTCAACGTATGTTCAGTATCAGGAAATTAATAATCTACTATGTACACGAATAATGTTGTTTCTTTCACTTAAGTGTATAATCACTTTCAACAAAAAATTCTATGATTATTTCCTGAAATCTCCATTGTCTCTCTACAAACTGCCACAAATTTCAGATGTACAAGGGAAAAGGTATGTGGTTTGGCAAATTGCACTCAAAGAATTTAAGATACTTAACCAAATTACTTGAAAATAACTCTGTAGGGAAATTGCAATTGGAGTACATGCTTCATGGTTATTAAATTAAATTTCTTGGTGTACATTTTTGAGTTAAATTACTTGCGAAAATCTTCATCGATCCAGCCCCAAAAAATCGTTACACATGTGCTTATTTATTTGTTTATTTTATTTATTTATTTATTTATTTATTTATTTTTTTTTTATTATTTTTTTTTTTTTTTTACATTTGTCACTAAAGGATTTTATTAATGCGTCGATTTTAAGTCGTAATAAAATGCTGTCATATTATAGTTACAATTAATGCAGAATTATGCACTCCGGTTTTATTATTGTCACAGATATATTCAATTACTTTTGTCGTAGCTATTGTTCGATCACTCAGAGCTTTTGTATTTACGCCACAACATCTCTCCACAAATGCTACAAAGGAAGTTAAATAGCCTTTTACGGCCTGAATATGGAAATTAATTTTTGCTGTACGAATGCACATAAATATACAAATGTGTGCCATTATCCAGTCGTCTTGCTTGGCTGAAGCAGCTCTACAATAACAAATACACCGAGATCACGTACTCTAACAATTACATGACATTCTGGGAATGGAAAAGACAACTTTTCCATGCACTGATTTTTTTTTTTTTTTATTAGCCGCTGAGAACGGAAACAGCAAAAAGTCTTTAAACAAAATAATGTATGGAGCCAATAACTCACGAAAGGCCGTCGTCATTTGATTTCTGAGTGGACTGTGTTTGCCTCTGTAATGCGAACGTGTATAGCTCTCGTTAACGTCCCAATAAATGGTTTAATCAGCGTTTACCCGTAGTGAAATGTAATTCCGATTTTCCGTCCCAATGTGATGAAAGTTACTGCCGCAATGTGCATTCAACAGCTTTACATTACCACATAGTTTACATTAAATATTTGAATTACAATAAGAATTATCAGGAAGAAATACGGGGCGATGTAGCGATGTAGAACTAAACAAGAATATTAAAATTGTTACATAATACTCGCAAGTTTTGCAGTAAGCAGAAACACTAGAAGACTGGAATGGTGTTTCTTGACTGCGTGATTGTTGTCACCCAATTTAGCATAATTAACAATAGCCTACCATTGGCGGTTGTTAAAGATAATGCGTTTGTTAAACATAACTTGCGAGTGGGTATGGTATAATTTCCGGACTGACGTTGTATAATAAGAACGCAAAATTGTACTGATTCCTCCCTATGGCTGTAGGTAGCTATGTCCCCAACAACGTTGCAACTATTACTATTACTCCGCGATTCACTAAAAGTGTGTGGCGGAGGGTGCATTGAACCTATCCGAAAAGGTAATGGTTTGGAAGGGATATACGGGATATGGCAGGAGGCGCCCATGGGCTATTGTGAGGAACCATCCCAGCATTCGGCTGGAGCGATCTGGAAAAACCATGGAAAACCCAGATCAGGATGGCCGGAGTGCTTTATCGAAAGCTACTCTTGTCAGATTTTATGTTTACTCGTCCGATAAATCCTTTCCATTCCACTCCCTTAATCGCTCGTGGAAAAAATGAGTACAGAAATGAATCGGTTCTGCCCCTGATTTCTCTTATCTTATTTTCGCGGTCATTCCGAGATATGAATGTTGCTGGTAGCAAGATTTGTTTACTGACATTCAGAAATACGTCAGTCGTGAATTTTTCAATTAGCTTCTGTCGAGAGCAACTCCTTCGGTGCTCCAGGTCTTCCCAACCTAACTCCTTCAACATCGAACTTACGCTTTCCCTCCAACTATATATACCTGTCACGAATAGGGCGGCTCTTCTTTGGACCATCTCTAATGCCTCCATTAATCCCTTTTGATTGGGTTCCCATACGGAGCAACAATATTCTAAGTGAGGCCGCACTAGTGACTTGTATGCAATCGATTTAACTTCCGGAGTACGTTGTTTTAAATTACGACCTAGAATTCGAAGCATACTACTGTATTTGATTTCCCAATTACGTTTTCGATATGTTCATTCCAACGTTGCAAGTTACAACTTTGCACTATGTATAGTTTGTTCTTTATGCTAGTTAGCGTTAAGTTCTGACTGTCTCTCTCGTGATTTTCCTTATACATATTTGCGATTATCTACCTCACATTGTGGCTCAACGGATCGATCGGTCGGAACAACGGATCGGGCACGAGCACAGGAACCCGCGTACCGACAGTCCAGACTGTGATCTTAAGGCGGTTTCTCGGAGCCATCATGATGAATTCCGGGTCGGTCCCCAGTTTCACATTTCACAAACAAAAAATACACTTATCACACACAGAACGAGGTTACGCGTTTCGCAGACAGTTGCCAATATTTCACTCCCCACACTCGTATTTGGTACGACCTGGCTGTAGGTGTAAAACGCAAAGGTATGCGGCCGTGAAATCATAGCTCTAAATCTGACAATACCAACAGAGAGTAAAACTCATCAAAGGCACCGACACAAAATAACTCACAAGATACATCAATACACCTCACAAGAACAAATACTTCCTCACTTTCCTTGTCAGAATTCAAGCTAATACTGTTAACACAGGATTCTCTGAGCCTCCATTCTCTTTACATGTCCGTACCATCTCAGTCTGGTCCTCTCTATCCTTTCCTATAGAGGTTCCTCTTTTATGATGAAATCACTTCATTCCTTATTCTTTCCATTTTAGTAACTTCCATTCTACCGTTTAAAAACTTCATTTTACTTGCTTGTACTCTGCTGATGTCCCGCTTTTTCACTGTCCACGTTTCAGCATCATAAGTCAAGATAGGTACATAGTATGTATGATAGATTACTCTCTTGCTTCTCTGTGGCACCTCTTTATTCCATATCAGGGTTCTACAGAAGAGAGGAGAGGTCTGGAACAAGGTGGTGACAGAGAGGTGGTGGGATGAAAGAAGCAAATGGAGAAGCTTGTGCTTCTACATCTACATCATCTGCATATATATTCTGCAATTCACAAAATTGTGGGTGGCAGAGGATGCTCAGCACCAAAGCTAATCTCTTTGTTGTGCATTCCAATCCCTAATAGTACGAGGGAAATAGGAATTCATATAAGAGTCATTGTGGCACCTTATTTCTCTAATCTTATCATTCCTGTCATTCCGACTCAAATAGGTTGGTGGACGAAGTATTTCACTACACTCGTAAGTGAAAGTGGGAGTACACATGTTTATCAATAAGTTTATACGAAACGTGCGTCGTCTATTTACTAGAGACTCCAAACCTAGTCTACTAATCAGTTCTGTGACGCTTTCATAAGGACTGTAGCAAGCGGTAACGAATCGAGCGGCTCTTCTCTGTACTTTCTCTATACTTTCGATCAACCCCTTACGAAACGGATCCCAAATGGTACAACAATATTCCAAATGTGGACGCACAAGAGATTTGTACGCTATCTCCTTTGTTTGTTCATTACAATTTTTCAAGATTCGACATATGAATCGCAGCATAGAATTAGCTCTACCTACTAACGAATTAATGTGTAAGTCCCATTTAAAGCAGACCCGGCCAGAGGCTGGAAACTGTTACGGATGCTGATGATTACTGTTAACGCGGAACAGCGGAAACCGCAGATAATACTTTCACACAACTTGCAGTAGATAAAGGCGGATTTACACGGTTCACTCAGGACAAATCACTCGCAGTGAAAGTGAAGGTGAATTTACTTTTCGTTTACATGTATCATCACACATGAACCATTCAATTCACTTCAAAATGGCGACAAACAAGCTAGTGCGTGTTGGAGTGGATTTAATTTTCAGAAACCTTGCCTAAGTTACACCGTGAAAAAAGTTAATTGAAAAATGAGAAGTTAGTAGGCGAGAAATTGGAGCTTGCGGCGCGGTAGAATGGGCATTGCAGGACAAAATGACATTTAAAAATCATCTTCGAATGTGTGAATCACAAAGAATTGCTATCAAAAAGCTTTCCGTTAATTACAAGACAGGACACTAATGTGTCTTCTGGTTAAACTGAAGCTAGAAACTACTCTCGTGCAACTAGTAACTGCTTTGAAACACATTCACATAGATTCACAATTTACACATCTTTCTGCTTTTAAAACTTTAGTTAATTTGTTAGAACACCTGGTTCGTTAAAGTTTTAATTTTGTACTTGTCTTCTATTGTCAAAAATGGGAGATTCAATTCTTTAATAATGTCCTCCGTAGCCCTATGACTGGCGTTTTTATAACTTTAAAATTCTGTTTTCTATAAACATGGTTGTGATGGAAAGATAAATAAAGAAATGTTTCTACTTTCCATTTAAAAACAATTGTGAGTACAAAACAACAACAATCAGAAACAAACAATTGCGACCGATCCAGGAGGAAGTTTCACTTCGATATTTTGACTGTTTACACGCGTCACTCCTGATGATTCATCCGAGTGGAACACCAGAAGTGAAACACCAGAAGTGAACGAAAAGTTGAGCCCGAGCCAACTTCTTTCATCCGCCATCTTGGATGATCACTTTGGATGATCCTCTGTTTACACACTTCACTTTCCTTTCACTGCGGGTGATTCATCCGGAGTGATTGCGAAATGTGAACCGTGTAAACCCTCCTCAATGTCCAGATTCACTCATTTCTTTCACTCGCTGCTCTTTACAGTTTAAAATAAAATTTTGGTCCTCTTAGGAATAAATCGAGCAGAAAACTGAATTTAATATATTAGTGCATAGTACGACCTGGAAACGCTTGGCGTCAGCTAAGGTAGGCGCCCGTAAAATAAAAGTTTTAAATTTTACAATGCCTACGACGAGCAAAACTCATCAATCACACCCGACCCGATAATTACAAGAAAACCAGTAAAGTTCAAAAATCAATTCACTACCCTTCCCTTTCGACTGCAGTGTGCATGTTATTGTGAAGTTCGTTCGGAAGGTCTTGCCTCTCCATTTCTTGGCAGTTTTAACAAAACAAATACCGTTGTGTTCCCTCTAATAGATTCTTTACAAAAAATACAATATCTCTCCTCTGTCTCCATTTGCATGCAACCCACTACTCTACGAGGATAAATACAAATAAAATGCTAAGCTTGCTCGTTGTGCCTGTCACGCTCCCGGCCTTCGTTACAGAACTAATTACGTCCATAGATGTTACTACCAACTCAACTTTACGCGCTATTTAATAACAGTTCAATGTAGTTAACCAACTGCAAAGAAATAAACTTTCCAAAACACTAAAAGAAAAGTACGTATTTCTTTTAACTCAACAAGTTAATTATCAGCTGTTTTTTGTTTTCTTTCGATATAGACGTTTTGTTTTTACACACACACACACACACACACACACACACACACATATATATATATATATATATATATATATATATGGAGATAGATATACAGGGTGTCCAGTAACGAAAGGATAATCCTGCAACAGCTAATATGACACATCATGTCCTATTATGTGACAAACTTTTATTTTAGTAATATCCTCACCATTTTCGAAATATTGATTTTTTAAATTTTTTTCGAAACATGTGACTTTTTTTAAATATACTTAAGGATGTAACAATGGTTTTTTTTAATTTTTTTTTAAAAAAAACGTTAAAAAAATCTTTTTAAAATCATTATCATCAATGGTCTCTTTAGCAGATCGAACTACCATAAAATAATATTTTTAAAAGACGTGTAAATATACCATTATACCATTTAAGATTTTTTTATAAAGCTTTTTTAACGTTGTAAGAAAAAAACATTGCTTTACATTAGACTTGCAACGAATAGTATATTCGGCCATACGCCGAATACCGAATATTCGGCAGACTTTCTGGCCGAATAGCCGAATATTCGGCAAAAGTATTCGGCCGGAGTGAGCCAAAATCTGTATTGCTGTGCTTGTCTCTCGCCCGCCTGTTAAAGCAGAGTTACCTCCCACCACTCTGTGCCTGTTTTAACGAGCTTGAAGTATGGCCTCAAGTATCTACGTTGGATTATTTATGACGTTACTTTTTTTAAAAAAGAATAACATCCAACGAGGTGTGAAGATGGAAAAGCTTTCTGACGATAGTTCATAATACGGGATAAGCAATTGGTATAACCTTCTTAAGACAGAATTGCTGATACCACTTTCTGAACTGCCCCCTACATAGTACGATAGTGGTTAGTTCGATCGATAATCTTCTTGTAGAATGATATGCCATTCTTCACTATATGGATTGATAACAGAGTGCAGTATTTCCGTAGTCACAACATCCTCATACCTCGTTTTTAAGTCTGTGAGAAGGGCATTTAGAATAAATGATGAATACAGGCCGTAACGTCATTATCCTCAACGCTTATCAGTTACAAGTTGGAGAACTGGGAAGATTCGTGGCTTCCGTTTTGTTTGAATATATTAATTTTGACAAGAAAACCTAAAATTATGGTAGTGCAGGGTTGGCCTCAGTTCGTTGTTTCATTCATATTGTCGAATTAATTGTTGTTGATTCTCTGAAAGTTCAGTCAGAAGTGATGGAAATGATAACTGCAGAAAGGAGGATCGTGACTCATTTAATAATTCCGGTATTGCGCAAGAAAAACTGCAAAAGCAATTGGGTCTCCCCGAGCATTAATTGGTGCAAGATGTCAGTACGCGGTGGAATTTCACATATTATATGCTTGAAAGGCTAATTGAGCAAAAACGGGTAATTTCAGTGTATCTCACGGACTGCAATATTGTCAACTTGACTGCTGCTCAATGGGAGTTTATAGAGCATCTTTTGAGATTACTACAATCATTTGAAGAACTAACAAAAATCACCAGTTCCGGATATGCATGCATTTCTGAAATTATTCCGTATGTTGTTGCTCTAACGCGATATTGCGATAAAACTAGCACATCAGAGCCAACAGCCAACTTAAGCCAAGTAAGACTTGTCATGCAACAAGAGTTGAACGAACGATTTGAAGACATTGCCACAAATAAAAATGTTTTGGACCCTCGCTTAAAATGAATGTTTTCACCAGTCAACTGCAAAGAGAAAAAGCAAGGCAGTATATTTTGATCGATGATCTAAAGACGTACTGTGAAACAGGCAGCGACGGCAGCGCGAATTCGTCCCCTATTCAGTCCAAGAGGATGACGGAAGAGTCGGGTCACAGTCAAAGTACACATTCATCTTTTATGAATTGTTTTGAAGAGATTGTTACAGAGAAAAGTACGATCAATGCAGGGACATCACAAGGAAAAAATGCAGTTGAAACTGAAATTGATGTTTATTTAAATATTAATAGTATATCATGGCATGATAATCCGTATATTTGGTGGCAAGCAGGAAGAGAGAAATTTCCGTGTTTGACAAAGCTTGCAGCAAAATACTTGTCCGCGCCAGGAAGCAGTGTTTATTCCGAGCGGCTTTTCTCTGAAGCTGGAAATGTCTACAAGAAAAGAAGTAACTACCTGACAATGCAGAAAAATTAGTATTTCTGCATCACAATCTTCCACTCCTAAATTTCAATTATGATGATCCCAGTGAATAGGTATTTAATATTTTTGTTTTGCTTTGACATCGTGTAAGTTTGATCATGCACGATTATTTGTTGTAATTGTAAGACAAATACATTACCATGCAATGAATCAATCGTTTTATTTAGGCAATTACCTAACTAAAAAAAAAAAAATCTTAAGTATTCGGTATTTGGCCGAATAGTACCTAGATATTCGGTATTCGGCCGAATAGTAAAAAAGTGGCCGAATAGGCCGAATACCGAATAGTTGCCGAATATTCGTTGCAAGCCTACTTTACATTGCTCAAATATCTTTGAGGAAATTTTTAAAAAAAAGGTGGTTCAAGAAGATTTAATTTATAGAAATCGCATGGAATTAAATGAACAAAGTCACATGTTTCAAAAAAATATCTCGTAAATTATGAGACATTTACTAAAATAAATTTTTGTTATATAGTAGGAAATGATGTGAACTACCTGTGGTTGCTTATCCTAACATTCTTGGACTCCCAGTATATACTAATGCGAGAGCCATGGAAGTTTTCATTTTCGAATAGAAATATAACTATTCGTATTTACAGCATTAGCAATGAGTTATTCAAGTTTTTATCTTATATCTTTAAACGAGCAATTCTTGTATATTTATATATATTTCGGATCTCGGAAACGGCTATGACAATTTGGATGAAATTTGATATTTAGATAACGTTTTGACTTTTAAGATTACCTAAATAGTTGTCTTCCCTACAAAAAAGCGAGTTTACAAAATACGAAAAAAATTTTCACTTGGTATCTCGAAAACGACACTAGCGCCATCTGGTAGGCAATTTAGGTACCAGAAAGACTACAAATAGCTTATCTTTGATTTCAAAGAATATTTAATGGAACAGTTCTTGTATACTTGCTGACCTGTGGAAATATTAGCTCTGCAAGTTTAATTGTAAAACATTTAAAAAGGAATATAATTAAATATTTATCATTGGTTCTGTCACAGGTGATACCTTATAGAAACTTCTTTGAAAATAATGTTACCGGTACCAGTTATAAAGTAATCATCGTTCACTTTTTGACCGTAAAAAGTGGTTGTTAGTTTGTCATTAAATATACTACCACGCGAGGTATGAGCATAGTATTATCGGAGTGAATGAATTTCGCACTGATGATGTTCTATCATTACCGTGAAGCCACAATCTGATGATGAATTCTTATAGAACTCGACGAAACATATCGAAAATAAAGAATAAATGTTCTTGATATCTCGCTTGGTTTTCGAGATATAGCATGTCAAAAATCAGTTATAGGTATAGTTCCTTGTGCTTTTGGCGACGTTTCTTCTGGTCCAGGCCATATTTAAATCTTACAACAACCATTAGAAAGAAAATAAAACATTGAAAGTACATTTCCACCGTATAGACATAGTGGTTTTGGTGGATTTTTTTTCTGGTCAGGTACCAGTAAGCCTACTGATGTTAGTTAAGCTTTTCTTTGGTTAACTGTGCACCTCAAAACGTCTAAGAAGCCTTCAAGCCAATTACTTTAATCAAACGTTACTCGAAATCTTGGATATTGAACAGAAATCGAAAGATGCCGAGCGAAGATCAGTCACCCAGGTACTTAAAATAACCAACCCTATTACCGTTCTGCCAACGTTATAGCATACAATAAACTTCATAATGCCAGGAACTAAATATAAGAGTTGAATTTCCTAACCGAGCGTGGTGGTGTAACGGTTAGCCTTCTGGTCTCGCCTTCTGGAGGACGGCAGTTCGAATCCCCGTCCGGGCATCCATATTTGTGTTTTCCATGGTTTTCCCAAATCACTCCAGGTGAATGCCGGGATGCTTCCTTCGAAATACCATTGCCGAATTCCTTCCCATTCCTTGCCCCCCAACCTTTCCCGTCTTTAAAGACCTCGCTGTTAAGAGACGTTAAGCAGTTAAAAAAATTAATTTCCTAATTTTATTTAAATAATAAATATTACGTAACAGTCAACACAATTATTTAAAGAATATGATTGTTTCATTAATTTAAAACTGAATCGAGCAACAGGCACGAGTAACTATTCCAGTTACCTTTCTCATAATAGCACGTGTACGGTACGCTTCAATTGCAGCTGAAATCCAAGTGTGCTGTATTTGCAGTTGAAAATGTTTTCATTACGTTTATAAGTTTCCTCGCTTGTCGAATATACTGAGAAATCCAAGCAAAACCAAAAACATCCACGAAACATTTACCTGATCTAACGTACAGCTGGCACTTTGAAAGCAAATTTCTGTCCGTTCCCTAACTTTGAGATCCCGACATCAAAGCCATCAAGACTTTGTAACTAGAGCAAGGCGCGTTAGCATTTACATACTAACAGCGAGAAACTTGGCTACTAGTCCAGTAAGTATTAACACCTGCTGCGTGGCAGCTGCCTTAAGGAACTTCTGCCTATCAAAGCCTTTGCCTATGGCACGTTTATCCTCAAAGTAGTAGTTTGCTGTTTAATATGTTTTTGGTTCCTCTTACACCAGCTGCCTATTCCAGTAAGGAGGAAACGGTGATGGGAACTGTTTCTGTATACAATAATTCTGCTTATATTCCCCACGTGCGTTTTCACAGTTAAAGAGCTGGGAATTATTTTATATTTTCCTCTTACGAAGAACAGGTTTCTGGCAACACCTCAGTTTAGAGTCTCAGTAGACATAGTCCCCAGTTCGAGTCTTGGAAACATCCGAGGTTTTGAAAAGACCATTTGTTTGTTTTTAATTTAATGTAATTTAACTGCAATGGAGCATATGTTCCCATCATAATTTCCCAACATATTATGTTAGAAGGCTTGAGGTCCTCCATAACAATATCCGAAATTAATAACTGGTAATAAAAAAATTAATTAATTAAAATTATCAAATAAAAAGTTATGAAAGAATAGCATATTTAAGATTAAATTGTACTAACCTAGTCATTTATTAACACCTGACTAGATTCTAGACATGGGTGGTTCAGTTTAAATTTAACAACGATACAAATGTTATGTTTTTTCCACTTTCCATACAGAAATGATCACCATTAACATAATCTAACTGTTAACAGACAAAATGAATTTAGCATCTAGCATCACTAACTTTTCATAAATAATTTAATACTTACAAACACGAAAATGAAGTCATATCACGACAAACGATAATTATTTAAATGTTAGTTCCAGTTACTACTCATTAAATGTCGTTAAAGTAAAAAATCCTAACATGAAAATCACTTTGCCAGAAAGCTGAAGTTGAATTTTAGTGCAGCCAGTTCAAAAGAACGATGACTTTACCATGTCAGTTAGTCATCTCCGCAGCCACCAGCAAACAGGATCTACGTCTTCCTTCACACTGACAGCTGTCACAAAAATACTAGGTTTATCATGTGGGCAGTTGGAACTAGAACTTGTAACAACTATACTGGTCGCATTTATACGCTTCTAGCAGGTCTTGCGTCCGTTCTTCAAAGAAGATGGTGAACCGGTCGACGGCTAAGGTAATTAAAGGCGTGATGGGACTGGGGACAAGAAACGGGAAGGAATTCGGCCATGGAATTTTTGAAGGAAGCATCCCGGCATTCGCCTGGAGTGATTTGGGGAAACCATGGAAAACCCAAATCTGGATGCCCGGACGGGGATTCGAACCCACGTCCTCCTGAATGCGAGGCCAGAACGTTAACCGTTCACCCACCAACCTCGGTGTCGTGTTCTCCGTACGTTAGTAGTCGGGTCCCGAAGCAGTTTTTCCGTTCCCAACATAAGCCGCACTGAAGTTAAAAAACTTATATAAACGCACGTCATAGCAGTGTGACTCGCAGCATACATTATTTTGTGGCGAACGTGACATATTCGCTGGCTCGAGGATTCTTGGAGCAAGACAATGTCGCCGTTCATTATATTGGCACTTACGTGTGGTCATGTACGTGTTGCCGAGGAACGGTCACAAAAACAGCCTTCCGTAAAACCTTTTAAACTAAAACGGCCAATATAAATGAATTTATTACCCAAGTCGACAGTTTATAATGTCTATCAGCTACCACCCATGGACCTGTCGCCTAAGTTCTTAGTAGTTTGGTGCATGACAAATAGTGGGGGTAGCCAAACAGCTGATAAAATAAATTTTGGTTCGTGGTACTGGTGTTTGTTATAAATGTTAACAGGAACAGAGAGAATAAGAAGAGAGGATGGTTTACTGAATGGACCGATTGGTGAACGAACATCGCAGGATGGCCACCGACAGTCGAAAGGAGGTTTCATCGTTGCGGGATGTGCAACAAGCGGGGAGAACTGTTTTGACTGCGATACAGGAGAGCTCGGCGCTGATCGAACAGCTGATGTGACCAAAACTCTTGCCTAGGCAGGTCGGCTGCTATCAGATCGGACGGGCTCTTTGTTGCTGTCGACACATAGCATGTTAAACGAGCAATGCGTAAATCTACACCCGTCAGTGAAAGATTATTTGCAATGATTCTCCACCCATGCATAGAGCCTTGAATTACAAAAATGCTTTTCACTGAGAAATTGCTTGTTTGTCGTTCTTCCCAGGTGAAGCCTGAGAGGCAAGCTGTTGTAGGGTCTCACGGACCATTTTCAGCCAAACTAACCTAAGGGGGAGGGAGTGAGAAGGAATTAGGCCGTGTCCTTTGAAAGGAGGGACTGCGGAAAAAACAGCACTGGCTGTTTGTTGGTGTCGACACATAGCATGTTCAACGAGCAATGCGTAAAACTACACCCGTCAGTTAAAGATTATTTACGATAACTATCCACCAATTTATAGAGCCTTGATTTACATAAATGCTTTACACTGAGAAATTAATTTTTTGCTTGTTTCTTTTAGGCTTCATTCCTTTCAGGTGAAGCCTGAGAGGCTTTTTAGCCAAACTTACCTAAGGGGAGAGAGTGGGAAGGAATTAGGTTGTGTCCTTTGAAAGGAGGGACTGAGGAAAATCACGGAAAACAGCAGTAAGGATAGCTGGACGGGGATTTGAACCCCGTTCTTCCAGGATTCCAGGCAAGAGTGCGGTGTCGCATTTTTCCTGACTCGGTGACTGAACCATTAGCCGGACCAATCAATGAAATGTATCGATCGTATTATTTTGCCACCGCAAGACGAGCGTAAATGGAACAATAAATCTTGTTTGTGAATCATCTAATCATATTGACTAAAAAATATTGTGAACTATTTTCATTTAATTTCCTAAATGATGTGTCATGTGGGTTAAAATTATAAGCAGTTGTAATCAATGTAAAAGTCCTTGCAGTATGGTGCTCAGCACAGTATGATAAGTAAGTTAAATCTAACACCCTCCAAAGCGGGTACAGTATTACCATACAGTTTGCTTAAATTAACTATTTTCCTAGAGGCTTGGCACACTTGCTTCCTTCGCTCATAGCTAGAAATGATCCATTACATCTTACTGGGATTGGCTGTGCGCATCATAGGAGTTGGTCACCAGCAGTAGGTCCCTTGAGCGAGTCTATCGCAAAGTAGTCTAACAATCCAGTGCCAGAGATGAACTCAGAGTGAGAAGTGATTTAAAACACAGTTTTTTTCCCCACAAGGAAACTTGTATTTGCTCTCATTGGAGGTGCTACGTTCCGCCCTGTTAGTTTGCAGCTAATAATCAAGGCGTTGCTCTTGGTCCATGTTGCGCGCGGGTATGTATGTAATCTTTTGTTACTAGGTAGAGCTTTGGCCTAAGCTCCTGCTACAAAGGCGCTGGTCTGCCGGAGGGATGTTAAAAGCTTCTGTAGTCCTCCCGTTACAATGCTCTTACGGTGACGATGCCTTAGGGTTCCGCTCAGATGTGCTCTACAGGTATTACCGGACTGCATACACAAAGAGCTTTGTCTGTTCTCTACTTTACCCGGAAAAATTCTGTCACACATGAAGACATCGCTTCCAAGCTATAACGGAATTGAATTTAAATTAATTGCCATGGAGCGTATGCTTGATTGGTAATTTCCATAGTCATCAAATTACCACTTTCTTGTTATTTTTATTATTATCTTATATACGTTATACCTATGTACTTTTGCCATTTACGAAATTTATTTTTAATTATTTCACCGTTTTTGGTAAATCATTAATCACTTCCCTTGGTTATTTATTCAAATACCTCATACACTTACAGACAAAAACAATTTTTTCCCTTCTGTATGCATGAAACAGAATGTCAGCTTGTTCCCGTGATCATGTATTCTTCCTGATTCTTCGACCATTATCCTTCCAAGCCCGATCACTAATATAAGCCTTTGTAGATTCCCAGCACTCTATTCAACCTCCTCCTGTCTTAAAATGACTCCCAATCCAACTTCTTTATCATTTTAGTTACTAACTTGATCTTGCGGCAATTTCCACAGATAAATTTAGCTTCTCTCCTAAACTGTCCCCCCAATTCCTATACTTGATACCCAAAATGTGCGTCCAGAAATCTTACCATGTGTTCCGTACTACACATATAAATACTGAATTATCCGTGACTATAAGGACTAACCTATGACCGCAAAAATTGTGTCATTACAAGCAACCATTTCTTTCTGTTAGCTGTTGAATAATGGGCATTATTGTCTCATACCTCTAAATACAATCTTCGAAGTATTAATCAGTCTAATTGAAGGGTTTTAGTTATTTCGGATTCAGAACTTGAAGTTTGGTAAGAACAATAGAAATGCTTGGATTTTTTTAACAATGAAGCTAAAAAGATATTTGTTAAGAAATTATGGGTACGACACTAAATAGTTCTAGAAGGTAAAGTTTGCTTTCTGGACATCAAATACTCTATGATACTCCATTTTTCGGGTTCCCCGTTAATTTATAGGCATAATTTACCAGTTACATTAACGGTTGTGAGTAAATTGAGACTGTGTCACCACGTCGTGAAGAACACACCGGATTTATTTTTATTGCTATTATTATTAATCTGTTCGGAATTTTAAAAATAACTTTATTTTCAATTTTCCCTGAAGTCTCTCCGAGTATTGATTTATCGGGTCAATAGAGTTTTGAGAACAGGATTTATTTTTAAATCCGTAGCTGTTACATCAAAACTTCAGAGTTTCCGTGTATGTAACTACTAATTACCTTTGAGAGTTACAGCAAGTCGTTATTACTTCTACTCTGATAGTTGTAAAATTTTTAGAACTATTTTTGTAATATTATATATGGGTGGTTCTGCTGAAACTTCTAGAATAAAAAGGCCAGGGCATATGGTCATTCAGTTAAAGCAGAATTTTTCAGGCAATCGTTAAAAAGCAGACAATTTTTTCTGTTTTTGTTGAAATTTCGTCTTGATCTCAAATGTACATACCACTTTCTGAAATATTTCATCTTAATCAGACAGTTATACAGCTGTGCCAGAACACATACATCAAACTAAAATGTTACTATCGTGCGAGATAAACTTTTTTAAAAGTCGCTTATATCCACTGCCTACGAACAAATATAGTACTTTCTGTGGGATTTATATTAATGCATAACTCAATGTATATAACAGATTATGTAAACGATGCTTACTCATATACAGATAACCATTATAAAAGCAACCTGCTTATTAAATTTTGACTAATTATATTCCTCCATATTCAGAAAATGAGTATCACACTATCTTTCTGTTAACGGTTTACGGATTTCATGTGTGGGAAGAGATTTGAAGCTCAGTTGCAGGCGAAATGCCTCGCGGTGCCAAAGGTACGGATTAAATCCCAGCGCCAGCAGATAATTTTTCATCGCAGTCAAAAAGATGAGAGGAAAAATGCGGCAGAAACAGAGTTGGCGCACAGATGTGATGAATGTTATTCCTGCACGCAAAAAAAGTCCAGTGTAAACGTGGTTATCTGGAGTGGAAAGTATTTCCATACCACCAGAAACGATATTAGCTCGTTTTTAATAATTATCTCTTTTAGAAAGAAAATGAGTGTAATTGATTGAAAAATGCAGTTACTACGTGTGATGATATTAATCAAATCTGTTCATATCGTTCAGGTAAAGTTAATTACGTTTTCTTTATGTTATTTTAATGTTTAATTATCAATCCGGAGATACTCAAAGGTAGCTTGGTTGTAGCTTACATTTTTATTGCCATTTAATATCAGTTATTTTATAATTAGCTGGGTTTTGTCATAGTACTATCTGAATTTTCACTTATAAATGTAGTTTCATAACAACATCGACTATTTTGCGGAAACTTTCGGATATGTCTGGGTTTAAAGAGAGGAGACATCTTCCTTGAACACTGCCAATCGGAGTGTAGGCCTTTTGTCTGGTAGATACGGTATGATGTGACTCAGAAAGTAGTATCCAAAATTTCCTTATAGACTTCTGACATTACTATTTTATTTCTCAAGTAATTACGTGAAAACTAGTGTAATTTTATATCTTGTATTAGTTTTGTCACTGAATATTGAACTACACGTTTTACGCCTCTTTTGAATCTCGATTTAATTCTAATGGAAAAGGTTAGGAATGCTGCAATGAAACAGATCGCAGAATTTACTGTTATTTCGCCTGAAACGAATGTTAGAAACCTTGCACCAACCACAAGAATTGTTTGTCAACTTCTGAATCTGAAACCATGTGGTTCTGGATGCCAACGTCTGCATCACCGCATACGTGATTTATCCAGTTGTTTGCCGTTCTATCCCGAAGGGTCAGAAAATTGGGAACGTTTTGTGAGGATCCAAGAGATGTTGATATTGTTTGCTAGTGGTTCCCTCCCTTATGACAAAATAGCTATGAACTGTTGTGCGAAACACAAGGCCGGTGATCTTTCCAGCCACTTTTTCCATCTTTGGCGTAATCTTATCGTGTAGCCTAAAGTGATTTGGAACTATACTCTATTGTTGTATGGAGTAGAGGTTTACGTTTTTAAGATGTCTTGCCCGACGGGTGAAGAGTTAACTTCGTCAGTTTACTTATGGCCAACAAGAAAAGAGTTATGTACTGCTTGGAGTCAACGAAAAGGGGGTGAGCGGCCTGTTGTCTGGGAGACACGATTCTGAAAAAAATCGAGAGTTGTCAGTCTTGCGGGAATTCTCTAATTACCTGAAAACAACGTTTTGAGTTTTTTAAATCTACTAATATACCAAAGTATAGTATTTGATGATAGTCCACTGATTTATATAATTTTTCAATCAGGATTGAGTATTATTAAAATTTTATTGAAAAATACGATTTAAATTTAAGTAAATTCAAAATATTATTATGACGTAAATGTTATTAAAAAATTCAAAAAGGGAGGAATTTGAGTTATTCATCTTTTTTTGTATCGAACGCAAAACCTTCTCTTGTGTTGAAAACTGCCGTGCACATTAATTTTCGAAAGTCTGCGTCACTCTCATTTTTGTGCATAAGATCATGAAATAGATTCATAAGTAATTCCTAAGTTGAATTCTTGCTTGCCGGTATCAATTAGAACTTTAAGTGCTGTCAATCTTTGAAACTTGTCCATATTGGATACAAATGCAGCTTGAATCGGAAACTGCTTTCTAGAGCATTACTGAAATCCAGCCATAAAGCTAGCTTTGAACCACGTAATTGTACGGAATAATTTTCAAACTGAACCATTATTAAAAATGGTTTAAAATTTTCTGAAGAATCGCCTCTGTCAATATTTTGTCCAGAGATTATTTCTGTGCATTACAGAACACTCAATGCAGGTACAAGCCTTTTGGCAACAGACGCTTCTACAGTATTTCTACAATCCACTTTGTTATCTGTCGAAATTCTGGCTATCGGTGCTGCCATATCTCTAAACTTTTGCTGATTGAATAAGTGTATTCTATTTTTTTTAATTCGTTGAAAATTGCCAAGGGCCCACAACAACGGTCTTTTTGTGGAATCAAAGATTATAATCAATTTCCTGCTAAGTACGACCTGTGGGGTGACTTGGCCCTCGAACTTTATCGATTCTCAATTTTGAAATCAAAATAACAAAATTAAAAAAATAGATTTTTTCCGTGTTATATGTTATAAAACCATACTCTCATTTCATTTTTTTTCGTATTTATACCGTTATTGCTGAGTGTAAAAGTACAGAAGCTGCTAGTCTGGATTGATTGGTAATCAATTGAACTGATAGGAATATAATCTTCCTGAATCATTTAAAAAAATGTATATTGAGTACAACTCAAAATTTTGTAGCATATGAGTATTTTTACAGAAACTTTGTATGTACACAAAGCCTTCTGCATCCTCCTTACTGTTTACAACAAATTATCATGGAAATTGGTTCAAAATTTTTCATTTTTGTCCCTTCTGCCCCGCTCAGCGATTTTTCGAGGTCAAAGTGGAATACACAAAAGTAGATGAATATCGTACTTTATCACAATGCAAAACTTTACTGCGATCTATTCGACCGTTTTTTGGTGTCCTCAAAAATCCAGCTTTGTGGTGTGACCTTGTTTCTGATAGGTCGCGCCAGTTTTGTGACATACACTTATTTCTTCCAGCAACTAGTGATTCAAAGGCTTTTGCATCATATTTCAAGATGTCAGTCCTAAACATTTTGAAAAAAAATTCGACCAAACCGATTTCAAATTTTCCATTTTTATCTCTTACCAATGTCAGAAATCATTCAGCGCAATGAAGGAATATAATGAAATAATGTGCTTAATCATTGTATAAAATTTTGGCTCAATCAATATTTTTTCCATATTCTCAAAAAATCTGGATGTGATATTTGATCTTGTGTCTGTCATACTGCTTCAGTTTTGTAACCTAAGAGTAGTATTTTTCAGCAACTTTAGATCTATTCAAACAGGGTTTACTATATTTAGAGATGTCTTCCTCACCATTTTAAAGAAATTTCCTCACAAACTGATTAAAATTTTTAGTTTTTGCTCTTCTGCTGTAGTTATAGGTCACTTGTATAATAGTGGAATAAACGAAAGATTGGACTGACATTGAGCATGGTGGGTGAGCGGTTAGCGTTCTGGCCTCAGATTCGGCAGAACGGCGGTTCGAATCCCGTCCGGGCATCCAGATTTGGGGTTTCCATGGTTTCCCCAAATCACTCCAGGCGAATGCCGCGATGCTTCCCTCTAAAAGGCCATGGCCGAATTCCTTCCCGTTCCTTGTCCCCAGTCCCATTCCGCCACTTAATGACCTCGACGTCGACGAGGCGTTAAGCCATAAATAAAAATAAATAAATAATAAAGAAAATGAGGACTAACGTGCTTAACCACAATGCAAAATTTTTAACTTAATGTATTCCGCGATTTTTCCATTATCCTCTAAAACCAGTTTTGACCTTTGACCGCGTTTCTGGTAGACCACGAGAGTTTATGGAGCACCTAAGGAGGGAAAAACCAAATCATTTAAGGGATATGATTTCACCAGTGAACAGTAAACTTCTAGGTCAGAAATTTGGGATTTCGACACAGTAACATTTGAGATAATTCCCAAAAATCATCTGTCCATAGACTAATGAAGGTGAAATTTGGACCGTGCCCCATTAGGATATGACGTTAGAAAAAGAGCTTTGTTTGTAATACGAAACAATTTGTCGATTTCTAGTAATAACTAGTTTGATATATCCGAATGTCAAACGTGTCAGTAACCTCACTGCTGTAATTAGGTTGAGTAATAATGTGTATATGAAACGTCCAAAAACTGAGCAGCTGCGTAGAAGAAGGGAGATTTGCTAGGAAGTAAGTGATACTGGCAGCGCATCCGACCGGATAATTATGGCTCAGATTTGTCGTTATTTGGTGGCGGTAGCGGCCGTTACATACGATGACAGGAGCGAACAATCGCAAGCCGCAGACGTGCCCATCTGCGTCAGTAGAGAGAGAGAGAGAGAGAAACAGAGGGAGAGAGTGGAGTGAGGGGTGGTGTTATTTAGTAATAACAGCCTGGTGCCTGGTGCCTGTTACAGCTGATAATAAGCCAAACAACGAGTCCAGGAAGCCTTGTTTCAAGTTTTTTTTGTAGTTTTCCTATTGCAGAATCCCTGCTCTTTTTTTTTTTTTAAATTAGATACGGATAAAGTCATAGCTATTTAAAATTTGGTTTCATCCATAATTAGTCCTAAAATTAGTTAGTAGCACACTCATTATCCACACACATAACGTTCCTGTTTTAATCTCTGGACATATTTTGCGTAGGTGTTCATAAGATCTTCCATGTAAAGGCAAATGATTTACCATGTTTCTTAGCTGTGGGGAGGATTTAATCTTTCACCTTTCAGTTTCCATTTGGCTCTGTTCTTTCGCAAGTATTCATTGATTATTTTTACTTGTAATTCTTTACTGAATCCTAATTCCTTTTCCCGTCCGGTAGAATATATCCGGATATTCTCTGCATATACCGCATTTCTATCAACGTTAAACCTTTCTATTATTTTTTAGGGTTCCGTATAAGAAAGGAAACGGAATAAGATTGTTGACGCCCCGTTGTCTTTCGGGCTGTTATAGGCGTCCAGCCGTTAAACAGAATGGATTTCAGATTTTAACATGTTATATGTATCGTTGGAGTGATCAAATCAGAGTTGGATGTAGTCTTCTCGGGAGACTAGCCGAGTAAGTAAGATGTTTCCACACGATATTTCGAAATATCGTGTGGAAACATCTTACTTACTCGGCTAGTCTCCCGAGAAGACTACATCCATTCTCAACGCCGAGAAAGACTTCGTTCCTATACAAATCAGAGTTTTAATTGCGTCTTTCCGTTTCAATATGAACCGAATTACTTGAACTCGAATTTTTATTTGATACCACTTAATTTATTTGCTTGATATCTATGTTCGGTTTAATCAGTAATAGCGTACATCAGATATGACATGCACGGGCCTGTAGACTGTTATGCTCGTCATTATTGATTACGTCCTCCAGACAATACTTCTTAAACGAAACAAGTGGTTCTTATTGTCATTAAATGTAACTTTTATTCATATACCAATTCGCTGCGTCCCAATTCTTCGTCTTCTGTGGGGTAGTTTGTATTTTATGAAGAGCAGAAAGGAGTAACAGGAATTGAGTATCCGGGTCGCAGGCCAAAGCGTTTTAACCGGTTGGGAGCGGCGTAGACTTCCTTGTTAAGGCTAATTGAAAAAATCCCGTAGCTCATTTCGGCCAAGTTGGAGACGGCTAATTCCCTCCCCCTCCTCCCGGGGTCGTCCTCTATCTCTTGATACGTCTGTTCCGCGACGGCGTAAATAACCACTTAACGGACCGACTAACTTTTCCCATTTATATTCGTAGATAAAGGCGCCGACCTCTTCCCTTGTAATAAAACTTGGTCTGGCGTTTCCGCGTATTTCCTGGCAGGCGCAGTCACCCCAGGGTGTCCTGCTATCAGATCCTGGTGCCCGGCGATATGACGCGTCACGTGTGGTCGCATGATATATGACACGTGTAACTCCTTCTCTCTGCTTTAGTATGCGTGTTAGTAGAGCCAGGGGGGTCGAGCGTTAAAGCTGGGCCAAGCGCGGTTCAAATCCACGTTCGGCCATACGGTCCTGCAAAAGACCATGGCCGAATTCCATCCCATCCTTGTTTTCCCATCCTGTCCCGCTTCTGGTGATCTAGACGTCGACGGGGCCTAAACCGTGAAGATTAACACCGAAACAAATTAGTCGTAGACATACATTTAGATTCACGTGTCACTTTTTAATTTTCCATTTTTAATTATTAAGCTTATGCAGTTTTCATTCCTTATGTTTCATCCAGGAGATCACTGAATTTTCAAACTGCCAAAGTGCTGTTGCTTTCTTAGCACCTTCCAGGGATGAAAATTGACCTATATGAAGTCTACGTCTACATATATACTCTGCAATTCACAAAATTGTGGGTGGCAGAGGGTGCTCAGCACCAAAGCTAATCTCTTTGTTGTGCATTCAAATCCCTATAGGTGTTGAGGGAAAAAAGAATTCATATAAGAATCAGTGAGGCACCTTATTTCTCTAATCTTATCTTTCCTGTCATTCCGACTCAAATAGGTTGGTGGAAGAAATATTTCACTACACTCGAAAGTGAAAGTGGTACTACGCATGTTTACCAATAAGTTTAAACGAAACGTGTGTCGTCTATCTACCAGAGACTCCCAGCCTAGTCTACTAATCAGTTCTGTGACGCTTTCATAAGTACTGTAGCAAGCGGTCACGAATCGAGCGGCTCTTCTCTGTACTTTCTCTATACTTTCGATCAACCCATTACGAAACGGATGCCAAATGGCACAACAATAGTCCAAATGTGGAAGCACAAGAGATTTGTACGCTATCTCCTTTGTTTGTTCATTACAATTTTTCAAGATTCGACCTTTGAATCGCTGCCTGTAATTTCACGATCCTTTGTACTGTTACTCCCAAATATTTCATCGAATCGACCATATCAGTAAGTGAATTGTTTAACTCGTATTTCTGAACAATTGGATTATTTTTGTTAGTTATGCTCATTGTCTTGTCCTTTTAAGATTTAGTGTAAGCTGCCACTCAGCGCACCATGCCAAAATAACATCCAGATCACGCTGAATTTCTAAGGAATCGGCCAAATTCCTTACTTCCCTATAAATAGCCGCATCATCAGCAAACAATCTAAGAAGAGCAATGGTAGTAAGCGGTTGCTATCTTGAGATAAGTCTGGGGTCCTGTTGCAGTCATATTAATCTAATGATACAGATGCACGGACGCCGATTCTTTTCCTCCAATGTGATTCCGTAGGAATTAAATGTATGGTGTTCTTTTAGCTTGTGAGAATGACTGAAGAAAAACGGCTAATACCACTCCGGTATATAAGGCATTTAATGGCAAAGACACATTGCGGAGCGCGAACTTAATTTCCCCCTTGGAAATCTCACTTCTTTGTGGTGTCAATCCGTAGCCATAGAGGATACATTTTATGAACAAAGCAGGCCGTAAAAACACCCTTTATTTTTTAGTATTAGGCTTTATGACATCAGTTTAACATCAGAAGTAGGTAAATTAATGGACGGATTGATAAGCAACCACATCAGAGGAACGTAAGTAGTTTTCAAGTCGGAAACATACATTAAGGCAAAGATATTCATGCGATCTCAGTTAATAGGTTATATGCAATATATTTCGTATGAAGTAGACAAGGGATGCCAACTCGATAGTGTAGCGCTAGACTTTGATAGAGCGAGTCATAAAATGGTGGTAAATAAGGTAAAAAACTATTGGAGTGTACGAAGAAGTGATTTACTGGGTAAATTTTTTTTTGAAAGGTAGATAGAAAAATTTAGGATAGGAAATGCAGTATCAAAGGTAGTGGAAGTGAAACTAGGAGTGCCATAGGCTAACGAACTGGGAACATTGCTTTTAGTCATTCTAATGAATGACTGTGTTGGTGAATTACTATCACATGTTAGGTTGTTTGCAGGTGACATATAAGAGGATTAAACCGGTAGAAGACTGTGAACTGCTGCAGCGTGATCTGGAGAGGATATCTAGTAGGTCAGCGATGGATGAAGATAATCTAAAGAAGATTCAGCATATTAGGTATTCATATAAAAAAACTATAGATTGATTATTTTTATATGATGGTAAAATAATTTCATGTTGAGGACTTGAATTATAAATTCCTTGGCATAACAGTTTATTATAAACTCAACTGGGCTGGACACATCTTTCAGGTAGTAGGAAAAAGTTTCAAAATCTTTCACTTGTCGGAGATAGTGATTAGGGGATGTACCAGAGGGTAAGGGAATGGGTTACAAAACAGTTGTCAGACGATTCCTTGAATATAGTGGTGTATTATGAGAACCACATTTTGGGTATCAAATGCAGGAGTTGGAGGGTGTGCAAACAAGGGCTGCTAGATTTATCTCTAACGCAGTCGGTAAGTGATATGATAAAGGAGCTGGAATGGGATTTATTGCAGGACAAGAGAAGGGTGAAGAGACTCATGTCGGTGCATAAGGCGTATATCGGTGATGAGGCGTGTAAAGATATTGGTAGCACAATAAGGAGAGGAGAATGGAAGGGTAAAGATGACCATGACCACAAATCGGCACTAAATTTCAGCCATAAGGGTGTGGGAAGAATTTTTTTTCGAAGGTAAGGAAGTCAAGGATTGGAATATATTACCGAGAGAAATGATGAATAATTTACCAAAACCGCTAAAAGAATTTAGAGTTGAAATTAGTAGATGGGAAAGGGGGATAATGGGTGTGTAGGGAATTTGCCATTGGAGCGTGTGCTTCTTCGCAACTAAACTTGTACGGCGGGGTCACAAAAGCTTTGATTAAATTGTTGAGAAAGAAGCTTTCTAATGATTTACAGCTTGACGATGAGGTCGTTGTAGCTGGGAGTTGATTTGTGACGAGTATCGGAAAAGAATTTGCCCATGTCATTTTGATGGAATTATCCGAACATTTTTCAGGAGTGATTTCGGGTAATCGTGGAAAGCCAAAATGCGGAACGGGGATCAAACCAGCATTATCTCTAATGTAAGTCCTGAGCCTTAACCACCCACCCACCAGTCTAAATTTGACTAATAAACGGAAGAAATTCGGCCATTCCTTTAATTAAGGAACATTATCGGACTTTTCCTGGAGTGATTTGGAGAAAAGTGGAAAAAATGATACAGGGAATAGATTATGAATTCACGCAAGAACCTTACCGCTCATACACCATGTTCCTGTATGTTGTTTGAGCCAGTTAACCTTGGACAGAAAGAGGAATAAAGTTATTCCACTTTATAGCCTTTGAAAACTATGGTTTAGTAACCGAGCCACATTTCCAGACCTAAACACAGCTTCATATTTTTTGATTCCATCAGTCTGTTTCGATAGTAGGCCTACAGTACACGAAACTTGTAATTTCAACGGATATCTAGGGTCACCATACGCAGCTTTGCTGAGCAAGCTGTGTTGCTTCCTGCTAGAATCTGGTTTATTTTTTTGAGCACGAGAAATTATAATAATTGACAAGTTTTAGCAAAATGAGTTATGAATTAATGAGATGATTAAATCATAAACGTTTAATTTCTTGTGACTAGTTAAATGAAACTACTTTGCAACATGCCTATTGTTTAATGAATCAGTGTATTTATGACGAACTTTTTTTTTTTATTGAAATTGGTATTTACTTTTATCTAAAATACGTTGGTGACAGCAATAGTATATTAACGAAGAGAATAACTTAACATGTAGTTTGGAAACTTTTCTCTAGCTTTTAACTTTCTGAAGTTGGTATTCGTAGTTTCCCGCCCCATAGCCAGCTCTAATAATTTTTCTGCGGGTTAGTGACTTGTACCTCGGGAATCCTTTTATACGACCTAACGGGAATCACAATAAAGACAACATACAATGGCCACAACGCTTAATTGTAACCTCTGATGCTTTAGCCGTATCGCACTGGTGACCCTAGTAACTTGTGAACATAACGTTAGGTTCTTGACGGTAGCAGTGGCGCCTAACGCTTCTATGCTGGAAACTAATTACAATTAATGCTGGAAAGTTTTACTCAGAATCAGTATGTTTGACTGAATTTTACTCTGAGATTAATTATTTTTTTTTTTAATTACATGTTTACTTGTGACTCCCTAAGGCATTACGAGTATTAAGTGTTTGTTAGTCAGAAGTAATTTCTTGTGCGGCACGCAGCAGCGGTACTGACTCTGATGCATGCGTAGCCTGGCAATTTCCTTC
Source organism: Vandiemenella viatica (assembly GCA_031002005.1). Classification (NCBI taxonomy): domain Eukaryota; kingdom Metazoa; phylum Arthropoda; class Insecta; order Orthoptera; family Morabidae; genus Vandiemenella; species Vandiemenella viatica. Next base: position 237,370,673 of record CM061919.1, on the reverse strand, counting down.
ATTCCAAGGGGTTCTAAATCTTCATATACATGTACTACGTTATTTCATGTTTTTTGTATGAAGATAAAAGAAGGTATAGCGTGAAACCGGGTGCCGGCCCACTGTAGCCTACTTTTCTGAAAGACACGATAACGGCCCTCAGACTCAGCTCTTTTATGAAATCTTATTTGAAGAATAATGTATAGCAATATAAGGGTTGATTAACTGTGAATTTGTATACTTTCGGTGTGATTAGTTGTGGATTTGTGTATATTCATCATGTAAATGTTTCGTTTTATGGAGAGAAACTGTGCAAATGCTATGTAATACGATCGAGGACAGTATTACACATGAAAAATTAATTAAAAGTTTGTAATTGTAAGTGTTGATGTGAGCCACGATCTTTAGAGGACAATTCTCAACAGTATGCATTTTTTTATGTTGATAATTTTGTGTTTAAAAGCATGTAAACAGTATTAACTTTCATTTTATAGTGTTTAATAATGATTTTGAGTGATTTTCTGCAATTTGAAAATATTTTTGTATGGATTTCATTGTTAACGTATTGTTAACGCTCGAGAAACGTGTGTCGGCTCTCTTTGTGATGTTCTGAATGTTTCTATAGCGCTTATTTAAACGCGCGGAGATGGCGAACAGATCCAGTTGCTGTCAATCTTTTTGTTTTGTTTTGTGGTTCGACAAGCAGTCATTTGTGAGTTTAATCGCTGAAATATTTGTGTATTTGTGCTTTAGAATCTTTGGAGGAGTCTATAGCCTTATCCGAATGTGATGATATCATCGAGCTCAGGGAGAAATAAAGTGATTCGTCGGTGTTGTCATTTCATGGAACTACTTAATCATGTCAAAGCACTAGTTACTTAACTTTTGCGGGAAGGTGAAGGTAAAACCCTCTGGAGACCAACGGCAGTAACCTCTGAATTGGAGGACGAAGTAATTAAAAGTAATCATTATTAATTTGCGACAGGACGAATTAGGTAATTACCGAAAAGCTTATCAACTCCTTAGGAACAACAGATGTTTTCTCCCACATTTACGCATGAATCAGCTTTAACAGAGTCGTATGCCCTGACCTCTAACCCTTTGTGGAGAGGTTTGAGATTTAAAACGTCAGTTTGGTGCGCAACCTGGTAAGTCTGAATTGTGCTGAACCACTTCTCCTACATATTCAAATATTGATGTTTAATGTTCAGATGCATGTTTTATTGTATTTAAGGATGTTTAATGATTTTCCTAATGGTGAAAATTCTTTCCACCACCGGGGTTCTAGGCGTCTAACCCTATGTCATCCGGTAGTATCACCATAATCACAGCCTATGGTGTTGGAATTCAACTAATCAGTTCCCTGAAAACCGTACAGTTGTTACACATAGCTCTCTTGTCTCGCATCCGGAATCGAGGTTCGATATTACGTTCTCGGTGAATGGATGTAACTCTACAATGATTTAGGGAAATGTAACGAGCTTTTCCGCTGTCGGACTGATTTGTTGCTGTCAACAAACTATCGCTGCAGACAAAGAGAGACGCGCTCAATCGTGGGAAGTAATAAATCTTCGGTTGGCACTGATATTCCGAAGCGCGATAACTTCACGCAGTTTGACTGGCGAGAAAGATTCCGCCATTTATCAAGCGGCTGAAATTCTCAACCACTGAAGAGTGATTACAGCGGCTACGCTAGCAAACAGTTTCACTAAATAGGAACATTTTTAGAGAAATTTTTAGTAATGAATGTGACGTGCAGAGAATTAACAATTAATGGAAATGCTTACTATTTAACAATCTATATACATAAAGATGAATGTATGTTTGTTTGTTGGTTTGTTTGTTCTTCATATAAATCCACAGTTTTCATCCCATTTCGATGAAACTTTGCACACTTATCCCCAGAAACAAGGCGAAAAGGGCTGTCTACATTTGGTTGAAAACTTTTCTGTATAAATAATACATGTTATCTGATAATTTCGAAAAATTATTGAACGGTGATAGACAGACGCGTAGGATGTGTAGGTCTCTGTACTGCCTGTCCATATAGCTGTCTGGTAGCTCAGTACTTAAAGCGCTTGCTTGCTTCTGGTTGGATCGCAGTCGCCGGTTCTAATCTTCGTACAGGCTAAGGTTTTTTAAAATTGTTTTTGATCGTAAGAGTCACGCCTGGACCGTCGGTTATTCGGTTTGAATGTTAAACTGTAGATATCACAAATTTAGGGGTTCAATGCGAGGAAAATCGTAGGTAATCTTGCAATGTTGTAGGTGTACACTTTTTTACGTTATAATGATCCCTCAGGGGTTGTTCTCAGTCAGTGTGTGTGTTCTGCAGTAATCATACTATAAATGCGGAAGTAAGTATCTGTCTTTTTGTTACGTTTTGAAGACTAAATGGTTATATCAATAGTGATTGAATTTGTCTTGAAAATTTGTAGGAAGGGCACAGGACATTTTATTTCGGTATGATTAACAGTTGTAGTCATGAAATCTTGAGAACTAATCGAATGGTGACAGAAATATGTTGGAAATTGATTCTCTTCAAGAGACAGATTCGACGGTAGAATGATATAGTGATAGCTTTCCTGTCATATTGTTCCGACTCGGTGTTGTTTGGGACCAATCCTTCGTTACCAACAACTTTCTATATTAAATTCTGGCAAAGAAATTCTTAATCCACGTGAAAGAAGTCGCGGGTACCAGCTAGTATAATATAACACTCTTATTTTTACTATTATTATTATTACTCCGAGATTAACCAAAAGTGGGTGGCGGAGGGTGCATTGCACCTATCCTAACCTGTAATCGTTTGTGAGTAGGAACGGATATATGGGATATGGCTGGAGGCGCCCATGGGCTATTTTGAGGAACGATCCCGGCGTTTGCCTGGAGCTATCTGGGAAAACCATGGAAAACCCAGATCAGGATGACCGGAGCGGTTTATCGAGACTTACTCCTGTCGGATTATAAGTTTTCTCGCTAGATAAATGCTTCCTATTCCATTCGTTAATCGTTTGTAGGAAAAATGAGTATAGAAATGAATCGGTTCTGGGCTTGATTTCTCTTATCTATTTTCCCCGGTCATTCTTGGATATGAATTTTGTTGGTTGTAAAATGTGTTTGCTGTCATCCTAGAATAGGTCAGTATGAAGATTTCAGTTAGCTTCCGCCGAGAGCAACATCTTCGGTGTTCCTGGTTTTCCCAAACTAACTCCTTCAGCATCGAAGTTACGCTTTCCCTCCAGCTATATATACTTGTCACGAATCGGGCGGACCTTCTCTAAAGCTTCCATTAATCCCTTTTGATCTGGACTCCGTACAGAACAACAATATTCTAAGTAAGGTCGCATCAGTGCTTTTTATGCAATCGATATAACTTCCGGTGTACACTGTTTTAAATTACGACCTAGAAATCGGACCATATTAATTGCTTTCCAAATTGATTTCTAAATATGTTCATTCCTCAACAAATTATTACAAATTTTCACCCCTACGTATTTAACGGAATCTACCGTACTGAGACAGTGCGATTGATTGCATATTCAGAGCTAAATGGAGTCACCATTTTCCTTCAATGTTCTTGTGATGTTGGAGGTATTTCCAAAAGTAATTATTTGTAATCATTTGAGTTTCTAGTTCATGCAAAATTTACGAAAATAAAAGATACATTTTACTATGCCACATTATAGACAAGACAGGTTCTGTAACATAGCAACAACGGATAGTTAATTGGAGCAATTTTAAGACACTTCGAATCAGATATTGAAGAATATCAGAAAATAAGACATTAATAGTGATAACAGGAAAAAAAATTGTAAAAATACATGGACAAATTACTGTTAATTTCTTTTTAAATTCGTAATGGCTACAAAACAAGTAGTTATACGGTATTTGTTTCATAAACGATTACAGAGTAAAATAATAATAAATGAGCAATTCAAGAAGATCCGTACGACTTCAGTCAAGCTTGTGCGGAGGATGAGGCGACCACAGTACCACAACACCTGATGTTAAATATTGTCCACAGTGAAATATAACCAATAGAATGGGAAGAGATGCAGGCGGATGAGACGTTTGAAAAATGAGGTATTGTATTTATAACACACAGACGCCTGGTGACGGAACACTTTGTGGCAAAGAACTGACTTTCTTTTTCTTTTCCCTGGAGTTTGTGATCGCATATGTTTCAAAATGATTTTAAATGTTCCAATATAGTTATTTTGCAATTCTGCACAAACTCTTGGACATCAGTAATGTTGAGGTTTCCGACGAATTCAAATTCGCTCTTGAATCGGTCTCTATGGAAGCGTCCATAAACTACGTGGCTCCATTTTTACCTTCCTTAACCCCCCACCCCCCCTCACGTAGCCTGACGTGGCGTTTGACCCTTCCCTCGTGTGGCACGTAGCTTCTTTCCCTGTTAATTCCAGAAGACGTTTCTTTTAAGATACTATCGTTAATATTATTACCTACATAATGAACACAAAAATATTCTGAACGAATGGTGACACTAGACAAATTGTGAATCATAAGGAAAAACCTCTTCCTCAGTTTTCTCCATGCGGTGTTACTGAAACCATTCTCCTTAAATGATTCATCATAGTTCATTAATTGATAAAATAGAAAAAAAACTATATCTGCGGCTTAAAAAAACTAAGAAGAGCTGATTTTTTCCATTTCTTTTACTGCAGTACTATAACCTTCCCTTCTATTTTACCAGGGAATGATTCTTTGATGCGCTTAAAAGATTTATAACTCGATGGATAGTTAAAACACGTTTGAAAATCGTTTATGATAAGCCACGTAATGTTTGTTGTACAGCACGACTTCACATCACAGTTTGAACTTGAAACAACAGTTCAGCGAGAACTATAAATAAAGTTGCTCTGAAATTCACACCTTTTAGAAATAATATATTTGATTTGTGGTTGCGGTACAACAATCACAGTTGTTTACACGAATATATAACGAGTAACGCATTAAATAATAGATATCATCACTATTCTATGAACATTACCAACAACTTGGCTCCACAGAATAAAATGAAAAATGCAACTAACTCAAACAACAACTTCTTCTTGGAGGCAAGGAATTCGACCACGGTCTTTTGAAAGAACTATCTCGGCATTCGCCTGGGGAGATTTTGGGAAACAATAGAAAACCAGAATTTGCGTGTCTGGACGGGAATTAGAACTCGCGTCATCTGGAATCTCGGTCTTTATATATCATTTAAACCCTGACCTCAAGCATAATAATATACTTTTTTTTACAAAATATTGTTTCTACAAATATAGTTTTTGAGAAAAAACAGACATTACACAATATAAGAGTGGGTGATGGGTTGCTTACACAAGCACCAACAGGCAGCAGTCACCTGACAATGGCAGCTGAGTTTATGACCACCGAAACGTCGTGCTATATAATACTAACTCAGATAAATTTCCCAAGAAAATTTCAACTATAGACATGAAACAAGTTGAAATATTAAGTTTAATTTTAATATAAATATATTCACACAACATTGGCAGCACGTTTATCTAAGGAAAACGTTCCCTATTTCTGCTGCGAGACTAACATTGCGTATAGCTCAGTTGAAATATTATACAAAAGAATCAAGTTCTTACGTGAAGATCAGTTTAAGTTTAAGAAATACTAGGTTTAAAGAAAAGTACTCAAGTTTTAAGATAAATACTGGAAGGGCAGATAAAGAAATAGAAGGATTCTTTTACGACGTTTGTGGATTTACAACTGCTTTTGATAATGTTGTATGGGACAATATAATCAAAATTGTAAAGACTTAAGGTTGATTGAGGATTTTTCTTTTGGTTTGAGCCTCGTCGACATTGCGATCATTAGAGGCAGGAAAGGACCTAGCGTAATGACCGGCAAGTTATTCGGTCACGGCCTTTGAAAGAACCAATCACCTGGAGTGATTTTGGGGAAAAAACATGGAAAACCCAAGTAGAGAAATTTATAATGTATATTCGAATCGGATAAGTATAACAAAATTAGAGAATACGGGAGACAACTTTCAGGAAGGGTGTGAGGCATGATTATAGGCTATTCCCATTACTATTCAACTTGGATGAGAGGAAAATAAGTGAAACCAATGAAAGAGAATTTTAAATGTGGTATAATTGTTCAAGGAAAAATATCAGTAAGCTGAGATTTGCTACTGACATTTAATATAATTGCGATGGAGTGCTTTCTCAGTTGGCAATTTCCTTACACATCTTTTTTCCTCTTTCGTTTTGCCACCTCCTTTTGTCCTCTACTAATTTGAACTTTAAACTCTTGCAGTGTTTTTGGTAAATTATATATCATTTCTACTGGTAATTTATTCCAATTCCTAACCCCCTTACCTACGACACAAATTCTTTGCACACCCTTTTCTTCAAATCGAGTGCAGTCTGTTGTTAGCAGAGCAAATTGGGGCTATTGAGAATTATTTAATGAGTCGAAAAAATTACCGAGAATAGAATTTGAATAAAATATGAACCAAGGCAAGTTAAAAGTCATGCAGTTCTGAAGAAATGATAGCAATAATAGTGGATTAAATATAAAGGAAGGATCATATGTATTAGGAGAAGAAAGAGAATTATTACCTAGGAATTATAATTCATTATCGAAGCAAGATAGGAGTTTAAAGCAGAAAAGCGTTAGCGAAAGATATTAAAATATTGACTGTTTCTAGAACTATGTATGGAACAGCTTACTTCATGGTGGGGGAGCATGGACAGTAGAAATGCCAGAAAGACGGAAAATCTAAGCTTTTGAAATATGGTGTACCGAAGAATGTTGCAAATTAAGTAAACAAATAAACTGCGATCAAAATTCCAAATGCAGGCTATATATTACAATCGGCGTGAGAATCAATTTGCTTAAACATTATTAATTTTAACAGGTCGTCACAGATAATACGGTTGCAAATGGTGTCTAAACGTACTGTGGCATCCCATTCACAAACGGACGTTAATTAAAAAATAACCCTTGAACTCGAAATTAAGGTAGAAGGAAAACGACCATGAAGATGATCAATAGAGCGTAGCTATAAGAGTATCGCTCACAGTAAAGATGGGAGAAAGGAATGAGCCAAGGTGAAAACATGAGTTAGTGGGAAGAGAGAGAAAAATGCTAATGCGTTTGATCAGTGCTGACCCGTATACCGTCTCTTGAGGCAGCGGTTGATGTTCACTTCACCAGGATTTGGAAATAAACGTATCAGGTACTGCAGTTTGTTCACCGGGAAACGCTACCCGCTGCTAACAATACAAGGAAACGTCGAGCTTCCCACATAATTCTGCCGTTAACCGCGGTACTACTTACCAATAATTACGCATCACAGACACGTGTAAGTATCCACAAGCATATAAATATTACTTAATTTATTAGCTTACCTTGTAAAAGATGCTAGAAGTGTCGACCCTCTTGCGCAATTCATATTTAATATCTTTTAAACATGTTTCAAGACACAGGCTAGATTTCAGCTACCTCAATGGACACTATTGCTTGATAGATTTTGTTTCCAAGTTCTTCCAACGTGTGAGAATTTCATTCACACACCTTTCCCTTAAGCTTACTCCAAAAATGAAACTCACAATGGGTGATCTTGCGCCACAAGCCACGGTTAATTACACGTATCTCTTACTCTTCTATTTTAACTTAACAGAGAATCGTTGTTTTAGACCTAGAGTGGTGGTGTAACGGTTAGCGTTCTGGCCTTGCATTCGGGAGGACGGCGGTTCGAATCCCCGTCCGGGCATCCAGATTTGGGTTTTTCATGGTTTCCCAAATCACTCCAGGCAAATGCCGGGATGCTTCCTTCAAAAGGCCATGGCTGAATTCCTTCCAATTCCTTGCCCCCATCCTTTCCCGTCTCTAGAGACCTCGCTGTTAGGAGACGTTAATCAGTTTAAAAAAGCAACAGCAACAAAAAAAACCAACAAAAAAAAGTTGTTTTAGCTGGCAGTAAAGCGCCAGGATATTTGCGACGGGATTTGCTCTGACACCTTTTAAAGGACTTTTTCTTCACATACGTATCAAACAGGTACATTATTTGTTCCAAACTATAACGTACCATAATTCAACTCACGCTAATAAGAGACTGAAGTCACAAAATAGCCAAACCACAAGGAAACCTCAAAGAAACGTTCACACACGATACTGATTAGTAAGAGACTGAAGTCGCAAATCAGCTAAATCTCAAAGAAATCGGTATTCATAGTGGAAAAGTTCGCATTATACTAAGTCATTTTGGTCATAGGCAGTTGTTTAATCTGGCCGGTCATTCACGCTGCCGTTTGGCGGTAGCGGGTGCTGGCCTTTTGCAGTGACATGCCGTCGGCAAGACGGTAGGTGGATAGCGTTTCCCAGCGAAATTTTTCTGTATTACGATAGTTATGCTCTTTAATCTGTTACTAGCATTTTATTTTGAAACGAGTCTTTCCTTCTTTTGATCGACATTAATCAAGTGCCGGTAAATCATCAGAGGTGACCTTCATACTGGGAATGGAGTCTCCACTAATATTGGTCTTTGCATTCTCTCCGTGCAAGAGCTGGACTGGAGTGCGTCGCACGCTGGGTACCGGAACCAATTCACTGTCGTGTCTGCTACTTTGTCACTGACACTGCGAGCCCAAACGCCACAGGGCTGTGACGTTATTGATGACTTGCCTGAGCGAGGAAACGCGACCGCTCAGCTGGAAAAAAAAATTACCCTCATTTAGGAACAAGCAGGGTTTTTTTTTACGACTTATCGATCGGATAGCTTTTAGGACATGACAGGTTCCTTTTGAGTAGCCCTGTCATTTATGACCAGTGCCACGTTGACCAACAACTATGAAAGGAAAACTATCTTGTCATCAACGTTAGGGTTACCTGTATCAAAATTTTTCCTTAGTCTCTTTCAATGAACCCTACATATTCGTTATACAGTTAATATTCCGCAACAATCAGTCATAAAAGGCGAATATGGATAAAGGCTTAATTTTTATAACCACGAATAAAATCCTGATTTCACCATAGGCTCTGTACTCTATCTCAACTGATTAGAAAATTTAGGCAAACTGAGAAACAATTTTAAAAAATTTTTTTCCGTTTTTTAGTAGTTTCGGCGTTATTGGTTGGTCAGTCCATGAATAAATCTTCTTCTTCACCACTTTCCCCAACATTTTGGAGTCGGCTTACTGTGATGCGTTTTGCTCATCGTTGGTAAGGTCTGATTTGGAGCTTTGGTTTTACCGTCACATGCCCTTGCTGACCCCAGTCATTTTTCACTCACTGTCAGTTCGCACTATGCACTAATTGGGGAAGGGAAGAGTTGCAATTTGTCTGCATAACATATAACTATTGTTAGGGTTCTTGATGGTAGTTTAAATTCTTATTAATTAATTAAAAAAATCCACCAAACAGGTTATGTTTGAAGATGTCTGTTTTATTGTGATCCAAACAAGTCAGCGATATTCACAATTATAGTTACAATACAGCGATGCCTAGTCGCAAAGAAACTCTCTGTAAACTCAACTGAATGATTGAAACTCTCTGTAACACTGAATACTGTCAACTAAACTGACTTACTAACTGCATGAATGAATGAATTTCTCTGTCCAGGCGATCTGTTTATATAGTCTTTATCGAAATTACGAGAATTCTTCAAAGGCATCCGCCCGATATTTCTCGATCATTAACAATCACTCAAACAATCTAACATATTAAAAACAATCGGAATTAATACAAAATTAATTAACAACATTACAAAATGATCAGAAATGGTAATTATAGATACTTAAATACAAAATTATTTACAGAAATCCTTTCAAACGGTAGAAAATTGTCCTGTAGACATCGTAACTTACATTAATACATGAAATTACAAACATTTAGGAAATTATCTTGCATCATTCGGTTCTTAAACATATTAAATGGCCTTTGAATAATTTTCTTACCTAAAACAAAGTCTATATACACTGATTTACAAGAAATTACAAAACAAACATATCAAATCACTTTCAACCAAACATTAGCTCACTACAAATACTTCATACAGTACAATGCTATTCAAAATTCAGGTATTAGGGCTGTTACACTATGTTTAGCACGTGATAAGTGTATAGCACCGTGTAAAGCAAAAAGTTTATTATTGCCTTTCACTTGGGAGCGATCTAAAACAACAAGTACCTTCAGTTTCTCTCAAATTATGATGGCTCTTGAATAGGACTCACGCCTTAGCCAGGAAGCGTAAAGTGAAAATCATGTACCCGTAATTTTCTTTCAGTCGACGGCCTCTCCTGAACTTCCTCTGAAACTTAAGAAAGGTCAGAACGTACTCAAACTAATAAATAAAAATGATTAATCAGAGATAAATTATCACCACTTAACGATTAATGCACAGTTTCTTTTTATATAGTCTCACCGACCACTATAATAATAAAATTCTCTCAGATCATTCTATAACAACATACTTTTCCCAGGTAATTATTTCTTCTAAATGAAATATATTTCTGTTACGAACACAAAAAATCTTAAAACTTATTTAATAATCTCTACCTAACTGTTCCTAAAACTTCTGTTTCATCTATATGCTACGTTGGGTAATGATAATAATCAAATGTTTTACAATCAGTAAAAATCCCTGAAAGTTTCTGTATATGATGTGAAGTTTGCTTCTAAAACTCGTAGTGGCCTATTTACTGCTTCTATCCAGAGCAGATTGTACGACAATTTTTTGTAAAAAGTGGAATGTTGGACGCGGTTCACAGCTTTGCTGAATCTGAATGGGGGCGACTAACTACTTCTCTAATAAACTGACAAGCTTCTTCTGATCTCATTTAAAAACATGGCACTTTGCCTCCACGAACTTACCTTTAGCGACCCTAGGGTTGCCGCCGCTGTGATCAAGCCACTATCAGACTAATCATACCTGAAATATGTAGTCGTGTGATCGAAGGTTTTACGCTCCTACTCTTACTTATTGCTAGTAAATGAGCAGGAAGTCAGCATTAGAAATTGAAATATCAGGGTAAAGATTAAGTAACTTTAATAAATTCACTGGAATGGGATACACAGACAAACATACAAAAATCATGAAATACGGTATGAAAATAACTGACTCAATTCAAGATTGTCGCTAATGAAAATCTAACCACTCCAAGTTCCTTTCCCAGCCGGTGGAGGGTAATAGAATGCAATTTAGCCAATACCTGTTAAACAAACATCGAGCCCAGTTGGTGCTGCGATTATGACCGGAGAGGAACTCTCCGAGCTTCAGTCGAGAACTGTGATCTATGGTTGTAGACCCGGAGGTAGACGTAGCAACATTTGGCTATACATCACGTGTTTAGCAAGTAGTCAGCCCATAATTCATTTATTGAGCCATAGTAAGTACTTTACAGAAGGCGGGGTGAGAGAAGACATTCTCACAATATGGACGTCCACTAGCTTTGAAACATTCTGCATACAAAAGGAATTGCGTTACCTGACTAAAGGTCATGAGAAAGTTATTTCGTATGAACATGCTATGCTAATGAGGCTTAAATTTATACTAATTCATTAAAAATCTAACCTGGGGTGACTACTGCAAGTCCTCAGTATCGAAGAAGAAGAAAACGGCGAAATACCAAAACATACTCCCAATAGAATTCTCAGAACAATACAAACTCAGATAATTCAGCTACTTCTCTACGATGACACCTAAAAACGGCTCTTCCAAACGAGCACATTCCCCAATCCCGCGATGATAATTCCTGAAAGGCATGCTCTGTCTCGGAGGAGCCACATGTGAGAACTGCAATTGGCCTGTTGCGGCTTGTTTACTGCAATAGTTATGCGTCCATGAACACTCCGTTCAGATGCTTCATTCTGTTAGTTTTGAATGATACTGACTGTTCGTCTACTGGAAAGTCAGTGAAGATTCAGTCCCTAATTTAAGAGGTAACGTGAGCAGTAGCGTCACTCGTTAATCGTCTTTGTTTACTGGGCTCAGAAATTCCACAAACAAACTGGTACCTCAGTCCTGACACGTTGCCTGTCCTGTTCCATTTCACCCCCAAAGCCCTTATTCCAAATACAAATAATTTCTATTTCACTGCCTTGAGTGTTTTCCCTTCTGGCGACAAACTTTGGATTTGCGTAACATCCTGTTTCAGTTGATAGGACCAACAGCATTTTTGGTAATGGTAATTCATTTCAATATTTCATTGTGTGTGGTACACGAGTGACGTAATATTCTACTATACACCAGAATCAATTGACAGAAAAATTAAGTCAGTGATAATTGCTTTTAATTCAATCGCAGGGAGCTACTTGACGAAATGTATTAGATTTTTCCGTCATTTCCTGATTTTGAACATCAAATTTTCTGAGGTGCTAAGGTGGCTGAAACTATTAACTGGAAAGATAAAGAGCTTTTTTCTTAATATGATTGTAAATGTTTAAATGTTTGCCCTCGAGAGCACAGTGTATGCGGACAGTATTCGAATGTCGCCTGGGATAACCGCAGCATTATGATAATTACTTACATAAGCATTAAAACGCACTTTCGTAACTACACTAAAATGAAGATTTGAAAAACCTACATATGGATAAATAAAACTTAAGAAAATACATTAAACAAATAATTTTTGAAAGTTACATATAACGCGATATCTTTTCGAGGAAGATATCTAAGTTATGTTGCATGGTTTCTTTTTTAGACTGATGTAAAATTTAAAATTATGGAATGCTTGCTTAACCTTATTTCGCTGCTGTTGCTATCTTTGATAAATTAAGTTTTTTTGCAGCATATTTACGCGTGTAATATTGTTTTGATGCCATGAAAAAAGCAGCACTTCATTTAAGCACGGTAATCATGAAGCTAGTCATACATTTCTTAAATATTTAATAGACAGTTCTGTAAGGCAGTATCATCAGGCACTGAATTCGATATACCGAGTAAAACATTCAATTGTGTCAAGAATGGTCTGAACTGCCGTGTTTTTTTTCTAGCAGTGAATACGGTAAGTTAGCTCCAGAAAATTTAGTACCAGTTTATTTAAAAGCAACGAATTAAGCTGAATATGTACAGTACGTTAGTTACTGGTTAACATTAGTTTTTTAAATAAAATGCAATTTAAAATACTTTTAATTAAATTTGTAAGATAAATACGAGTATTTCAATTTTTTATAACCGTGCTGTGTTTTCAATACTAACAGTAAAAAGAAAGAATGAATTAGTTGATACAACTTACGTCTTGACAAATGAGGCCTCTGACTTTTTAAAGGTTACTTCATTCAAATCAGTAGTAAAACATTGCGAAAGGAAATATAACATCATAAAGTGTAATGTGTAACTGGACCGTCATAACATACCAAATCTGTGAGTGCGCCAAGAAAAAGGTAACTTCATTGACTTATATTTTCCTTTCGATTGAGCGCCTTCACTTTGTGGAAGTAATCATGAAAAAAATAAAAACGGCTGTTCTTCAGTCTTAATTTGTTGAAGACCCTCCAGTATTTTGCAACTGCAGAGGTCCGCACTTTTCATTTCACGCGCTAGTGTTAGTGTGTAATGTGGGGAGAGAAAAACGGATGAAGGAAGGATTCAAAGTATACTGCTACTACATTATTAAAAGGCCTCTATTGTTCCCAGAGAAGTAAAGAATATTAAAATCGTTTAATTTGTCTGCTTGCGCTGCTGTCTCCGCTTCTCTCAACCCCTTGTTACAGTTCTTCGCTTTCATTACCATGGTAACTCGTTCACAACTGATTGGTTCAGCCTTATAATAAGACGAGATAATTGCGCAAAAAATTAAATGTATTTTCATTCTAATTCTATTAAGCTTTGACAAAAAGTCCTAAAAGTTTTAAGGAGATTTCTGTGCACTTAATCTGACGCACAGAATTGGTAAACCTAAAAAGTTAAAATTTTGGTGAAAAATATTTCAGGCTGCAATAATTTATATATATACAATTCCAGAAATATCTTCATTAATGTTTTGTGCAGACGAAAAATGTTACAGGTAAAAAATGAATTACATTACATCTTTTTTTTTTTTTTTACAAGAGGAGTTTACAACTTTATTGGTAGTTTGAAGATTTTAGAATGGAAGTTCTTGTTTACTTTTCATATAATTCTAATTAGTAAAATTTGAATTCAAAGTTGCATAATAATTTCACTTAATACATGTTATTTGATTATTAAAAGTGAAAAAGAGCCAAAAATATTGCTGAAGAATAATAGGAAAAAATAGTTTTAATGTAAATATAAGTTAATAGTTTTCGGTTAAGTACTAAGCATGGTGTGTTATTCAGTTCTTTGAATCGTCTCCAACGTATATTTTGAATACATGTAGGTAGTGTGGATAATGCTTTGCTAGGTCTTCGGGCTTCCTCGTCACCTCTTTGGCTAACTTTTTTCTAAACGCACCACCACAGAAACAGGTGTAATGAGGCTTAGAATAGTGAAAAAATAGGCTGTACCATTTTTGTAAATCCCTTGCTTTGGGGATATACCTTTAAACATTTTGCATGAAGTTGTATCACTACCCTCACAACTAAGTGCCACAGGAAACATCCTCAACTCAAAATATCCGAGACCGGCCACAAAAGATCTATGACTCCTGTCGCCTTGTACTTTTTTGTTTGCTATTAGTATTAATAAAGATGTTTCAACACCTAAGATGGTACATTGGTTCATATTCCATCATAATATATCCTACTAAAAATGTAGAAATTATATATCATTGTAAATATTCCAGTATTTATTAAAGGCTAATTCCGTGTCTGAGATAGATTTTTCTTTAGAGAAGTCCAGGCAACGTTCTTTCAAAGTTCTGCTCCCCGAATTTGAGCTTCAGTGATTAAATATGATTTTTCTTTGTTATATACGTATGACTAGTGGCACTTACAAAGAACTGATTAGTGCGGTTATCCAACTGACTAAGAAATAAAACCAATATCAAAACAAATACATATATTTTTCTCTCTCTCAAAAAAAAAAAAAAAAAAAAAAAAAAAAAAAAAAAAAAAAAATAGTTGCGCAACATAAGTCTGTTACAATTTTTTGTTTGTTTCCGAATATATATTTTATATTTTTAGACTGATGGCCCTGACATTGAAAACAAAAATTATTTATTTACTCCAGCACACTGATGATTCAGTGAGCATTTTGTGAATTAAATTTAATTGATTAAAAGAAAACAAAAAATTAAAAACTCAATCATAAGTAATTTCTAGCGGCCTGGTGGCTCAGTGGTTAAGGCGTTGTAACATAACATACGTCAGAGCCATGCAAGAGTATCTGTGGCCGGCGTAGTAATCCAGTGTGGTTCTATCTTTGTGTGTGTATCGTTGACCGCCGTCAAGTTAAGTTGTGGACGCGGGTACATTTCGGTCGTAATTATGGAAACTGTGAAAAGAAGAGTAGATTTGGCGGAGTGTAACGTGGAAACTAGTAATGTGTTATATTAACGGTTTTGCATGGAGTGCAGCGATCTCAAGTGACTGTGGACGTATTATTAGTACTGTGGAGAGTGTGGGAGTTTGTGAAATTTAATTCCTCTTGTCCCACGAGTCTGCAATTCTCGGAAAGGAGTCTGATTCCTTAGTTAAATATTGATTTGGTGGTGGTATTTTCCGTCGGTGTGAAATCATAAGTTTATGGACTCAATAAAGTTTGGTATTTCTGTCCATTCTAAAGTGTGTGAGCTTATCATTTAGTAACCCGACAAACGTTAATACCTAAGCCTGGCGACCGCGGCATAAAGAACCTTTTGTTTAATCAATGAATCTATGTGTGTCGAATAAGTGACTTTTAATAATCAAAATCCATAATCAGCCATAAAGCTTACAGCGCCCTATCAGAGATAAAATGTCGTTGGTCCGAAAACCTGTATCGGCCGGGATTTTCAAAAACCCTTAATCCGACCTTCACCTCTGGCACAGCCTGCTGTGTAATGTGAAGTACGCCAGAACGCTTCCGTGGTTCGGATTCCACGTTAAACTGTAGGTCTCTTCTAAGGATAACCACCCTGGTTGTAACACTGATGTGAGCACTTCCGAAGGAAATTCAAGACAAATAGAATGCTTAACGTGGTCCCAGTTGGCCCAAATGAACATACATACAAGTAGTTTTTATATCGAGTTTATTTTTCGCATTTTTTTTAAAAAAATAATTGACTTTGAAATAGCAAATATAAATTAAAGGCATACAAGAAATCAGTTTAAAACAACAGTAGTTTTTTTTTTTTTTTGGTTTAATTCTGCTTAAAAAGTATTTTAACGTTTGGTTTTTATGGCATACATAAAATTTTCTATCGAATGAGGAATATGATTTTGTTGCAGAAATTTTATGAAATTTGTGAGTGTATTAGTTATTCTGCGAAAATAATAAGCTCTAGAAAAGTTAGTATAGTTTTCCTGTAAACATAAGAGAACTGCGTATCACTCCAAGTTACAAAAGAATTTTTTGATACTAGCTTCGAAAATAATTGGAGAATTACCTTTTTATACAATTTTTCAGCAGTTACTTTGGAATAAGAGAAAAATCAAAACATTTTGAGAACCTTAAGATTGCCAGTTTTCATTTTATACTAGTGAAGGTTATTCACAGAAATTTTTTCTTTATTCCCACTAAACTTCCTATCAACATCTAAACGATTTTGATTAACAGTGTTAATGTAGAGAGAAATAAAAAACTTCTAAGTTAAGTAGTTTAGATAATATGAGTTTATCTAAAGATTCAAACCCCAAAATGCTATTTTATAAACTGTTTTATAATTATTACCTTACATTTCAATTTACTTGTCTGCAGCAGCTTTCGTATCTCTTGGGTAAAAAATTCTTCCTCTTGTTAATGTATTATAGCGTCTCGCTGAGTTCTCGTCCATCTATGATTGCTAAGTCTATGTAAAGAACATTATGTGCCGATATTTTTCACCAACATTTCTTTCAATTCTTTTATAAGTTACTGGGGGTTTCAACCGTTGATTTGTGATAGATTTAATGACAGTACGGTAGGTTTGACCAGCCGCAATTCTTTGTTTACCTCCAGTCACTGCCTCCGCAAAACACAAAACATATTTTTTCTTCGATGCCAAGGCAAGGTTATTTATCATGTATTTGTCGTATTTCTAAGCAACTAATGTAATGTAGGTTAGTATTACAGCGAAAGGAACGTTGGTAACATTAACAAACTGATGTACTGTGTAACATAACATCGTCTGAGCCATACAGTAATATCTGTGGCCGGCGCCGTCAGTAAATATGATATTGTCTTGGTATAGTAGTGAGTCTTTGACCTCCGTCAGGTGAAGAACTGACGCGGGAATATTTTTCGTTCGAATAGTAGAAAATTGTGAAAACTTCGGTGAAGTGGATGATGGAGACTTGTATTATGTGGAACTCACTGTGTTAAAGGGAATGCTGTGTTTTCAAGTGACTGTATAACGTTCAGAGGACGATAGTGAATGTGGGAGACTATTTTGAAAGTCAACCTCTTTTATCCCACGAATCTGTGGTTTTAGAAGAAGAAGTCCGATTCCTTGTTGATATATTGTTTGGTGGTGGTACTTTCCGTCTGTGTAGTGGCATAGGTTAATGAACTAGAATAAAGTTTTTTTTTTTTTTTTTTGAGTAGATGTTCACCCTAAACTGTGTGACTCTCTCATTTAATTATCCCGATGGAGAACAGTACCCAAACCTGGTGACCGCGGCTTAAAGAACCTTTTACTTAATTAACATTTGTTTGTGTTTAGATCAGTGACTTTTAATTAAAATCAAAATTAGTAAACACGCTTTCAACTGTTGTTAAAGCCATTCTATGAAGGAAGTTGTAGCACTGAAAACATATTGAAATGGTCCATTGTACTTTTATAAAAGGCATTCCTTAATGA
The DNA here is from genome assembly GCA_031002005.1 of Vandiemenella viatica. NCBI lineage: Eukaryota > Metazoa > Arthropoda > Insecta > Orthoptera > Morabidae > Vandiemenella > Vandiemenella viatica. The sequence goes on along the minus strand of CM061919.1, from coordinate 237,352,827 downwards.
AATGTTCCACACTCTGGAAGGAGCTCCACAGTCACAGGCAGGAGAACACTGAAGTCCCCACTTTTAGAGGAAGGTAAGACTTTGCGACTGAATCAAAGTCAGTGCTTAACTTGGCATCTTCTTTTTTTTTTACTTATGGCTTTAAGCCTCTTCGGCGTCGAGGTCGATAGAGGCGGGATGGGAGTGGGGACTAGGAACGGGAAGGAATTCGGCCATGGTATTTTCGAAAAAGCATCCCGGCATTCGCCTGGAGTGATTTGGGGAAAACCATGGTTAACTGAACAATCAATCTGGATGCTCGGACGGGGATTCAAACCGCCGTCCTCCCGAATGCGAGGCCAGAAGGAAAGGTCTGTAGGGTTCATGTTCCCCAGTTCCTGAATGCAACCGAGGAAATCACAGCATATTATGTACTTCATACAGTTAATTACATTTAAACGGAATAAATTGTTATTCGGGAGGACGGCGGTTCGAATCCCCGTCCGGGCATCCAGATTTGGGTTTTCCATGGTTTCCCCAAATCACTCCAGGTGAATGCCAGGATGCTTCCTTCAAAAGGCCATGGCCGAATTCCTTCCCATTCCTTGCCCCCATCCTTTCCCGTCTCTAAAGACCACGTTGTTAAAAAGGGACGTTAAACTGTTTAAAAAAAATAAAATAAAAAAAATAAATTGTTTCAATTCTTAACGCTAGTGCAGTGACTATTTTCGCACGATCACTATTTACAATAATATGATTATGTTAAACCATTCTTTGACATCGCTACGATGCACATTAACGCCTGTTAACATCTGAGTTAGAGAACTTCCGAATTTCAGGTAACTGCGTCAATAGCTGCTAAGAAACCTTACATATGTTGATACTTCACCGTGACGTAAGAGCAGTATACTTCCAAACAGCTCTGCTAGTATCTATAAACTATTTACAACATTTCAATTGATCGTTAAATTCAATCAACGTGTTGTTCGTAGTGACAACTAGAACCTATTAATTCTGCATCTGTTAATTGTAATGGACTCTCGTTTTTAAACAATGAATGCCGACGAATCAGCTGAACACACATATATGCAAAATATTTGCGATCAAATAAATCTGGTCGATCAGTGGCAGAATTTTTATCTGCCCTGCTCGCTCAATCACATTTTTTACCGTTGTATGTTAGTGTGTAAATCGAGGATATTCACCATTTAATTATTGATTCAGCTGTTACAATTTCCGAGTATTAATTTCAAATCATTTATTCCAAAAGAAAAAAATCTGATGTGAATGTACTGGTTGTTTTAACGCTGCTGTAGGTGATGATAAGATAAGCCAAATAAGCTGTGGGTATATGTGCAGGCGTATAGGCGTCAAATGGAGTGTTTTATTTAGTTTCGTGCCCTGATTCACTATCGAAACATAGCGTATACTGATATAGAATATAGAAAATCATTACCAAAGTCTTTTATCTACGCATTTTGAGCAATTTTAATTTTTCCACTATTGGAAACATTGTCACCCAGGCCGTCAGAAAATCACCAGTGGTATGAGTTGGCTTGGTGGTATATATATATATATAATGTCCTCTCAATTTCATAGTTACTGATGTAGTTACTGCTCTTTGTGATTGGTTCCCCAGTATCGGTAGCATTTTAAGTAAATGACGTTTTAAACGTAGATGAGACATCGTGTATTTTTCCAGTGGTTAACAGCGTTTTAAAATCAATAATAAACAACATCCAGTAACGTCTTCTGCTCTAAATGTTTCTCTAACACGAATTGTGTTTGAAATATTTAATTTGAACGTTTTTTGAATTGCTGTATCTTAAAGCTTTCCGCAATTTTTCTAAGTCTGTATGTGGCTGAAACAACATGTATGGTGATGGAGAAAAATATTTAAGGACATGCAAAGGCAATGCAATCTTTAATTGAACTAAAATTAATTGGATACAAAATTATATATTGGCGTGATTATAGATATTAGGCTTAAGTTTGTAGATCATGTAGATGACATAAATAAAAAGTAGCAAAAAATTTAAATTTAATAAACAAATTAAAAAAGCATTATCTAAACCAGGTAAATGTTGATCGTTTAAAGCAATTGTGCACCACATTATTAATTATAGTGTGAAAAGAGAAATTATGACGATGCAAAATTAATAAAAGACGAACTGAAAGTGTAAATAAATGTTTAAAGGACTTAGGATATCTGTTTATTGGGAATGAAAAAATTGAAGATGTATTGACTTTTGTATGTAGGCTGGAAAGTGGATTTTTACCAAGATATGTGTCTAGAATAGTACAAAAGAATAATGATGTACATGATTGTAAGACAAGGCACACGAATCATTTCAATTCGACTTGTATTAGAAGTAGTAAAGCACAAAAAATAGTGGCACGTAAAAGTTTAACGAGGCATAAAAAAATAACTAGAAGAAACAAAAAGGTCTAAAACTGTTGAAAGTTTCAGAGAAAAGATATTTTTTAAAAGGATTCAGTGAAATTAGCATCTTGGTTCTTTCTCCTCCATTAGTATGATGTATTAATCGCGATGTATTTATATTAGCCGTAGGATATTTGAAAATAAATGAATTTCGCCTAAACATTAAATAATAAGAAAAAAGGAATCGTTTAATAGTAACTTATTTAGTGTTGCACTCTTTTTGGAAGACACTTGTTATAACAATGCGGAGGATTCTGAACATAATGTTAATGGTTTAGTTTGTAAGTATTTTTCCTTTTAATTGTAAGAGACGGTTGTCCGTATACACGCTCACGTATTTTTATTTTATTGTATTTACCTTTTCTACTTACCAGATTTCTTCTTTCAGGCTTTCAGTATATGGTACTCATTCATCAGCATAACATCTGAAAAATTTTAATCATAATATCGTTATATATATACTTATTTTTTTTCTCAACTAATTCATTCGATTTTCCTTGAATCATCAAACACACTATTTATTTTTGAATCATACATTAAATATATAATACGCAATTAGTAGTATCTTACGAGTAATTGCATTTATCGATAAATCATTTCCTACTCACCGAGCGTGGTGGGTGAACAGTTAACGTTCAGGCCTCGCATTCGGGAGGACGAGGGTTCGAATCCCCGTCTGGGCATCCAGATTTGGTTTTTCCATGGTTTCCCCAAATCACTCCAGGCGAATGTCGAGATGCTTCCTTCAAAAGGCCATGGCCGAATTCCTTCCCGTTGCTTGTTCCCAGTTCCATCCCGCTTATAATGACCTTAGCCGCTGACGAGACGTAAAGCCGTAAAAAGAAGAAAAAAAAATCCTACAGACACACAATATTCGCAGTTTATATACCAATTCTTTTTTTTTGTTCTTTGTGATCTCGGACTCATTAACAATTATTCAAAAAGTTGTTAAATACAAGGGAAGATACAATTTCAGTTTAAGCTTCCTTTTCTTAATGCCTCCTCTTTCGTATAAATCATCGCATGTTCAGACCATTCTTTATTCATACCTTCTTTTCGTTTGTCTTGCAAAGATACTCCAGACCGTCACTATACAATTCTTTGATATATCAACTTAATTGCCAACTTTTGTCCTACATAAATGAACTTTTTTCCTAAAATTTATGCATCAATGATGCTGACATGAGTTGAGCTTGCTATAATCATTGATGTGGTCCACGCCAGGCGGCCACTTGATGCTATCACGAAGGATCATCTGCTAATTACCTTTTATTTCAGAAGTAGTTCCTACGATAAGCTGCGTAATAGATCAATACACCGAAATGAAAATTTCTTTTAGAATCGTGGGTAAATTGAAGAAAAATTTTACAAACAGATAAACGTTTTGACCAGCTCGAATATGCGTCATTATTGATAGTGTCCAATTTATTAGATCCACCACTTAAAAACTATATTTTAAAAATCCAGACGCATGTGCTAAAGTTGTGTCACAAATACTAAGCATGTCATCTGAAAGAAAAGGAAGCACCTTCTTTTTCATCCACGTCGTCTTAAAATGAGGATGACAAAGAAAAGAGAAATATGACTGATGGATGGCTACGACGAATTGACGTTGACTATCGTGGCACCTGTGAATTATTATGTTTGAGAAATTTTCAAAATTGCAATGACTCCTTTACCAATAATAGCCTCGTCGGAACCTTCTACAAGCCTCTTGTCAGTGGCAGGAGGCACCGTCATGTCAACTAGGAACAGACTTCACGGAAAAAGTTAATATTCTGTTGACGCGGAATATTTATAGACGTATTTTTTACAATAAACTACCTCAAATTTATTATTTGATTTTGATTTACATACTTAGTTCTAATTTTCAATATATCTAGTATAATATATACAAATATCGGAAAATATCGATAGTATCGGCTTGAGGCAGTCGATATTATTGATTATCGACATCCGCCTGGCGTCAATATAAACATCGATATATTTATCGTTATCGAAGTCAGTTTGCATCCCTACTTATTATGTGACTTACGGCGTATCTGTGGTCGCTTCCACAATTGCAACAAGAATTCGATTTTTATTTCAGCGAAAGTCTGGTATATATGGAACATACGCTCAATTTTTAATGAAACCCTGTCACAGCCTGACATTCCATGCCCAACACACAGACCTGGAAAATAGATTTCTAGAAGTAACAGACCACTGTGAATAATGACGAGGTACAGAAATGTTGCTAATAGTGATGGTGTACTTCTCCGTCTAATTGAAAAAATGGAGAAAGTTTGTCAAATATAGATACACGATACGATTGTTCTCCTGATAAAAGAAAGTTTTATACATTTCAGATTTAAAAAAAAAAAAAAAAAAAAAAAAAAACCCAAAATTTTGGGTAGTCAAAAACGTGTTCTAAGAGTGATGTGCTGCCCCTAAAACTGGTTTTGTAGGTATTAGCATTATTGGAGAATTATAGACTCTTCGCTAAAGAATAATGCTTGGGGACGTTTTGTCCTCGTCTACGAGACTCAAAATTCTCAAGAAGCCATCTTGTCAACCTCATTTCTTTTTTTTTTTTTTTTTTTTTTTTTTTTTTTTTTTTTTTTTTTTTTTTTTTTTTTTTTTTTTTTTTTTTTTTTGTAGCTTTACGCTTTGTCAACGTGGAGGTCATTTAAGAAGAGAAAGGAATGGGGTTAGGCCTTTTGAAGAAGAAACCATCTCAGCATTTGCGTGGAGTGGTTTGTGGAAACAACGGGAAACCCACATCACAAAATATTATTGCAATTGCCGCTGGCGCTAAATGTGACTGAATTTGGTATATGCGCTTTAAATAAGTAAAACCTGAAGGACTTGGCTGCAAATTACACTGTAACTGATTCTGTAAGTTATTTGTATAAATTTCAATAAACATTCAAATTTTTTGTATTCTTTCACAATGATTAACTATTTTTAGATTTTCACTAATTATCAACGAATGTTTCTTAGTCACGAGTGATAAATTCTGTAGGGAAAGAACACATACTTTTTCCTGAAAATTAATACTAACACCATAAGAAGTCTGTGATTTGTTATTTTCTCTTTTTAAGTAAGTGTTTCGGTGCTGAACACTTTCTCTTGTCTTTAAGGACTCGAATCACAGTTGGCGGCAGTTTAATTTTCTTCTTTGTTTGAATACAGAGTGTGTTTTACCACCCACAGACATTCTTGTTCTCTGCTTCGTTGTCTGTTCCGTAATTTGTTTGTGTGCGCGCTGGAACAGCTTCGGTCCCGCCGCTCTGAGTGTCTCGGACAGACAAATAACTCTCGACTCTGTTTGTAAAGACTGCTGGTGTTTATTGAGAACTAAGTCGGTCTTGTGGAATTACATTTCACAGACCGCGAAGAATGGGAGCATAGACCAGGTGGCATCACAACTCACTAAGTATCTTCCTTTGGTTCATACATTGTATTGCGTTCAGTTTTCAAACAATACGAATTTTAACACCTTTCTTTAGCGAAATTTTCTGTAATAGAGTAGAACGCGATACTGTTGAAATTAATTTCAAGCGACTATGTTACTGATATGAACAATATGACGCAGAGGAGTGGAAGAAAGTTAAAAATAAATATCAGAATCCGAACAACTGTACCGCGTTCATTCTGGTCATTATACTACATTTATTCGTATTAAATATTGACGTAAAACATATGGTGCCTTCGAAAGCAACGTAAATTAGAAAAAAACACTAAAATCCTTGCTCTTTAAGCTGTACCATGAAAGTAAGTCGTCATTCAGATACAGGCTCCATTTCAATTTAGTAATGATGTTAATAGCAGAATAGCACTAGCAAAAAGAGCCTTCATGAAGAAGAGAAACCTTTTAGTTTAAAATATTGATCTAGGAATTAGAAAGAACTTTTTAAAACCCTTTGTGTGGAGCACAGGACTTTATGGTAGCGAAACATGGAATACCGGAAAGAAAGAAAATTGAAGCATATGAAATGTGGTGCTACAGAAGAATGCTGAAAATTAAGTGGACAGACAAACTAAGAAATGAACGACTTTTGGAAATGATGGGTGAGAAAAGAAGTTTGTGGAAGAAGCTTACAGAAAGAAGAGACAGGCTGGTAGGTCATATTTTTAGACATGCTGGATTGGTTAATTTGTTAGTGGAGGGAACAGTCGAAGGTAAGAACTGTAGAGGAAGACAAAGATTAGAATATATGAAGCAGATAATTGAGGACGTGTGTTGTAAGGGGTATGTAGAAATGAAATGAAGAGGTTAGCACAGGATAGGAAGGGATGGAGGATTGCACGAAACCAGTCGAAAGACAGAAAAAATAAAATAATAATAATAAAAAAATAAAAAATAAAATAAACCTTTGCTGATATATATATTTTTTTGGTTGAATATCAAAAGATCTAAGTCACGTGCAGAAATTCATTCGTTGCGTCGTAATTCAAACCATAACATCACATCTTGTATTTTAATATATATTTTTTTTAACTTGGTCAGAATCAATTCAGAATCTTGGGCCACCGCGCAGCCCTGGTAGTAGAGTGTCTGATTACTATCCTCGATGAAGCCGAGGATTTTTCCTCGAAGCCGGACGTCAGGAACGTCCCTTCAGGCCCATTCAGCCCGTTATCAAATTAGTTCCGCGGGGGCAACTCTGCGGGAAGGTAAAGGAAAAGGGCCGGACCGTGTCACTGACCACGGCACGTTCTCTCTAGTGCCTACGGTCAGGAAATAACAATGCGGATCTCTACCTACCATAATCCTACGGGAATACGGCTTAAAAGCTATGAAAATCCACTGCCTTTATTTTACCTAGGTCAGAACCTTGATTAGAAAAAGATTTGAGAACTGCTGAACTAGTTTGCAATAAGATCTCTTTCTCTGACAGAATATGTGTAATTTATGGAACAGTAGTTCTCGTCTTATCTTTAGTCAATTACTTCTCTACTTGTTTGTTAGAGTCGGAAAAGGACTGGGAAAAGGAACGGGAAGGATTTCAGCAATGGAATTTTGAACGAACCATCCCAGCATTCATTCACCTGGAGTCATTTGGGGAAAACCATGGATTACCTAAATCTGGATATCCGGACGGGTATTCGAACCCGCGTCCTCCCGCATGAGAGGCCAGAGCGTTACTGCTCACCCACCTAACTCGGTACTTTTTAAGTATCAAGTTAACGGGGGATCGGTTAAGAGTGTGAAAAATCTCTTCATAGCGCAGAAGACAAGTTCTAGATTTTTGTCTGGAGAAGAACCAAGAAAGTCATCCACATAACTCCTCAACACACTTGGTATTGTTCAAATTGTTTAACAGTATGGGTGTTGTGGTCCATTTTCTCCATTGCAAGACTGAAAGATAATCAATTTATTTAAATAATTATTATAATGCCAAGTCAACTGAATTTTGTTTCGTTCATTTCGCTGATGATTTATTTCCGTTATAATCAATTCAAAGTATGTGCACAATGAAATCAGCGTTTTGAATGAGATAATAATAATAATAATAAAAACTTTGTCACAATACTGTTACCACAGATTTCTGTTACTTGTGACGATAATGTATGAATATATCTTATCTCCTTTCAATCTGAGTATATGTAACATTATACAATACAGATATTGGCTTGCGTATTTTGATGCAATAGTACCTATAACATAAATACAACACCTCGATGGTGAAGTAATTGTTGACCTCAAAATGATGCTGGATCTCTTGATTACTAGTGGTGACGGATGATATGGAGTAGGAGACAGTTGATTCGTATTATGCAGGGTGTTGTGAGATACTGTTATGTACCGATAGTGAACAAATTTACGGCCGTATGGAACATGCTGTTTGTTGACTTTCCAACATTAAACTAATATTAATTTATTTTAATTGCAATGTGTATTTTGATTGCAATGGTGCATAACCCCTGGTATTTCGTGATTTTTATAAATTATTTATTTATTTATTTATTTATTTTGAAAAAAAGGCAATTTTACTAGCCACCTACATTCGTCGCTTACTCGTTTTCAGTTAATTCACTGTTTCGTGTAAATTGTTTATTATTATCATCTTAATTTTGTTCTAGTCTCTGACTCCCTTACATTCCAAATAATTTTTTCCTCCTCCTTTACCTCCGACATTAAGTGGAAGATTATGTTAATAGTCATGTATTCCCTGATACGTCTAGTTACAATTCTTTTACTAATTTTCATCCACCAATATAATCTTGCCAATATACTCTTTCAGACTCCCAGCACTACCATCAGCGACGTTTGTCTTTCCGTGAATCACGATTGATCTCATTTTTGATATCAATTAGTGATAACATTCTGCGGTAATTTCTCCAAACAAATCTCGTTGCCCTCGTATGCATCTCCTTCAGTTTCTGTATTTGATACTCATAATTTGGTTTCCACACTATCCCACAACACTCATCAAATGGTCTAATCACAGATTTATAACACATAGAGCGTGGTGGGTCAGCGGTAACGCTCACGACTCGTATTCTGGAGGACGCGCGTTCGAATCTCCGACAAGCCATCCAGATTTGGGTTTACCACTGTTCTCCTAAATCACTCAAGGTGAATGCGAAACAATGTTGCCACCTTAGCGATTTTGTCGCTAGATTTAGTGAATTTTGAAGCTCGAAAGCGATATTCTTAAATATGTTATCGCTAAAAAAAATATTTGGTGATTTTTAGTGATATTCAAACTTCCAGAGTTTCGAAAAACTTGATTGGAATTGGGGTAGGTAATGCCTCTGTATGACTGGGATAAATAATTGCGTACATAATATACTGAAAACGGAATATGGCTAACCCAATACGGGAATGCTGAAGTTATCTGATTTAGGCATATCCTTTTACTTTCTCGCTCTAATGCCGCGGTAGAATGGATTTTAAGTACATTTAACATTCTTAAAAAAATTTGAGAAATAGGATAGCTGGTAATACTCTTGATAGCATTCTTCTTATAAGGAATCAGTTAAAATTTGTGGGGGGAAAAAAAAAAACTGCTACAGTTACGAGCTTCCGGCTGATGTGATTGCTGCAGTTGGTAAAGATACTAAATACTCTTTTAAATCTTAGACTGACGATTCATCTCATCCTTCCACATCTGCAAGTGCTGCAACTCCAACGATAGAACAAGATGATGAAGAAGAAATACAGATTGAAGAAATTGGACGTTGATGTTTAATACAATGTTATGTTTAATTTAATGAAAATACTAATTATTAAAATATTTTTATATTACTTACCTTACAATTTTCCTTTATTTTATTTGGCGATTTCTATCGAATCTTTTAGTTTTAAATATCCCGAAATCTAGTGAGTTATGAGACCAGGTCTAGCAACTTTTATTTTCGTAAGGTGGCAACACTGATTCGGAATTATTCTTTTAAAAAGCCATGGCCGATATCCTTTCTGTTCCTTGCCCCCAAACCTTTCCTTCCTTTAATGACGTCGACGTCGACGAGGCGTAAAGCCAAAAAAAAACAAACAAATAATGGTTTTGTAAGCCAATTCCCTCATTACTTTGATAAACTCGTCATTACTCTTTTCAGTAAATGAATAATTTCGGAACCTCTCCATAAAAATACGTCCAGCAAAATTAAATTTACTATTAAATATTTTCCCAAGATACCTACACTTTAGGTATTCAAGACGCAATTACTTCTTCCAGCCTATAGTTATTAAACCTGTGTAACTATTAAGTTAAATTTTCCGGGATTTATCTGAACTCCACGTTGGTCTACCTTGCTAAATTTTCAGTCTAAATTTCCCTGAAGCAGTTCGCCGTCCTCTCCCAGCTCCGCTTGACAAAAAAAAGATGTGATCCAACCCTCACAAAAGAACAAAACTGGAAACCGCTATCCGTATCATGTAATGATACGCTCGGTTTGGTATCAAACGAAATTCATTTCAGACCGCTAAACGCCTTCACTGCAAGTATAATCCATACTGATAAAGAGCTACGCGGAAGGATTCCAATTATGTGATAAAGAGCTTAAGTATAAAAGACAGAATATTCTATTTTTGGCGGATGTGTGTTGTAGCCCGCCCAACAAAAAGAATTATATTACGCTGTTGATAATGACTGTAAATGAAGCATTGATCGGTCTGGGATGTAAGTGCTAAAGGAGCTTGCTTTGAAATTGTCCTCGGTTGAAATCCCGATGAGGCCATGAATGTTAATGAGTTGTTTTGGTCGTATGAGTCACCCCACGTTTTGAGTGTTTCCAATGCCACGTTAAGCTGTAGGTTCAAGAGGAAAGGAGCTGGTCGTCATACCTCTGACACCATGGCTTAGTATGACTCCTTCGGGAGGATCCACTCAACCTTTGAGTTGTGGATTAAGGCAGTTTATTTTCAAATAAAATAATCCATACAGACTCTTTCGGTTGATAACGGCGAATACAGTTGCTTGAACTATTGTTCTGAAGTACGTTGTAGGTTGGTACAAGAAAGGGGAAAATGGGTGTGTTGGGAAATTACCACTGGAGCATGCGCTCCAACGCAATTAAATGAAATATTTGTTATTAGCGCAACATTTAAATACGATTGCCAAGTCAAAGACTATGCGTTGGAGCCATATGGAACAGTGGTTTCTATTGCCATGTGAGATTTCTCTTTATTTTGGAAAAAAAATGGCGGGAGAGAATATAATGCACGATATGTTTTCAGTGATAGTCAAGTTCTGAAGTGGGAAAAGTTGCCACGAAACTGTGTTTTGTTACTTCGCCAGCATGTAGCTAGATGTCTGGAAAATATTATGGAATAAATGTACATCAACTTTATTGAATGTATTTGTCACTATCGGATTCCTACCATTATTCACACAAATATATTTACCTTAAAATACATTACATCAAATTTGTGCATGTGGAGAAATATATTTATCTGAAAGAAAAAAAAGGAATCATCAGGAACTAATTCAAACTCTGTGGCTCCACACGGTTAAACCCGACTTGATACCACTAAACTATAGACCACGTTGTATGAGACTGAAGATTAGTTGAATATAAGCCTAGGCCGAAAATGATATTTTATGCTATTTCTAAAACACTTTTTTTTTTCTTCTTTTACTTTGGCTTTACGCTTCGTCGAGATCATTAGAGGCGAGACAGGACTGGGGACAAAAATGGGAAGGAATTCGGCCTTCAACTTTTGAAGGAAGCGTCCCTGTATTCGCAAGAAGTGACTTGGGGAAACCATGGAAAATCCAAATCTGGATGCCCTCCCGAATGCGAGGCCAGAACGTTAACCGCTCCCTGACAACGCTCTGTTCTAAAACACTGCTAGCCTAGAGACCTTAAAGACCCTGCAGCATGATTTCTAAGTTCATCTGTTTTTTAATTGAAATGCAATCTTTATATGTAATTATTAATAGGACAATAAGGTTCTATAAAGCTGTTTATCAAAATAAGGCCGCAAATACTTTTAATTAAAAAGTTATTTATTCAAAAAATTTCGTTCGCTTGTTTCTTAAATAAATTAAAATTCATTTCAAATTGTGACACGCAAGGAACTTAAAAAGTCTGGGTAGCATATGTAAAAGTGACCGCAAGTAGAGGTCGCCAGCTGGTTTTTTTTTTTTTTTTTTTTTTTACTTCGGCTTATTGCTTAGCGCCTCGTAGACGGCTAAGATCATTAGAAGTGCGGGAGGGGACTGGCGAGAAGGAACGGAAAAACGGGAAGGAATTCGGCCATGGCCTTTTTAAATGAAGCATCCCGGCATTCGTCTGGAGTGATTTGGGGAAACCATGGAAAACCAAAATCTGGGTGCCCGGAAGTGGATTCGAACCAGCGTCCTCCAAAATGTGAGGCCAGAACGATAACGGTTCACCCACCACGCTCGGTGCCGGTTGTTAAAGATATGTGAATGCAACAGTGTGGTGCGCTAACTCTCTCTCGCTTTTACATGTCTTCAATAGCTGACGATCCATACTTACGGCCACTTTTACATAGGCAACCCAAACGTTTTACGTTCTTCACATGTCTATCTTTGAAATAAATTATAATTTATTTTTTAAAAAAATTGAACAAAATTTCGGAAAATTTAATTACAAATACTTGCCGCCATATTTTGATAGGCACCCGGGACAATCGTATTCTGCTATTAATAATTTTATATCAAAGTTGCTAGATTAAAAAACTGATGGACGTAGAAATCATACTGCAGGATCTCAGAATATTATACACATGAGTGCCCGAGTGAAGGCGGTTATCATCGATCATGTTTGCCTCCCCACCCTCCCCACCCCCTCTCCCAAGGGAATGTCTCAGGCAGATCAAATGAGATATTCTCACGTTGACCTCCCCTTTGTGACTGCATTCGTCTTATGGTAAATTTCTATGACTCTGTTGGTGTGTGTTTAGTATATTGTTAATGTTGTGGATGAGAGATGACAGAAGGAAGAAGGTCAAACCAACTGCCGGCCTTTTCAAGCCTTTTACTCCGAAAGAAACCTAAGGGCCGCCAAGTTAAACATTCACATCCGATGGACGAATCACCGTCAACAGTGACGTATGACCTCACTCCACATATAATTTGGTGAGATTTTGGATTTAATCCATAATTTTGATGCACTATCTGGTGACTATGAATTGTGCACAACATGTCTCCAACTCCGCTGGCCATGTTCTGATGATAAAAATTTCGTCCAACACCAGGACACGAACCAGCTAACCCACAGTAAGTGCCGGACACCATCGAGGTACCGCAACCAACTGAGCCTATGGGGCAGGCTTATATATATATATGTAGGCCTCATCTGACTATGGCATGTGATCGGATACAAATATCATCAAGACTGAGCGGGCGAAATGAAATAAATACACAAGTGTTTCATTTGAAGGTGCACAGTTTGTAGATTCTGTTAATATATGCGAGAGTAGAGAGAAATGGTAAGATTGATAAACAGATTGTTCACATTTGTTTTTAATCCCGAGTCAACCTGAGAATTTCATGCTCTGCAAGTAAAGATAATAATTTAAGTTTTTTGTATTAAAGATAGTCTCTGATTATTAGTTATTCAATATAAATAAATCTGTGACTTGTCTAGATGTATATATCTCGATTTCTGTAATAATTACAGAAATCGAGACATATTATCATAATTATAATAATTTTACAATGTAATCCCGCTCAATCAGTTTATAATTGACTAGATAGCAATATAATTTCAATAATAATTAAATTTAAAGAATAAAAGAAGTGTTGGTGTCATCTTGGAGCTGTAGGTTTTTATTAAAGAGAAATGGTATATTTGGCGGAAGTAATATTTCCTGGAGTTAGCGAGCTGCGAGTTGGACACGGCTTGCTGACACGAACTCAGTAGGAAGCTGTTTGTCCTCTATAGAATGCTTACTCGCTGACAGCGGTCACCTCCAAGTAGATTGATCTGGAATAGGTGATGTAAAATGCGAGGTGGCGTACGGCCACGAAACACTCATTTCGCTCTAGTAGATCAGAAGCAGTCCAGTAGTTAACATGGGCTAAATTGTGGCAAACCGTCTCTCATAGCCTGAGCCTAACCGCATACTTTCTGTTAAGATCATACCGTCATGCCTTTAATCAATATCAACCAGTCATTATCTCTTTTATCGCAGGTCGGAACTAACCTTGCAGAATACGCTAACATCTGTAAAATGTACATAGAGCAAGTATTCTAATAAATAGGTAGTTCAGCAGCTAATCGACCTTAGTGTTCATAACTAGGATAGATTCTCAGCTAGACATTTAACAAGCGCTAGCCTTCCTATTCCCTTTGCTGGAAGTAAACCAGCTCGTGTCAATCCTGACGTGATATTACCTCTTATCAGCAGCTTCAGGATCGCGGAACAAGTGCAGAAGACATCACTTGAAGGAAGAAGATTCGCAAGCGGATTTTAGAAGTTTAGAAATATTCCGAAGGTTGGTGGAATTCCACTCAACATCCTTCCCCATCACAGACGTCCTCTAGAACCAATCAAGCCCACCACTCGGTCCCTCACAGAAGGTACAGTTAGCCGGTACACTCCAATATGAAAATTACTCATGTTTTTATTTTGTGTCAATTCCCCCTAGTGCAAAAGTGTTAGGGAGGGTAGTCCTTGAGATTTGTTTCGGAAACTAAGGCATGTTGACTTACATCCCTTTACATGACTCGGTTTTACGTAGCTCTCAACCACTATTGTTGAAGCTGATTGATACCGGTTGTCCTCAGATCGTAGCCTCGCCTTGTAAGATTTGTGGTCCTGTTGCAATATAGGATCTCAGGCCACCTCGATAGGCTATGGGCAACTGGTTTTATTTACCACTCATCAGCTGGCGGTTTATTGTTGCGAACACACCAATGACTCTCTTGGGTCCCACAGTGAATCTGGATTTTGCGATTACTCAGCAATCTGCTGAGTAATCGCAAAATCCAGAGTTCAGCTATTATTTTACACGGTACAGCATTTGGGAGTTTGAGAAGGAGCCGCTCGCGCCAGACAGTATCATAGGTTGCTGATAAGTCGACGAACACATCACAGTGTGCAATGCAACCGCACCTAAGTAGGGTCTCCGTGAAGATGCGTTATGTGACTGTGGTGGTATCCAAACTCTTGACCACAATGCGATGGACTGTCCAGCAACAACACTATCTGGAGGCATTTTCACACTGCATCAAGCTGGACCAGCTGCCAGAAGATGGCGTGAATCCCTAGATATAGCAATCTGATTACCATGTATTTTGTTTGTATTTGGCATACGATAGTAATAATAGCTGGCGGTGAGGTAAACATAGAGATGAAGACCTGGAAGACACGCCTTGTTAACGTCCTGAGACCAGGAGCTAGGCGGTTACCAGAGACACTCAACTCCGAACGGATGGGATGATGCGTGGATCAATCATGCTTGCTAACTGTAAGATAGCTATTAATTAGGGGCAGCATCCAGAGAGGGATTAGCGCTTCTATGAAGCCTGCGTTGGAACTAGTAATCAGACGGTGTTCGACTTAAGGAAGTATACTTGCAAGTGCTTCCACAGAGAGTAATAGTACAAGAACAGAAATGTTATTGATAGTTGCTCAGAGTAGAGTAAGATCCATTGTAGCTGGATGATAGTGGCGGTTTCTGGGCCCAACCTCGGCCCTGAGACCAGGTCGAGAATATTCCTGACACTTTAACTACACTCGAACTGACCTGACTACTGAGTAGCTAACTAACCCCGTCGGGTACCTCTGAGAATGACTCCCAAGATAACGAGACTCAGCGTCACCTAAAAAGGTGACGCGGCCGCCGACTTTAACTAAAATGGCTAAGCTTGCGCCCTCCATCTAGTGTTCCACTCTGACCGTTTAAAGTACGGTTTCTTACTCGGATTGGGCCATAACATACTCCTTTCGATTGCCGTCGTACAGAACGATGCGTGCTAGAAGGTGATAAAAGTGTATTGCGGAAATAATGACGGCAGCTGTTACCTTTATCGGCCCTGAGTCGATTTCGGCGAATCGATCAGGCCTGAGTAGGGCCGGTGAAGGTTGTCGACGTGACACTGATCGATACAACAAGAAGTGTCCTCGGCGAGGAGCACTCCTCCCAACAGACAGCTTCCAAGTGCTCGCCCGTGTAGCTGCTACAGCCAATCATATCTCCTTCTGATTGCTCGAAGTTTGTTGACAGGCTGGCATCTGCGGTTTCTGTAAGAGAATGAATCACAAACTGTCCCTTCACATTACGACCGTTCACCGGGCGTTGTGGGTGAGCGATAACGGTCTGGCGTCGCATTCAGGAGGACGCGGGTTCGAATGCTTGTCTGCTAATACAGATTTTAGTGTTGCGTGGGTTTCAGAAATCGCTCCAGAAAAATGGCTTCCTGCTTCTTGCTCCCAGACTTTTCCCGCCTCTAATGACCTAGACATCAACGAGGCGTAAAACCCTAAGCAAAAAAAAAAAATTCACAGTGATATTTGAGTTGTTAGAACGGTTGTGAGATGTATAGAGTAGTTGAGTTAAACTAAATAGTTATGTGTTTTCATTTTATAGTAAATCAGAAAAGTCATTGGTCAGTAAGTAATATTTATGCTTGTGAACGCGATTGAAGGGCTTGAAGTAGGAGAGTTTGTTGTATTGTCTTAAGGCTGGTGCACACACTCATGTTTGTCAATCTCTTCGCTTGTACGATCCCAGATTCTATTATAAAACGGAAAATGTGTGGGGACAAGTCGACTGAGATAATCACTGTGTTCCGTCAATTGTTTGTCTTGAAGGCGTTCAAAGTGCTCTTGATTTTCTAACGTGTTTCAACTAGTCGTCTAGTAAAAAAGCGTGTGGGCACGTACTTTCTACTGGAATTACGTCCTAGAAAATTGCAGATATTAGACTAAAGTCGTGCGAATTTCTGACTGATTTTATTGATTTTTACAAACAAAATGAGTGTTTGTTGAAAATAAAAAGCAAAGATTATTAAAACAAAGTGTTGCATATGATCGTCTAATCAATCATTTGAAATAAGTTGATCAACAGTCAAATAAAAATAGATATAAAAAAGTGAATTATTTGAGAACTTGTTTTCGGAAGGCACAGAAAATATATGACTGAAGTAATTATGTGCGTTTTTTATGTGTGTTTTTTTTATTCATTCAGTCAATTAATATGGCTAAATTCTATTCTCTTCAGTCACCGCTGTTTTGACCATTTCTCTCTAGTTGTACTCATTTTATTTTTTTCTTATTATCAGAACAATGGCCGCAGTGACTACTAATTTCTGGGTATAACCCATATTTACAACTGACAATAAAATTAAATAGTAAACGAAGTTTTAAATATGGGCTCGGCTGAGTTCCATCAAATGCTCCGTCTTGCTTTACAGTTTGAGACTGTACAAGCAAACCTATCCACAAATTGTGTGGGCCAGGCCGTAGTCCAGGGTATACCAGCAAACTTGTTTGAAGTAGAAGCTGCGAAAAGGTAGTTTTCAAAGTGTTATTGTTTTTTCAGGAACTTATAAACATACAGAGATGTAGAATGTAATTTGACGGTAGAGTAGACGGCGAGGGAAATACAGTGACGGGAAAAGCGTTCGGGATCTGTGGCCACTAATTCTCAAGTTCATTCAGTTATCCACAAAGTCGGCTGCTCTACATTTAACCTCCTATTGTTCGGTGCTTTGAATGCTCACGTTGATATTTTGTATATCATGATTTGCTCAAAGCAGAAAATCACAAATTTCTGTACACAATTATGTATCTGATGCACAATTGAAATTCCAGGAAGCTCTCGAGTGATGCTTCTAAAGACCTTTCCTTATCGCGGTAAATTTGTAAGACAAATCTCGTCTCTCATTTCGCCTCGGGGGGTAATCTCCCCCGAAGCTCACTTTTAAGAAGAGGCTGCGGTGTAGTGGTTAATTAATACGGCCAGAACACCTGTCAGACGAACAAGATGAGATAGGAGCACAATTTCCGCACGGCTCAGCAAAATTAATTCACGACTGACCTGGCAGGCCACGGGGGGCCAATTGGGCGAACAGAGCGGTGGACGAGTGATATCACGATCTGCTGCTCGTTTACAGTTAATAAATCAAACACAATCAACCCAATTACTGTTTATTAGGGGTAATGGCTTCAACAGGCCACACCTCGTTACATTTACGGTGAGGTTCTGGGATACTCTGTACGACACTTGTGGCAGATGTGACAATTGCAATACAAAAAGGAGATGGAGTGTTTTCACGTCAGAATCATGTTACAAGTCAGTGGAGTGAGAAGAATGTTGATAATAAATAGCCTATAAGAGCTATAGACAAGAAATTAATGAGAAAAATATACTCACTACAATACAGTTCAGGTGTCTCTACATATAATTAGTCTCATAAACATAATTCTATCGTTTATACACTCCACTTTCATTACTTTACTCTTCATAGTTCTCCTGATTACAATGGCTACTCCTAAATTCCCACTCCTCTCCCGGATAATAACGTTGACACTCTCCACTTTCAAACTCTCCATTCTCAACCCATGTAACTTCACATATTCCTCGATAATACCTGAGGAAAAAATCAAGCTAAATGTTTTGTATGGAGTGTAGGACTATACGGGCCAGAAACATGGACGCAACGCAAAGATCTCAAGAGGGTGGAAGCTTTCGAAATGTGGATTTGAAGGAGGATGGAGAAAATAAGTTGGAAAGACAAAGTAAGGAATAAGGAAGTGCTGGAAAGAGTAGGAGAGGATAGCTCCCTTATAAAAACAACAAGGAACAGAAAAGGAACTGGATTGGTCATGTGTTGAGGAATGAGTGCCTGATTAAAACTGCTCCGGATGGGATTGTAAACGGAGGGAAAAGAAAATGATTGACGACATCATGATAAACGGGAAATATATGGAGACTAAGAGAATGGCGGAACAAAGAGAGGTTTGGATGGCTGTCACTGTGGATCTGCTGAATAGCAGAAAACCTCTTGATGCTTGATGGCATAAAATTAAGACGGTATGCTAAAATGGAGATGGAACATTGATTTTTAGAGCAAAAAATCAAAGATGAACGGGGGCCGCAGAGATAAGAATTTGGTGGGACCATAATGGGAGAGAGACCACCCAGTCTGCACAGTTGGTTGCGGCACTTTGATGGCGTCCGGCGCTGACACGGGGTCCACGTAAGCCAAATATACGTTACTGATACAATACTTTCATAATAAAAATACTGACAGTTGCATCAACACACGTATCTGTGTACTGTAGTTATTATGTACCGTCACTGCATTTTTTAATTAGCATAAAGAATGGAAGGAATGAACAACATGCCAATATTGATAATTATAAACACACGATCGAAGGAATTTGTAACAGGATTTTATATCAAATAGAAACACCCTACCATCATTGCGCTTGTGACATTGCTGTCAGTTCGGCATTTTTTTATTCTTTTTTTAATCACTGATGTAGACATTCCAACGAGTGTCAACCAAGGGAATTTAAAACTACTATTTCTTCTTTGAAATTTCTAGGAAGAAATTGGAGATGACTTTGAAAGTGGTTTATGATCGTTCACTTATGAAGCACTGTAGCAATCTAGTATACTTTAAGGTATTGGTAGATAGGTATAATATTGGAATTCCTTTTCCCAACTTTATATTGCGGACAGCAGCGTGGGATACAGGCAGTTTCAATAGCTGTACATTTTGCTGGCCCTGCTTAGTTCAAATGTAACATTCTCTTACATCATTGTGACAACCGCCGTCCCTGCCAGTATCACAACAAAATCACACATTATTCTTTGTTAAGCCAATGGCAGATACCACACGTAGAGTTCACGTAATTACTGACGAATCACGGCCCTTTTCCCCCTCCAAGACACATGTTGCAGATCGCACCTCAAGTGGTTCCGCAAATGTAGTTTACAGCCACCTATTTTCATTGATTTATTAGGTTAACGCTAGGTTTATTAATCCAATCTCCCTTCAAGTTCAGGAAAGTAACTTCACGTTTGAAATATTTCATTAAGTAAATTGTTTAGAGCTATTTCACCACTAAGTAGCATTTTAAAAGTGTCTGCAATGTCGTGTAAAATGTCTCATCAGTTGATTTGATTTTGTAGAAACTAACGTAGTCTTTCCACTTGTCTGTCATTTCTTGCACACAATTCTACCAATTTGATAACAATACTGTAAGTTAACTCCTTGACTAAAGTCACATATTCTGAGTGATACGCAATCAGAAGTGTTCTCGTCAAAGTAATCGCACAGGTTGTGGCAATCCACTCGGGTAGCGACAGAAACTATCTGCAGAAAAAATAAAGTGCTTCATCGATGGTTAAGACATCTTGTCATTGTGTGACTGTAGTGCGATATGTAGCAGTTTAAACCTTAAAATATTCAGAATTTTGGTTATCCGAAACAAAGAGAAAAGGGTAAATTTTTAAACAGCGTGTTTAAGAAACTCGCAACATGTGTACTAATTGAGTAGACTCGTTGAAAAATGTACATTACGATCACCACCTGCACACATCAACGTTCAAATATATCTATTTACAAATAATTGATTCAGAGAAACACACATAATGAGGCTTATAACTATAGCACTGAAAGAATTTAATAAAAAAATTAATAAGAAAAGGAAATCTGGAACGAAACAGTGCAATTTAAAATTAAATTTGTGCCCTTGAGGAATCTTAGAATTTAAAGATTGAGTACAGCTATCGAAATGAAACCGAAATTTGCTCCAATTGCCACAGTCTACCTAGGCTGCGGCTAGAGTTTCTTTTTTCTTAAATAGCAAAACTATCAGGACTTTATGCTAGTGAGAAAGTTATCAAATGGTAATAACAAGGGATCGCACAGATTTAGGTTACAACTTAAATACACAGCCTAATATAAAAACCAACAAATTTGTTAGTGGTATGTGATAGATTGTAACAAGCAACCAATTCAAATCAATAAGCAATAATGTTCCCGTGCATTAATTGTTAGAAATGTATTAGTGATGTAATTAGGTAGAGCAATGTATTATTATTAAATTCATCACAAAAGAAACGTTAAATCCATAAGAAACGTAATATATATTGGATCGGAAATGTTATCAGAAATAACTGTTTGTAAGAAGATTTGAAAAAAAAGCCCCAACCGAACTCGAAAACACAAACAAAACTAAAATTTCTTTTTGTGAGAAACCTTGTAATTTGTCGAAAATATGGCAACAGTGTATCAAAAAATATCAGTTTATGAATTCCTTGGTTAACAATAATTTTTGGAATAAATATCGTAATTTAAATTTGAGGTCCCGTCCTTTTATTAATTGCTGTCTCGTAGAAGCAAGTAAATCTAACAATAATTACAACTATCACGAGTGGAGACAAAGGCATTAAACCTGTAAAGGCATTGAGCAGGAAGTGATTTCGTTGAGATGAGTAAATTTGTTAACTATATTGTCTCGTCTGCACGGATAGTTTTAGTGTCTTCTCGAGTATGCTTGTAAACGGAGTATAAATCTACGTCCAACCGCTTAGAAGAGTATTCACTGAGGCGGATAATCGGGCGGTATAGATATTTGCATAGCTTGATTGAGAGTCATTCTACTGTATCCCGGGAAATACTAGTTGGCCGGACCCGGCTAGAGTGTGGGTAACGGCAACCGTTCATATATGCTTCTCATCTGTTGTTCAGATCTGTGTCAGTAACTAGAAATCTGGTGCGTGTACTCTTCGTATAGTATGAAATATGCTTGGGACTCCGGGTTCCAGATGGTCAGTTTAGTCAACAGAAATGTATTCTAGTTCCATATCCATGCTACTGCAAGTTACCACACCCTTGCAGCAATACATATTATCAGAACCTTTTTCTTCATTAACCCCTCGTTCAAACCCATCGTTCAAACAGCATTGCAAGGGTGCATAGTTTGTGTGTGGCAATGTATGGGTGTATATAACATGGCTTACGGTATTAACGCTGCGTTGAAATACTCCTTTTTCTTCGTCTACGCAACATTTCGACCAAGGCTTAGGTCTTCTTCAGGGACCGT
Organism: Vandiemenella viatica; assembly: GCA_031002005.1. Lineage (NCBI taxonomy): Eukaryota > Metazoa > Arthropoda > Insecta > Orthoptera > Morabidae > Vandiemenella > Vandiemenella viatica. Next base: position 237,330,934 of record CM061919.1, on the reverse strand, counting down.
CTTCCGAATCTACTACAGACTTGTATCTGCTGTAGACTGGCGTGGTTAGTTGTTTACTTATTTGTACTGTCGATTGTCTCTCAACATCGCTTATCCAGAGATGCTGTTTATGATTTAATATCTGTGGGTCCAGAGTTAATTATTATCTAACACACATTTCCAAGACTTGGCTTGTTATGAATATAATTTAATTGTAGTTGATTATTTGCGGTGGCGTACAATAACTATTACTCTTTTAGAACAGTAGTAACTACTTAAGAGACGAATTTTGAAAGTGCCTAGAAGTTTCCATGTACGTAGACACAGAAGCACGCTAGGAGCACAGAGAGAGAAATCATTCACTTGGTATCTAGATAGAGGGGGGCCTAGTTTGAGTTCCTTAATCAACTTGGGAGAGTTAAAAAGCTAATCGCTGAATGTAACACGTGTGAAATTAAATTTTTATTGGAATATTTTAGAATATATGTATTTAGAAATAGTGAAATTATAAAGCACTTTGCTATCGGCATTTTTGGAGATTTTTTTAATTGCTTTACACATATACAGCGTCGATGTCACTAGACGCGTGAAAGGAAAGAAACAAATAATGAAAAGGAATACAGCCAGGGGCCTTCTGAAGTAAGCATCACAAGACATACGCAGAGTTTTAATTCGTACTCTAAGATTTCAAACTACAAAAATCCAACAAAATCTGTTTACAAATCTTAGCATTATGACTTTCTTTGGTTCTGTCTTTACGCCTCGTCAACGTCGATGTCATTAGAGATAGGAAAGGGCTGGAGGCAACGAACGGGAAGTAATTTTGCCATGGACTTTTGAAGAAACTATTCCGGCCTTCGCCTGGAGTAATTTGGGGAAACCATGGAAAACTAAATCTGGATGCCCGCACTCGGATTCGAACCCACGTCCTCCCGAATGCCAGACCAGAGAGTTACCGTTCACCCCCCACGTTCGGTAGCGTGATGGAAAAAACAGTCCACTACAGAATTATGCAACAGTGTAAATTACTTAAAAATTGTACTCGATAATCCCGCTCTGTCGATTATCCTTAAAATAACTTAAAAATTGAAAATACAATTAAAAATTTGCAAATTCGGATCAAAGTATTAAATAAAAACCTTGGCATATTCCAGTTAAATTTTAAAGCCGTAAATTATTCGGAAAGTTCTCAAGTATAACGAAATTTTTGTTACTGCTTTGAAGGATCAAACAAGTCTGCATAACTTATTAAAAATAGTGTAAATTCGCACGACCATTAAAAACCCTCGCGATTGTAGATTTGAGCGAATAGCGTGCTGGCCTCACATGTTGACGCTCCCCGGTTCGAGTCTGACTGAGGCCGTGGGTGGGTTCAACAAAATGTAGCACTCGTCCTGTGTTATCCACAGTAAGAATTTCATTAACACTTCTAGATAATAAGAGAAATACATTATGTGAGAGAAAAATATAAAAAACTATATCTGTCTATATGACAGGATAATTCAAATGGCTCCATTTTCATTCATTCTTTCTTTATTTTTTAAATAAATTTCATTTTTCTTAGCTAAACAACCGCTGCCGAAGTTCGGAAGTTGACAGTAAAAAGGATTTCTCTTGTAATTTCATCCACAATATTCAGAAGATGATACTGAACTTTTAACTGATTATTAGTATGTAGGTCATTTCATTTGTTAGATCTAGAATATATGGCCTATAGAGCGACCTTGTGACTCAAAGTTTAAGGGATCTGACTAGAGATCGAAAGGTTCCACGTTTGAATCCCTGTGTCGACGGGGATTTTCATAAGCTTTTAACCAGACCTTCACCTCTGGCACGGCTTATTGTGTAGTGTGAAGTACGCCAGAACGCTTCCGTGGTTCGGATTCTAAGGTAGGCTGTCAATCCCCTCTAGAGTTAACAGACCTAGTTGTAACATTAATGTGTACCCATCCACATTAAAATTAAAGTCAAAAGTCCTAATTGGCCCAAAACGAAAATACAGTGGTCTGCCATATTATTATACTCAGCATAGGAAAATAAGACATTTTCTGATTTTTGTGTTGAGCTTATTAGTGTTAAAGCATGTATATTTCCTTTGTTGTATTAATATTTAACATACTAGTTTATGAATATCCACAAAAAACAGTTTGATAATTCTGTGATTTTCTTTACACTGATCACAGAATGAATATTTTGTGAACCCACGTTTAGCTGCAATTATCAGTGCCCGGACCCTTCATGGTATACTTGAAATACACTTTCTTGTTAGTTCTTCCAAGTATGGGGTATTCAAAGCCTCACATACTCTTTCTAAAAGCATATTATGCTGGTAGTCATTCTTCCTTTAGTAATTTCTTTCTTCATGGCCTCCCAAATGTTTTTTTTTTATCGGATTTGTATATGGAGAATTCCCAGGCCAGTCCAAGACATTTATTTCTCGACTTTCTAAACAGGCTGTCACTGATTTTACCTTGTGGCACAGTGATGAATCATCCATAGAGTAAAATATTTATTTTGAAATCATTTTGTTGCGTGAGGCAGAAGTTCATTTCGTGAAACTAACTAATATCCTCATCATGCCATTAACAACATACAGAGTCCAATTGCCCTCTTGCTGATCACAGACCATTTCATTACTGCCTGAGGATGTTTTACCCTCTTGACAACGAATTCTTCATTGAATTTCTCTTTGATGTTGCGTAGAACAGATGCAGTTTTATCCTGAAGGACTTGCATGGTTTACTCGTCTGAGAAGAAAACCTGTCAACTACAGTGCCACAGTAATAAAGTGAACAGAAAATCTACCTGGCAACATCAGAGCACTTAAAACTCTGTAGAAAGTTTTACAAACTTTATTCCAATATTCCTCTGACCAACGTTTGTACTTCTTTGCCGAGTGAAGTATTTTTTGTCTCATTGCAGCTGTCAGATTTAGATTTTTTCAAATGATGACAACATTTCAACCCAATTTTCTTGAAACGTATCCCAGTAGTTTTTTTTGTGATAGTGCAATCCCAGCATTTTTAAAGAATTCAGTTACAACCATTGCAGGCTTTTGACTGTATAATTCACTATTATTCTGTCAGTTCTGGGTGAAGTTAAGCTCTTCCGTTCACATCGTCCTTTGCGATATGATCTCACTGATGACTATGAAACACCCACAATTGATGCAATTTGACTTTGGCTGAACTGACAGTAGTCTAATAATGTAGAAATTCTAGCTTTCTTGCTGGGGGATATGTCAGCTACTTTTCCCATCTCAATTTTTAGGTTAGAATCTGTTTAAGGATAATAATAACGATTTTAATGATTTTAATGCATCATAGAATTTGGATTATTACTAAGTAAGCAAGAATTATTATTTTATGATTATATTGGTTTATCTTAACTTGTAGCTGAATAAATACACCGTGATAACTGTAAATTATTCAGGAATAAGTAACACAGAATCCTGTGCCAAAACTGTACGAATTCAGGCTGACTAACATCGGTAAAATAGAATTTCAGGGCTCTCCAATCTATTACAGCATACTTCACAGTTCTATGAACAAATAATTCAAGTATGGGTAAGCTGCCAACAATGGAAAATATAGCTGTGTTTTCATTCAGACAAGCAATTTCTTGTGCTGAGTATAATAATTCGACAGACCACTTTACATAAATGGCTTACTTCTGCAGCAATTGTACTCTCAATGCGGTGAAAATTAACGTGTTTCATTGAAAGCTGCTCTATCCGGCAGAGCAGAAAGAGAACCAAGGAAATTATTCAGCCCTAGAGAGAGAGAGAAAGAGAGGATACACAGATAGGAAGAGATTAAGGAGCGAAATGAATAGGACTGTATGGAAACAAGGTTGGCAGCCCTGGAGGAGCACCTTGCCAGCCCGCAATCGGCGCTCGATGAACGTGGAGTGGAGCATCTCACTCCCGTCCAGAATCCCATTTCCGGAGAGGCCGTGTTTGCGTTTCCCTCCTACCCCTATTTTTCGGCCCACATTTTAATTCTACCAGCGAGGGAGGGGAGTGCCTCGGATTAACAGGGACCCTGGCAAACGGCAGCGCCAAAGCCACCCCAAACAAAATTATCTCTATTTAACGCCCCTAATTGCATGACGCTCTAATTGAATGTTAACTCTCTGCCTCGAATTTCTAACGGCGTTCGGAGCCTCCGCCCTCCACTGCACCCAGCCTGGCGGAAACACAATGCGCGCAGCTTAGCAAGCGGCTACGGAATGCTTTTCATTATTTACCCTTCACCGCCGCTTTAATGTAAAACTCGGGCGGCCAGCGGCAGGAGGTTTCGTAATGAATTTTTAAGTCATATGGCTGCGCCTCATATTTCGGCGCAGCTGGTCGTTGTACGTGATGCGACTGCCAGTGGCCACGGACGGTCGGGGTGGAAACAGTCCAGCCTGTTGCAGGTAATAGCCGTGAACAGGTAGTGGGCACCAAAATGGGTGCAATTATGGAATATTTCTGCCGTAATGCTCGCCGTTATCTCAAGGGAAATTCAATTAATCATTTATTCAAGAACCAGAGTCCTAGGTCACTTGCTTGTGGCTCTCCGCCTCGTCGACTTCGAGGTCATTAGAGGCGGAAAAGGGACGGGAAGGAATTTGGACATGGCCTTTTAGAAGGAGGCATCCCGGCATACGCCTGGAGTGATTTGGGGAAACCATTTAAATCCGAAATCTGGATGCCTGGACGGGGATTCGAACCCACGTCCTCCAGAATGCGAGGGAAGGGTGTTACCGCTCACCCACCACGCTCGGTAAGTTTTCATTATTCCAGACTTGGCCGGCAGGTCATTTGAGGTAGTGGTGCGTAGATTGTAATCATCAAATCATCTACCAGACGACCGCGTTAAATCACCCGCCTCTCTACAATGCGCATAATTTTTTGCTTGTTGTTTTTTTTTTGGGGTGGGGGAGGTTCTTTCTTTTCTTTTCCTTATTGGTGTTTCTTACTGTTGTCCTTTGTCTCATTTTTGTTCTTTGCTTTTGTTTTCCGTTGTTGTTGTTTTTTGGAATTTACATTTTTTTTGATGTTGCAGTTGTGGTTGTAGTTTTTTTTTTCATTTTTTTCCTCGTTTGAAGTTTCACTACATACCAGCTTAGCTCTTGCATTATTTTCATCCTTTTTTGAATCTTAAAATTTGTTGATTGTAATAACACCACCCAACTACTTTTTTTCTTTAACAAATTTTAAATTCTGTGAGTGATTCTGTTAACATGTTTACTGGTGGGAGTGTATTGGAGGCAAGGAACGGATAGGAACTCACCAGTGGCTTCTTAAAGGAACTATCACTGCATTTATCAAGCGAAACCATTCACAGATCCGAATGGTCGGGATTGAGATCGATCCAATACGAGGCCCCTACTTTTAACAGCATACCACTTAGCGTGGTGGGTGAACGGTTAACGCTCTGGTCTCGCATTCGGGAGGCCGCGGGTTCGAATCCCCGTCCGGGCATCCAGATTTAAGTTTTCCATGGTTTCCCCATTGCGAATGCCGGGATGCTTCCTTCAAAAAGGCCATGGCCGAATTCCTTCCAGTTCCTTGTTCCCAGTCCCATCCCGCCTCTAATGACCTTAGCCGTCGACGAGGCGTAAAGGTATAAATAACGGTTTCCAGTGCTAGAAAATTGTACTGCTAATTTTCGTTGGTATGTCAGAGAGAAAAACCTGCAGCTCCAAAACATCCTCCTGAAGTGTACCATAGGACTAAATTTTTCAGCACTAGCTGTCACCAACATCTAATTTCGTCTTATATATATATAAGTAATTGGAGACTGCAGACAGAAGTGGAAACGTAAACTATGAATATCAAACGGGCAACTGTCATACTTATACATACTGTTAACATTAGCATGTCGGTGACGCGAAGTCATAAGATTTTACCCGTCAACAAATCGCCCAATCGTCCAACACGCCTACAGAAATTTTCACTTCAAAAAAGTTTCTCCGATTGTGGATTCGATCCTGTAACCTTCTATTCTACGGTACAGTGCTTTATGACTTCACCCAAACGGACGGCCAATGGCTGCGAACTTATAAGATCTAATTCGAACTATTAATGACAGATTATATTACAAAAAAATAAGATAGTCTAAAAGCTTTACGTAGATACGATATTAAGGTATATATATCTTACAGTCAGATATAGACCATATATTTCCGTATATATGTGTAAATATGTACATAGGCCGCCAATATATATATATACAAGTATAATCTATACTTTCACTGTTGTCTAAGCCCAATACGTAATATTTATAGCCACAGATATATTGCTAATACAGCATGTTGGTGACGCGAAATCATAAGATTTTACCCTTCCAAAAATGGACCAAGAAGTTTTCATTTCAATAATACTTTTAACAATACACATTCGCAAGAAAACGCAGGAAATCAACTTGCCACGTTACTAATTTAACATTGTAAACGTTGTAACGTCGTATAATAATATGAAATGATAAACATCATTTCATATTATTTATTCTGAAAGTAATATAGAATAAGTATTCTATAGTAAAATCTTTTTCAGTATAATATATCATCGTTTCCATCTTCTTGGTACGCTAGGTAAGCATTTCCGTAGGAAATTCTCACTTGCCCGCTGTGGATTTTAGCTGATAGACTCTTGCTATTTTACATAATTCATTGAGAAGCCTTTTACGTTAAAGCAGGTAGATTTTCGTCAGAATTTTCCCTAAGACGACACTATAAATTCGACGATATAAGTAAGATGAAAAGTGAACTAAAGTTTTTGTGAAATCTCACGTACTAAGATTCGTCTATCACCAATACACATAAGCAGAGAAGGTTTTTTTTTATTATTTCACATTTTATTTCTTTCAGAAGCAGAGATAGTTGGTGGCCAACTTTTCCCATCGGGAGAAAGTAAAAGTCTTCCTCCATCTGTCTTTGAATCCGATGGGTGGATCTAACCAGTCTCTCTACCCCTTCTCTCCGAGTTCACAAAAGAGAGCAATTTTCACTGGCGAATCGGTATAAAACACAGATTTGTTATTTTTACTTTCTCCTTACACGGCGGCAACAATGTATGTCAGGGCCATAGCGTTTTGACCATTATTTGTGCCTGTAAGATTGTTGTTGCAATTGAGAAACGTTTATTTATAACTGGAATTTTGTAATAGGACCTACCCTGCACTGTATGACTAAACGTGCAGATGTTAGTTCTAAATCCGGTAATGTTTTCGTGTTTTTACATCCAGTTCTAACTGGTTTCTCTGGCTCTTTTATTCCGTTAAACTGAAATGTTAATTAAGCAGCAAAGTGTTCCAAACAGACGACTCCCGGGTGATAATTATCGTAACAACTTGTAATATTACTCGGAACTGTAATACGGTAAACCTTTAGCATTATGGTTTGTCCCAGTAACCAAGTAAATATTAACTCCCCTACTATTTTTAACTTCCTCACTTGCTGTGAAGGATAGCTTTAATGAGAAAACAGGCGCTACATTTTCCTCGCTTTTATTTCGACACATTTAAAATGAACATCATCAGACTCTTTTCCGAAGGCACGTTAGATGACAAAATTAACGTCACATTCTGTTAACAGTAATCTGAATGTCTCCGTTGGCCGCTGTTATAGTAACGTATAATAAGTCACGTAGAAAATTCTCAACGTGAACAAACGCACCTCCACCCACTTACAGAAATCTAAACAATGTGTAAACAATCGGCTACTATTATAAATGACCTATGTTATATAACAGAATTAAAACGGGAGATAACTGTGAAGAGTGAAGGGTGACCAGGATAGAATATCTAACTAGATGGGTCAACATGGAAGAGGATAAACTCAGAGAAGAGTCTGCTTATGATTATGATTATGATTATTGGGCGGGGAAAGATTTTCTTGTTGAAGAATTGAAATGTAAATATCTTGGCATAAAAATGTTAACAAACACAGTTGGGCAGGACCCTTTTGAGAGAGTGGAATGAAAAGATTTTCAGAATCCTTCACTTGTAAGAGGGAGTGATGAAAGGATGTACCAGAGAAGTATGGGAATTGGGTTACAAGACTTTAATCTAACCATTGCTTCTGTATAGTGGTTCATTAGGGGACCCACATTTTGGTTATCAAATACAGGAGTTGGAAATAGTGCAAAGAAGACTACTTGCCTTTGGAAATTACTGTAGAAGACAATCAGTAACCTTACGTATAAAGGAACTAGAAAGTGATTCACTGGGAGATAGGAGGACGGTGAAGAGAGTGCCGGGAGTATGCGTCTATCATGTCTAAAATCTTATCGTAAAACTTAAAACGTGAGCTACATCTTAATTATTCTAGGTGAGTGGAGAACGTAGCAAGAAATGATAATTTGTTCGTACCGAGATAGGCACCACAGATGGCACTTAATCTCAGATGAACACTCCTTTACGAGATATCCTCCAAAGAACACGTTGAGACACAGGTAAACACTCCACAATTTGGATTTTTTACTACTGTCTTTTAACTATGTAAGTTTGTTCAGTTGCTTTTCCGATTTCCTAAAAAAAAGTAATACATCAGAATACGTGGAAAATGTTAATCAAACCACTACGTCAAAAATTCACGCTCCAATAAACGTAACGGAATTGTAGAATTTAATTTACGCAAATGTTAGATAGATACTCCGTTACAAACGGTTATGCTTTTTACAGTGGAATAAAATAAAGGCAAATTGATTATTACACACACCAATATCGTCGCGGATGAAGCAGCGTTAAAATGCTAGCAAATCGTAAGTTCATGTAGAACCATACTGCGACCGAAACTGGAAGCACGACAACTGAAGGAGCCAAGTAAGTTGTAGCATTAGACATCTACAGCTAGCCGAGCGTAGTGGGTAAGCGGTAACGCTCTGGCCTCGCATTCTGGAGGACGCTGGTTCGATTATCCGTCCGGGCATGTGGATTTGGGTTTTCAATGGTATTCCCAAATCATTCCAGGCGAATGATGGGATCGTTCCTTCAAAAGCTCTTGGCAGAGTTCCTTTCCGATCCTTGATCCAGTCATTTCCCAGCCATAGGCAAAAAATCAAAAAAATCTGCAGTTGACAGGAACCGAGAAAGCAGGAACAACTGAAAAAGGAGTAAATAAAGTAATTAGTACACTGAAAACGGCAAGTAAGGAGAAAAAATTCTCATTTTAGAGTAACTTGGCAACATATTTTGAAAAAAGAGGTGAAGATGCTCAGAAATAGGAAATTACATTTCCGATTCAGCCTTCTTAGTAGTGTTTGATAAGGTCAGAGGCATCAGAGGTTGTTGAAGTGGAGGACCGTGGTGTTGGACGGCGAATTGACCACTGTGTGGATAGAGGCTGTGATTGTGTTGTCCAGCTGTGTTATCGCATTGCGGAAGACTCTCTCACGGCCGGGTGCAGTGTCCGATATTACACTCCTAGGGAGACCGTAGCGCCTCTTCCTCACCCTCCCAAACACCGCGCCTGACCATTTCTGTCCCTTCCTGCAGTCCAAGAAATTACAGCTCGAGTCCCTCTTCAATTTCGGCCAATCGATGGTGCGCTGTAAGTCGCGCCTGATTGCGGCAGGACACGCCCTCCACAGCTGACGTCACTAGCAGGCGCGGTGGCGCGGGGCCACTTGTGAACGGAGAGACAGGACTGACATTCATCCTACCTCCCTCTTTACAACGTAAACAGAGATATGCTGTAAGGTTACTTTGACGAATATATTGCCTATCATACTACAATTTTATTTATTTTGATTCAGCCGTCTATGAACTACGATTAAGGGGGGATGAAACCTAACATGAACAACTAGCTTTAAAATATCTGTGATGTGGCCATACATAATCCAAAAGACTGAAGCTTTATTCACTTACTGTCATCTGTTAACTTCCTTCTATGACACAGTACACTGACCCTATCGGAGAAAATGGCACTTGTACAAGTGATTTCCTCCGAGCGGGGTGGGTGAGCGGTTAACGCTCTGGTCTCGCATTCGGGAGGACGCAGGTTCGAATCCCCGTCTGGTCATACAGAAGTGGGTTTTACATGGTTTCCCCAAATCAATCCAGGTGAATGCCGGGATGCTTCCATCAAAAGGCTATTCCATATTCATTCCTTGTCCCCAGTCCATAAGAAAAAAAAAAAAAAAAAAAAAAATTCAGTCTTTTTCAACAGTGTTATAGCAAAATTATAAGGGATATTGTTCTCATTCTTTTCCACCATCAAATTTATGTAAATATCTCTAACTGTACGAAGAATGGAGAAGATACAAGTACAAAAAGAATTTATGATTTACTAATTATGGAAGCACTAAACTGTTGTAAAAATTTCAATACAATTATCCCTGAAACCTCTAAATGAATAAAACGATGCACAATTTTCATAAATTGTTATCCCTGCTATCTGTATGTCCTCCCTGTATTCCTTATAGAAGTTAAAAAAATGTTTCCTACGCGCTAAAAAATAGACATCTGATACAATGGCACTCAAAGCTTAGGAAGATTTATTTGCATTTGATGTACTTGGTAGCCACAGATAGATAATTATTTTAAAAACACTTCCAATTGAGTTAAAAGCCTAAAACTTTCCGCATAATATCGGAAAATATAATTTTCAAAAAATCAATTTTTTTTACCTCTTACGGCTGCATCTTCCCTTAAACAAATTCATTCTTCTGAGCTTCCTTCATTCGACGCCAGTACTCCTACATTTACTGGCTCATGATTGCTGCTTTTTATTCTGAGAATACTCTCCTTTTCCTGACTGGTTTTTCTTCGGACAGCTCCTTTACTTTTACAATTTTTCTTCAGAACACTGTCTTCATTTTGTTGCAGCTTTATTCCACATATTTTCAGATCCTAATGAATTTCTTGAAAGTTGAGGTTTTTCTTAGCAATTTTTTCTGGTTCCATTCGGTCTTTGTAGCCGTGGAAATCTAATCTCCTTTTCTTAACTGTATTTGAGACTTTTTCAAACTTATTATGTAATCCTTGGTTTGATCTCAAGGAGAAATTAAATTCGTTTCCAGCTAATTCTTTAGGTTTAAAAATCTTCCTCAGAAACACCCTTTCTTTCTTTTCTATCAGTTCCTTTCTGTTTAGTGTTGCTTCTGAGTCTAAACACTCTGGTTTCACTATTGCACTATAGTTCTTGTATTGTGCCAGGTAGGAGAGAAATTTGGATTACAAGTCTTTTGACATATCCTGGAAGCTTGTCCCATCTTTCTTCCCTTATCGTCTACTGCAACCTTTTCACTAACATTTGCGGTCAAAATCTCACCAACTTCTGCATACATTTAAATATCACCATATTTAGTCCTCTCTGTCCAAGTCTGATCTTTGGCGTTTACTAATTTCAAGATTTATTTTGCCTGATAGATTTTCCCTGTTTCCAATACTGACTGTAAGTAAATTCTTTGGCTTTAACGTAAAAACAAACTTATTCTCTCATCTTCGCCCCACCCAAAAAGGGTATTATAACCAAGAGTGTGACCTCAAATATTATATTAAAATTCAGCAATAAAGGTCGTTAATATATAAGTAAAAAACTCAAATCAGTTTTTGAAGCCATCTCTCCAAAACGGAATACTAAGCTTATATTGGGTAAACTGTTGATAAAATATTTGGATGACATCGTATTCAAAGTAACCAATGATGTAAATAAAACTTGATAAAAATGAGTGGCAGTTCAAATTAAAGGGCCCATGAAGCAGTGCTACTAAAGTATTGTCTTCCGAAAGAAAAAAACATTTGTCTTCTGTTTTTTCTTTGTAAACTATAATATGTGATATAGCAATGAATAAATCTGACATGTTTCATTAAAGGTATTAACAGTTTTAAATGGAGAGCAGCATATTCACTGAAATGAAAAACATGTGGCTTTTGCAAAGAGAAATCATATTAAGCTTTTATCGGCTGTTACAGTAACTAATGGAACAAATTGTACCTCACGTCGTTTCAAGCTTTAGTAAAATTTGTTAAAACAGCCAAATTATTATTAACTAGGCACAACTGTTTCACTTGAAATTAATATAGAAGTGTCAACTGATTTTTTTAAAAGAAATTTTTTTATTGAATTTATTGGATTACTTGGATTGTACCACTATATTCATTCGAGAAGTTCACACTTGTTGTTTTTTTTTACATCAATTGTTTTTGTGTCAATTTAGTAAACTAAATATTTCTAAGCATTTACCTTTTAATGTAAAACTAACAATTTTCACTTTAAGGGTCACCAAAATGGGATTTATATCTCTCGTTAAACTTTAAAAATTTGTCAGCAATTTAGACTGGAATCTAATGTCATCACTATATCATGAAGAAGAAACTCTCGTGGAGATAAATAACTTAATTCTGAAATCACTGCGTAGTTCAGAACTGTTCACTTGCGCCCTTGTTTCCAGCTTTATTCTCAAATACTTTTTAGCAGTCTCATGTATGTCAATTGAGGGGGAGGAACTGAATAGTTAGTTTTATGTATTATTTTTTTCAACTTGGAAAGAATGGTTACCATAAAACTCTTTACGGCCAATGTAAGTACCATAACAACTTTATTGCGAACTTTATTAAGCTAAAAAAGACTTAATGTAAGCTCTATCAAAAGTTCAAATGTCTTTAGAAGAAAATTTCAAATAAAAGTAGAGATTGTGCATCATTTTATATTGCAAACACATTTCAAATTCAGGAAATAATTCATATTATTAAGGTTTTCAGATTTAATTACTTTTTTAGTTTATTATATGGATTTTATACGAGTTGCAGGATTTTATTGCATTCAGACTTTTTAACGTTCCGTTAATGTATAAGATTTCTCGTCCCAAAGAGATGGGTGTTTCTGCTTGCGGCATATCACGTTAACATTCTGTGGCTCTTAGGAAAGAAGCAACCAAAGCGTATTACGCAGTTTTAGTGGTTGTCCATTGAATCGTTTTTCTGAATCCATCTGGATATTTGTTACTCCCAGTGTTTGACTAATATAACAGATAGGTTTATGTAAATGAGATAGTAGATTCGTTCCTTCAGATATCTGGAAGGCATCCTTACTTTGCGTGAATTAATTTCCTGTAAAGCCGAAATATGATTTCAACTCTAGTCTTGTAAATTGGGTTAATAACGAATAAATGGTTGTGCCACCTCCATAGATGACTCAAGTTTTTGAAACCAATAAGATTTTTTTTAATTGTTGTCCTTCTATGGACCTGGAACGAAGTAGTGAACGGTCAATACGTCTTTTTTTGTTAGGTCTTTCATGTTATCATTATGAGACACTGCGAATTTAAGAATGGACTAGTTTAAATGAGTACACAACTAAGCAATGTGCAGAAAGTGTGTTTAAAAAATCAATTTTAGTGTACGAAAACGTCTTTAATTCAAAGTGGTCTTGTATCTTCTACCTGCTTCCAACGATACACGGGAACACCTAAGCAAGCATTCTAATTGAATGGCTTTTACGAGCCTAGTGTTATATTTACATAGGCATATTAGTGCTGTTATGAGATGTAGAAGTCAGACGAGGGTTTATTCACTAGCCAACTTGGAGAACTGGGGGAGTATATACCTAAAGCAGGCAGGAAGTGTTCCCACCTCGAGTACAGAGTAAATTTAGCCATCTCTTTATCAGATGCCTGCTTGGAAATGTAGTTAGTACTAAGCCTACCCGGGCTCAGGAAACGAATAAATTTGTTGTGTCTGTATTAGAAATCGTGCCACTACGTTATTGCTTATTTTTCAAAGAATAATAAGAAATATCCTTTACGAGTAAACCTGTTAAACACTAACGCAAGTAGTAACAGTTACTCAATTTGGGAGACCGTATTGAAAGAATTTATATTGCGGATCCGTATTTTCCTTTTAAAACGCTCAGGAAATGTAGTTACCTTACAAATGTATCAAACCAATACTTTTGTGGAAGAAAAGTGGATATTTTTTATTATTTTGGGCTGTGTAGATGTTTTTATGTGAAGCACCTAAAACACATTTAGTCGACACTTATAATTAGTAGTTTAATATCGCTTATGTTGCAGTTTCAACAGCAATCCAGAAGGTTGTAGGCAACGTTTTCTCACAAAATCATTATACGAGGCGTATTTTTTAAGTAAGTACCGTTTTGTCACACCGTGGCTGCAGCGCTACGGTCGGCGTTCCGCGCATGCGCACTGGGTACCTGCATCTCTTGCCTACGCACTGACGCCCTTACAGTCTAATTATTCCTTGTTTACTTTGTTCACTGAGTGTTTTAGATGCCTCTGATAATCGTGAGTCCCACCGACTGTGAACTACGGGCTGTTATAAGATTTCTTTGTGCTAAAGGCCTAAAACCGATCGATATTCATCGTGAGATCTGTGCAGTTTACGGACAAAACATTATGAGTGATGGAATGGTGAGAAAGTGGGTAAGAGCATTTAAAGATGGCCGCACAAATGTGCATGATGAACAACGGAGTGGGCGTCCTTCGGTCGTTAATGAATGTTTGGTGCAGAAAGTTGACAATAAGGTGAGAGAAAACAGACGCTTTACGATTTCCTCCTTGTGTGATGACTTTCCTGATGTTTCTCGTAGTGTTTTGTATGTCATTGTGACCGAGCACTTGAATTACCGAAAATTGTGCCCATCCACATGTGGCTAATCAGACAAAAGATCTCGTCACATCTTTTCGATGGGAAACTCTAGATCATCCTCCGTACAGCCCTCATCTGGTAATTTAACTTTTCGTGAAATTCATTCACTTTTCTGTCGAAATCGCGTCAGTACAGAATAACACAGGTTGACTATAAAATTAAAGATACAACCAGATCTTTCTAAATTAAATCGAAATGAACGATGCATATAGGACTCTTAACAAAGCTTAGATATGTCGAATTACAAATAACGTGTGAGGTTCACGGAGCGTGCTAACTGTACTTTTTGCTAGGTGTAAAACCTGGATGCATTTCCATGTTTACGAATTTATGATTCAGACTGCCCAGGAGAGGTACTGTTCGACTCTCATTTAAAACGACACACGTGCTCACAACAATCGAACCAGCGACCTGCATACGGGAAGAAAAACATCAATTGCTTATTCCGGCTGAAAAATCAGTAAAACCTTTCAAGATGTGAATAATATTTTTTGTAACGTGTTTCCTAACTTAATCAGATATGGTAGAACATGTTTAAGTTTACATAATCGCTTTTCCTGACAGTTCGCGGTCTTTTACTGATTACAGAGAAAACAGCGCGGAGATTAATGTTTTGTACTCTCTCCCTACGTCCACAATTTAATTGACTGCCTTGCATCTGTATCCGGACTGAAAAAAAAGTGTTTATCTTGAGATATATTTAAAAGAATATGAGTGCAGGTGGGCGTGATGAACTATCTGTCCTGAAAACAGATGGGAATTGGAGTTCCTTCTGACGACTGGCGAATCTAAAGATTTCCGTAGCCCAGTCATCGGAATCTTGGATATACAGGGTGTTACAAAAAGGTACGGCCAAACTTTCAGGAAACATTCCTCACACACAAACAAAGAAAATATGTTATGTGGACATGTGTCCGGAAACGCTTACTTTCCATGTTAGAGCTCATTTTATTACTTCTCTTCAAATCACATTAAACATGGAACGGAAACACACAGCAACAGAACGTACCAGCGTGACTTCAAACACTTTGTTACAGGAAATGTTGAAAATGTCCTCCCTTACCGAGGATACATGCATCCACCCTCCGTCGCATGGAATCCTTGATGCGCTGATGCAGCCCTGGAGAATGGCGTTTTGTATCACAGCCGTCCACAATATGAGCTCTAACATGGAAAGTAAGCGTTTCCGGACACAGGTCCACATAACATATTTTCTTTGTTTGTGTGTGAGGAATGTTTCCTGAAAGTTTGGGCGTACCTTTTTGTAACACCCTGTATACTTGTAAACAGGGGAATCTTCCTGTAAGTGACCAAATTGTATATGTCTTTGTAATCAAAAACCAAGAGTGATAAAAATTAATAACTCTGTCACATAATTTCTAACATACGCCACTTTTGTTTAATTTCCACAATTTTATATACAGACCGGAAATGTAGGTTTTACATTACTTCTACAAAACTTCCTCGAATCAGTATTATTGGACACAATCAATATGTCAGTTTCTTTAGACCTCTAAATTTACTGACTGAAAGAAAATTTACTTGGAGTGTATCATTCGTATTTCACATTAATAAAAAACGGATACAGACAGATTATTAACGATTTTTCAATTAATGTTTTTGTTTTAACTATAGAAAAAATTCCTTGTGTTCAATCATCACATGCATTCCAGTTCAAGAAAAAATTGAGGCAATCCGCAATTTAACTCTAATTACTTCTCTGTCACTATCAACTGTTTCATGATGTATAGTAACTTCCAAATCATTAGTTGTTATATATTTTAACGTCATTTTCAATTTTATTACACCAAAATTAATGTGCACAAAGGAATGAAAAGAAGAAGGAGACTTAGCCTAAGCAACAGTTTCGTATCGTAGAGTCTTTATTTTATTTTTAAAGAAGAAAATGTTCTGACTATTTTGCCTGCCGAAGAAAAGTTTCGCGATTTTTTTATTATACTTTCAATGAAGTTAGTACAAAAAATAACATTTTCTGTAAGCAACTAATTTTTTGGTCTTTCTCACAATATTTTCTTATCAGATTACCGATCTATTTCGTAAACTTCCTGTCTCGTTCAATACCGAGTAAAGAAAAGGCAGTCCCTTATAACATTTAAAATTGATTTCGCTTCAGATTTCTCGGAATTAAGTTGGATACACATTATTAGCACTATCAATAGTCTAATTCATTTAGACTCGTTCCCATCTCGCTCGTCGTCCGCTGATTGGAACGAAAAACGATTTCCTGCGGGGTTGTCGGCGTTTAGACAGAACTTTCACTTGAGACGAGACTACTGATTGCGCGGTATCGACCAATCAGACGTCTCTGTTTAGGTAAAGAGTCGCTAATTCTCGTCGAGTTGAGACTCTGACTAAATCCACAGCATTACTGCTAGCCGACCCGGTCGTCCCTAGCTTGGCTCGCTGGGCCGTTTCCAATTAAAACTTCCCCACTTCTCGCGAGCCTGATAAATGTCCCTTAACGCATGCTGGAGGGACAGCACTCTCAGCCGTTGAATCATTCGATTTCTCAAAATTTTATACACTTAAAACCGTCTCAGGCAACATTGAAAGTTAATTCTTATTTGCTACGTCTGAAGCTTGTAATTCTGTCGGGTGGTTGTTCAGAATGGGAATTTCCTGAATCAAAGGAATGTGCTATTTCACTGACCATAAAATAGGTCTTATCATATATCAGATCACACAAACCTTGCGAAGAATTTTCTATATGTAACCCCGCTAATGACGAATTACATTGCGCTGCTAAAATTTTCCGTATACACCTCTTTTCCTGTTCTATTTATTTTCCTTTCTTAAGTCATTGACTGTAAAAATACCATCCAATTATTTTTTGCGATTACGTATTTAATTTTAAATTGTTTAAGTGATTTTACTAAGTTGTTCATCATTCCCATTGGTAATAAGTGTGAATTAATACTAAACCAAAAATTACAATGCGGAGATATTTGTGTGAATGGTGTGAGTGAAGCAGGAAAAAATTCGTGAGTATAAAGACGTTTTATTATTAAATGTCTGTTAATAAAATAAAGTTAAAAGTGTCTTGAAATTAGGTGTATTTTTTTTAAAGTGGTCTTGGTGCGTTGTTAAGCATATCACAGATTTCCCGTAACATAAATTACATTGCTTCTGTTTCGATACAAAATTTGACATACGTTGAATAAATATGATGATGATGGCATGTTACGCCATCGAAAATTCGTACATCTGCGATCAATTGACCCGGCTTCACGCCCGAGAAATCTTCAAGCAAGTATAACCTCGGTGAACATTTTAAATGAACAAAGTAATTTCAAACGGTTTTACGAAATGGTAACGAAATTAAATTTTAATACGTGTATAATATATATAATCTTGGTGCACGTTATTGAAATGAATAAAATAAATTCGTGTCGTGTGGAATGAATATCTGAAGACAGAATTTCAGCGTACTGTTAATTCCGCATTTGACGTGACTGGAACTAAGATGAAACGTGGAATCTGAACCACGGAGCGATCATGCACCCTTCACGCGAACAAAGTAAAACTTAGGTTAAAGACAGCTTAGGTCAGGCAAAATTTCCTTTTCAAAGTGTGTTCATTAAACAAGGAGCTACTAGTCTCCTTAGTGAAGTAAATAAATTTTAAGTTTTTACAATCAGGGATATTTTATAGATAAAAATCAAGTTTTTAACTATAGAATAATTAGAAAATCTAAAAAAACTGATCAACATTGCTTTTCCAAAACAATTTTTATTTAATGCCATATTAAAGTGCTGCGGCTTAAAATGATTCAGCTTTTTCAGTCAGATGGTTAAAGAATTAGAGGGATGGGACATTATTAATGAGTTTGGGAGCACGTATACCATGAAACATAGAATTAAAATAACATTTATGGCCTCGTCGACGTAGAGGTAATTAGAGGTGTGAAACGAATTGGAGAAGGAACGGGAAGGAATTCGGCCATTGCTTTTTGGATGAAACATATCAGCATTCGCCTGGAGTGATTTTGTGACTCCATGGAAAAGCGAAATCAGGATGGTCTGATTGAAATTTGAAACTACGTCCTCCAGAATGTGAAGCCTGCATCATGTCAGAAAGGGAGTGTATGTCTTATACTTCTAATGCTTAAGGTTATTCATTGCACCTACTTCTTCTCTGTTAACTGAGAATGAAACCAATTTATGGGGGCAAAAATTCACAAAGAAAAGGAGAAGGCCAACTCGGTAGAAAATAAACTATTAGTCAAAGCCATGTATGGGGAAAACTTGTGGGAATGCAGATTAAATACATGATCGGAACTGCCAACTCCACAAATCAACTGGTGTCCCTCGCAGCTCTGCACTTGCAGAAAGTTAGAAGTACGGCTGTAAATGAGAAAAGAAGCCCAGGAGACATTGACAAGCAACCTTTGTTCTAAGCTTAACGTAATGCAGATAATTGTGAAAGTTCCCATGTTCTTATGATAACGTTATTCGCTATCTTAGTGGTTACTGACTGAGCTAGAGTAGTCAGATTCATTGATCAACAACGAGTTAACTCCTGAAATTATCCGGCATGTACTACTGAATTGAGCTCTCTCTTTGTACATTGCTATTTCTGAATCTCTGTTAAGAAATTAGGGAATACTGATATCAAGAATTTGTGAAATATATTTTAATTAAATGTTAATGATTATTAAAGCTTCGAATTGTAAGAGGTCATTTGTTCCATTTCCGGGCACATCGATAGGCAACTTGACTGAAGTCATTTTTAGTTGTATCATCGATGTTGGTGTTTGTGGTAGATGGACTGGAATAGAAGTTTTGGAGTCCTGGATTTAATAATAATAATTGATAAATTGCGATGGATCGCAAGCTCCGGTGGCAATCTCTCTACATACCCATCCTTTTCCCTTCCTGCTCCAACCCACCTTTGACCTCAGCCAATTTTTGTTTTAAATTGTGTTTTTGGTAAATTATTCATCACCTCCCCTGGTAACTTATTCTAATACCTTACACCACACTATAAAAGAAAATTTTCCCATACCCTTATGCCTGAAATCAACTGCCAGCTTGTGGTCATGGTCATCTTTAAAGAACCTCTTTTAATTTTCCCACCAATATCATTCCACGCTTCATCACCAACATAGGCCTTGTATATTCCCATGACTCTCTTTATCCTCCTTCTATCCTCCAATTAATCCCATTCCAGCTCCTTGATCATTAGTTACCGATTGTATTTTTCGGTACTAACCAAAGACCAATCCAGCAGCCCTTCTCTACGCCCTCTCCATCTCTTGTACTTATACCCAAAAAATTGGGTCCCATACTATACCACCATATTCCACCAGGTGGTCTGACCAGAGTTTTGTACCTCAATTTATTTACTTCTCTAATGCATCCCCTCATCACTCTTTGGAACAGGTGAAGGATTTTGTACCCTTTCCCTACTACCTGTTCAAGATGTCCTGGCCAGTTAAGTCTGCTATCAACTGTTATGCCGAAATATTTACGTTTCGAGTCTTCAATAAGTAGCTTCTTCCTCACTTTATCATCATAATCAACCTTTAGCTTTATATCTGTGTACCTAATAAGTGCATTGCACTATATCTGGCGAGGTGGATTATTATGTCATATTTTTCCTGCTTGGGTCTATTAAAACATGAAAGAAGTAGTTCAATGGAAGGCGTCTGGTTAAATAGGATTTTTAATTTTTATTTGGGCTTAACACCTCATTGAGGTCATTATAGGCGATAGAGAAATAGGAACAATTAACGGGAAGGAATTCTGACACTAGATTGTAGAGGAACCATACGGGCATTGGCCTGGATTGATTTCGGGAACCATGGAAAAACGATATCTGAAAGGCAAGATGGGGATTTCAACCCATGTCCTCTCGAGTACCAGGTCCGAGCGTTACGGAATCAGAGTTGGAAGAATATCTCCTTATCTTCTTCTTTTTTTTAAAAAAAAGTAATTAAATAAATAAAACGGATTATTTGCGGCATTTGGCTGATTTACGCTTTTTGCATTTAACTTTCCAAACCAATATTTTCCATAACTACATATATTCGTGTCTTATAAAATATCAACGCTGGTGCTTTAAGTATCCGCTCTCATCATCAGACATTATTATTCGCAGGAAATGTCACAACAGAAAATTGAAAGGTTGAATATAGACTTTGAATAGTAGCGAATTTCTCTAATATCTCCACTAATATGTGAAATATTCAGTAAATTAATAAGATACGAGGGTTAGAACTTAAGTAGTGCCAGCTATCTATTCACAACCGATACAAAAGCGTTACATGTTTGCACCTGTTACTGTTCATCAAAGTAGTCACCAGCGTTGTGTAGAACCCGTTGCCAGCGATGTGTAGAACCCGTTTCCAGCGATGTGGAAGGCGTAGTATATCGTTAGCAGAGCCTGTTCTGTTGATGGTGCGAATGGAGCGGTCTACTGTCTGTCGAATCTCTGGAATAGTTCTGAAGCGAATGCCACGAAGTGGTTCCTTCATCTTCGGAATCAAATCAAAAGGATTTAAGTCCGGGAAGTATGGTGGATGGTACAGTACTCCACAGTCCCATCGACCGAACAGAGCAGCCACAGCTTGCGCTGAATACGCCCACGCATTTTCTTGCAATATGATGGGTGGGTTGCGCAGAAAGTGTTGCCGCTTCTTTTGCAAAGCTGGTCGCAGGTGATGCTCCAAAAGCGAACAGTAATACTGTGCATTGACGGTCTGCCGTGGAGGAAAGTAATGCGTTAGGGTAACATCATCACAGTCGTACACGAGAATCACCATAACTTTCATCATACTGGGGCTCTGACGCACTTTCGACCTACTCGGCGACCCATAATGACGCGATTCGTTGGATTGGCGTTTAAGTTGTGGCTCATGTCTCATCCAGTGTTACGATACGGCATAAGAAAGCCTCTCCTTTGCGCTCATAGCGCTCCAAGTGCGTCTGAGCAGCGTCGTAACGCATCCATTTCTGCATTTCCGTCAATTCATGCGGAAACCATCGTGATGCAATGCCCAGGCGTTCCTTCAGGATGCGAAGCACAGTCGTATGCGCTAATCTCACGAATCGTCTGGCGTCGATCACTGTCCACTAACGCGGCAACAGTATGCACTTCTTCTTCAGACACGCTAGGACGACCTGCCCGACGCATGACTACCACAGTTTGCCGACCATCGCTGAAGGCTTTTACCCAACTTACCACTGTTCTGTACGGGAATGCCGATTCCCTGCACGCCTCTTGAAGACCCTTTTGACACTGTCGTGCTTTACGACCTCTGACACATTCAATCTTGATCCAAATAAGTTGTTCTTGTTTCGATAACATAGTGACACCATTATGTTAGACCTCTCGCTCACAAGTGACTGCGTTTCCCTCGATTGTGCGCACGTCGGGGACGTGGGACGGGTGAGTCCATTTGCTCGGAGGTAAGGTAGGTATGTCAACAAAGTGTGCTATCAGCAACAATAGTAGATTCCATTGCATAGTGTCTCCACAGCAGTGTTGCCACTATTTAAGTTCCAAACCTCGTATTTTTCTTTCTCTCTGTTTCATTAAATTCAATAGCAAAAATATGTTGATCGCGAAAAATTACAATCACAACTGTAGCGGTGGGGGATTAATGAGCCGGCTGAATTATACGCACATATTTTTGAATGAGTTATCTGTACGTGAAACGGAAAATACATCAATCCCTCACTACAAACGATGTGATAATTTGATTGAATCGGTGAAACGTGACCTCGGGATGGTATGTGCTGACAGGAACTTCCCCTGTCCGGTCCGTACTGGCAAAACGACACGGTAATATTGTCAGTGAATTATGGTAATCACTATTGAATCATAATGAGACACATGATTTAAAATTAAAATTGACTTCTCTTCTCGTATTGCTTTCGTAACTTGAAATTACAATCAGCTGATATTATCTCTTCAGATCGGCTCTATCTGCTAGATTCGTACCACAGTGGGTCATTTAAATCATGTAGGGTGTACTTATCATCAATCGTACTTCAAGGTAATAGATATTAAATAATATGATGTCTTCGCGGGTTCTCCGTCGTATGGTATTGAAGAAAAACAACAACGAGCTTTCGCGGCTAGCTCTGCCACCATCTTCAGGTCTGGTGTTATGCAGGAAGCAACAGAGCCACACCTGAGTTTTTTGTTTACTTCTACACCATACGGCGGGGAACCCGCGAAGACTTCGTATACTCGATACACCTTGAAAACCTTCGTTCTCACATCAGATATTAAATAGTTTGTTGATATTATCGATTGATAAGACGAACGATTATGTGATATAAATTTTTTGAGACAAAATGTAAGTCAGGCCTATGGTGGAATAGTATAGAACCCACGTTATGCGGACTAAATGCAGGAGATGGAAGGGTTACATAGGAGTGCATCTAGGTTTTTTTTCTGGAAGTTACTGTAAAATAGCACCAGTAACTGATATAATAAAAGAGGTGGATTTGGGGTCATTATAGAGCAGGAGATGGGTGAAAAAATAACTGCTAAAATATTTTGGTGATGAGATATTGATAGCGGTAGAAAAATAATGTGTGCTACTTGGAAGGGAGCGTATAACAATGTCCCTAAACTGGCGCTTGATTTCAGTCATAAGGGAGTTGAAAAATACCATAAGTAATCAAATTTGTAAATAGTCTATAATAAGAAAAGATTTAATGCTTTGGATTGTAAGTGATAGGAGGATAAGAGTATTTCATATTCATACAAGAGAGTGACGTAGGATAACCACCATTAGATGTTGGAAGAGGTACGCTTTCAAGAACATCAACTTCCGCAGGGGCGATTGCCTAGTACTGAATGGTGGTGCTTGGCCAAACCCGGCCTTGGCAGCATAAACTTAAATCGATGAGAAGAGAGAGCTAAACAATTCTTAACATTCACCATACGGCTGAGAGTTAAAAAATACTCGTTTAGAATCAATTAGTTGAAATTGGTACTGCCATCCATCTCATAAACGGTGAATAAAGCCACCATTGGTGCCCGCAATTTAGTGTACTGCTAGACAGTAATCTACAAAAACTTTCCCCTATACCGAAGGAGAAATCATTGCTTGTTAAGGACACTGACCATATTTGCATTAAATCGTTAGGTGCCGCCACGAACCAGCATAGAAAGCAGTTACAAGCAACACATACGAAAAATGATTTAGTGGTCTTATTCTTTCTCTCCACCGCAAAATATTTTGGGTCAAAATATCTTTTGTATGGCTACAGTGAATCTTGTATATTTACTGATCAATAATTTGATGTTTAAATGTAATTAATGTTTGTATTATGTGTGTTAGTCGGAAAGATTTATATAGTGAAATGGAATTTTGAACAATTGTCAAATACATTTTTTTTAGTTTAATAGTCCGACATATTCATGTTCATTATTCCTTCTAAAGCTCCATTGAATAAAAAGAGGACAAAAACTTTAAAAATATATTATAAAAAACATTCGTTCTTTAGCTAGAGCTTTAAAAATTATCGGTCAATACTCAATACTGCAAGCTTCGGAAGTTAATACTATAAAGGAAACGAAGAGTAACTGATATGGGATCTAACTGGGCAGGTACGCTATACAAACCATATAGCTATCAAATGTGCTCCTAAGACCAAAATTCCTGGAAAAATTTCAATATGTTTGAGATTTCAAAGTTCTAGTTTCCATTGTCGAACATAATTAGCAATTAATTCCGATATTAGCACATTATTGTCTCCACACGGATTATTTATAAGCTCACTGGCGAAGCATCTAGAAACTCCAGGTCAAACTGCTCTCTTCAGGAATCCTCCCAGTTGCTTAATTTAACTCTCACCTATCTCAAAGCTTACTTTGTGCATGAGAAATATTCCACGCGCGCTGCGTGGTTCGGATTCTGCGATAAGCCGTACGCTGGTCGCTTTTATCTGGTAGGGTCGGAGTGCTACATTAAACCACGACAAAGACATCGCGCACAGCAAGTGGCTGCTGTATCTCCAGAATACGACAGACACACGCAATAATTATTACCGTTATTTTTTCCAATTTATTAGGCTCTGCAAATTACAGATGGTTTCATAGTTTCAAGAAATCTGTATCTGTTAAAGA
Source organism: Vandiemenella viatica (assembly GCA_031002005.1). NCBI lineage: Eukaryota > Metazoa > Arthropoda > Insecta > Orthoptera > Morabidae > Vandiemenella > Vandiemenella viatica. The sequence continues at coordinate 237,306,248 of CM061919.1, read as the reverse complement.
TTCGATAAATGTGTGGTTGTATTTAAAAAAACTAAATTAATGTCTGGTAAAATGTTTTCCAAGCCACAACAAATCAAAAGAAAGTTGTTTAACATATTGTTGTTATCACTCAGTTATTGCTACCAACAGAGGACCAAGAAGAGTTTGGAAAGAGATCTTCATCGTTCTAATTTGTTTCCGGGAGGACGGCGCGGCGGTTCGAATCCCTGTCCGGGCATCCAGATTTGGGTTATCCATAGTTTCCCAAATACTCCAGGCAAATGCCGGGATGCTTCCTTCAGAAAGGCCATCGCAGAATTCCTTCCCATTCCTTGCCTCCCATCCTTTCCCGTCTCTATAGACCTCGCTGTTAAGATACGTTAACCAGTTAAAAAATAATATTTTTTTTCTACATTCTGTAAAAACAAAAACTTTTGTGTGTAATACAATTTTGATCAGTCTCTAATTTTTTAATCACTGTCGAAGAACTACAACGGACTGGTAAACCCATATAGTACATTAAATAGTACTCAACGCATCGTTTTACGTGATGAACTTCTGAAGTGATTTTGTAATTTTCTGGAAGCCTTGTTGATTTCTGTTTGTGTGTGTTCTTTTTTTTTTTTCTCTGCTAGTGATACATTGTATCCTCAATATTCTGAATACTAATCTTTTACAGGTAAAATTTAAGTTCCCATTTATTACCAGCATTAGCTTTGTTTTGTGGTCCAAGACTAGTAACTCGTCGTTGGTTAAAGTTTTTAATTAATTTTAATTCTTCAAATTACACTTTTTCGGTATTAAAATTGCTTAATAGATGTCAGTATATCTATTAGCTGTAAGATTGTAGTATTTAATAAGAAATTTTTTTGCTAACGTAGATCATATGGTAAAATCAAATATGCGATACATTTTATAATAATTGGCTTTATAACAGTAATGCCATCTGATTCTATCCAGTTGAAGCCCTTTTACTCTGAAATTCGTTTAAAAAATGACGTATATTATGTCATACGTTTTCAATACATTAGTTCTTATTTAAGAATTTATCTCAGACATAATTTCCTTAGGGTACGAATAGCAAAACTACATAAGTTGTGTCCATGATATTTGATTTTCTAGTTGAAACACACTTCTAACAATTTGAAATTCGAATTATCGTTCATTATTGTGAAGATTAACTGTGGGTCCTTCTTCGTAGTGTGCTGTATTATTGAGCACCCGGAGTTTTACTAATTTTTTATTTATAATTTTGTGCTGCTATTCATAGCGGTAGGAAACTGGAATTTTCATATCAGTCATAAGCATTCGCTCGCACTTAACAAAGTTTTATTCGAACACTAGCTGAAACCAGTAGTCATGTTAAACTTAACATTTGCTTTATAGCCACTGTAGAACAACGGCCAACATGACCACGAAATTCCGGACGGTAAAGTTTGCGCCGAGGGCCAGTATTTCCCTGGTTAGCGATGCGACGACCCATACGCTACGGTTTGTGAGCGTGGGTTAATCTCACGGAAGAGCCCCGCGTGTGTACTCTGTGGTGTGACGTCACTGCGGGCCTAGCTGACGAGGGGACCCGAGCTTTAAATAACGGTAGCCCACATTAGGAGCACCACGCCACCACGCACGGAGCCCCTAATGAGCTGCCTCGCCTTGTTACACGCCGGACCACGGCGCGACAGGGGCAGTGCTGCAGCTCAGCAGAACAACGCCAGCCGGCCCCTTGCTGTATAGGCAGATGGGAGACGCAGCTAAGAAAAATGCGCCTGACAGGTCGAATACAATTACCGTACCCATTTCAGATCACTAATCTTTCACTTACATACTTCTATTAGGTTCTTGCAGAAGATAGCGGTGTTTCTTTTGTAGTACTTCACATAAAGATGTAGTTGAAACTATTTGCATGAGGCTGAATTAATAACTTCAACACATAAAGCCAATGAGAACAAAGAAAATCTTATATGCGAATGCAGGCTTTCCCGGCGAATAAATGACAACAAATCTTCTAGGGTTTGCAGCCGGATTTTATTATAAAGCGACAAGCTTTCGGCTACTAGCTCAGTAGCCATCTTCAGGTCGATTATGTATCGGCGATCTTGCCTTGATGACCTGAAGATGGCTACTGAGCTAGTAACCGAAAGCTTGTCGCTTTGTAATAAAATCCGGCTGCAAACCCTAGAAGATTTGTTGTCAAAGAAAATCTTATATTTAAAAGTAGATATCGGTACATCTGAGATTAATATTTGTCGAAACCGCCTGAGCGATCACCATGAAAGTCCGCACATTTATAAATTTTTAAATGGAGAAGGTTTCTGACCAAAAAAAATCTAAAAACCACCCCCTCTCCCACTTCACAATCCTTAAGTTTTATACAAACCAACATTTTTTAACCGATTTCGATGGAATTATGGATACATATACTTTAAAATAAAAGAGAATATATTGTATGCATTTGATTTGCAAAAACCCAACCCCTCTCCCCGTTTCTACTATTTAATTTTTTATAATGTCCTTCACGCAAAGCTACAGTCGACACCGTTCGACAAATCACCATGAACGCTGGCACAGTTTATGTATTTTTTCATGAAGAAGGTTTATGACTATAATATATCAAAAAATTCATCACTTAATTTTTATACAAACCCACATTTTTTATCCAATTTGAATGGAACTTTGCAAACGTATACTTTAAATCGAACAGACAAATATTGTATACAATTGGTTTATAAAAGCTCAATCCCTTTACCACCACCATTTTTAATTTCCAATGTTCCTTAAAGAAACCCACAGTTTTAAATCCCGTCACAATCAATTCAGCTGTTTTTGAGGTATCCCAGATTATTCATAAAATAAATGCATTCTAATGTCTCATCATGTATGTCAGATTTTAACTGGGATCCAAAGATTTCATGTTTGGAAAACCCATTAAAAACGTATATTTTCTGCGTGATGAGGGACCAAAACATATATATATATGAGATACAGATTTATATGTGTGCTATGTATTAATTCGCGGCTGGTATATGGTTTGTTTATCGAGCAGCAACTTTAAAGGATGTTGTGATTCAGTTGAAATGCGGCCTGGACCAAAAAGTAAACTGACGTTACGTATCACATCCTCCAACTGACCAAGTAATAATTCGGGTATATCAATGTTTAGTTTACTTCTGGAAATGGCTGGTGCCAAATTAATGAAATTTGATAGACATGAATCACGTCGGAAATATAATGTACTCGTAAATCAAACCGCATTAGAGCGGGCTACGCCGGGTAGTCTGCTAATTAAAAATAAAATTTGATGTTATAATACTTCGTACTATACGGCGTAATGGTAGCTACATTTCTGGTCCAGACCGCAGAGGTCATAAATGTGGAACAATTTGCATCAACATCAGGTAATGACGTCAATAACATGGCGCTCGTGGAATTTGCTTACTGTATACCAATAAAAATTAAATTCCACTAATCTTATGCTGTACCACAGACTGTTGGTCATTCTGCTATAGAATGCATATCAACTTAACCACAAAACCCCTTCCAATATTGGTGCTCGAAAATCAAAACTTCTGCCGTACGCACATTCATACATTCATATATAGGAGTGACCGAAAAAATAAGATAAAAGAAATCATGGCCAGAACCGATTCTTTTGTATGCTCATTTTTTCTACGCGCGATTAGGGAATGTAAACGGAATGATATACGCTGCAAGGATACTTAGAATCCGATAGGAATAGGTTTTGATAAACCCCTCCGGCCGTTCTGATCTGGGTTTTCCTTGGTTCTCCTACATAGATCCTGGCATTTACCACGATGGTTCCGCAAAACAGCGCATAGGTGGCTCGTGTCATATCTGTATGTTCCTTCCGATGCATAAAAGATTACAGAGTACGATAGGTGCAGCGAACCCTCCGCCACCAATTTTTAGTGAATCGATGTTGAGATGTTGTTAATCAATTACCATTTGACGTTCAAATTTGATAGTTGTGTGTACCGAGCGGGGCGGTGTAACGGTTAGCGTTCTGGCCTCGCATTCGGGAGGACGGCGATTCGAGTCCCCGTCCGGGCATCCAGATTTGTGTTTTCCATGGTTTCCCAAATCACTCCAGCCAAATGCCGGGATGCTTCCTTTAAAAGGCCATGGCCGAATTCCTTCCCATTCCTTGCCCCCATACTTGCCCCCATCATTTCCCGTCTCTATAGACCTCGCTGTTAAGAGACGTAAAACAGTTTTAAAAAAATGATAGTTGTAAATACACGACTTAAGTATTTGCAGGCAGTTTGATCTATTTATGGGCTAAAGACATTGGAATTCCAAATCAAAAAACAATTAAAACTCTTGTGACATGTTCTTTCATATTAAAACCACTTAACCAGAGAAGGTAAAGAAAATATTTATTGCGTCATTAGAGTATAAGAAGAAACAGCTATTTTAAAGTGATTTATTGATGTATTGTCCTGTTGCTAGAAAAGAGAGAAGATAATAAGTAATTACTGAAAGGGACGAAAAGAATGGTTGAAAAAGAATTTTTACTGTCCTCAAGTAAAGGCAGATTAGAGTTATGAAGTGGACCAGAAATTATGTAACAACAGACTAAATTTAAATGAAGTATAATATGTTTCGTGGGAATTGTTATACATTACTACTAATAGCCAAAACAAGAACCGTCTCAAAAAAGAAGAACAGCAAAACAAAAAGGGAAGTTTTTAGATTGACGATAGTTCTCCAGTGTTACACTGCAGTGAATAATAGTCACTCAAGCCATTGGCCAAATTATAGGGTTTTAAGAAATGCAAACTCTATAGTTTTAAAGTTTTATCCTTCGGGACTTTTGAAACGCTTACGACGAAGATATCAAAGCCAGCACTTAAAACCTTTTATTGTTAACGGACGGAGGAAAGAAATTAGCCTGAGGGGATATTAAGGTAATGTTCCGGCTTTTTTTCTTCGTGGACCCCTTATAAATCACGATTACTGAAATGGGATTTAAAAGTGGGCTTATCGAATCTCCAGTCCTAGAGCTTACGTATACCTAGCTGTCACTGTCATTGTTCCCGCATTTCGAAACATGTAGGCTATTGTACAAGGAATGTACCCGTCTTGTTTAAATCTAACAGAACCTGAACTATCTGTAGGTTGCTGGTGGTATTTACCAACACTGGGCTCTTAATGTTAAGCCGTTTGCATGAGTGTGAAGCACGAATTAGCCTGTCCTTATCAAGTTAATAGTTAATCACTTCACTGATGTAGTGACAGTGATGAAGTGAAATACACGCACAGGTCCTTTATTTCCCAACAAACAGACAAATTAATTCCGAGGACAGCCCTTGTGGCGTCAAAACCATTATGCATCCGATCAGTTTGTCATAGCGTTCAGATCTCATGAATGTCTTCATCATCCCTGATTAGATTGTAATTTACGCTTTGACTTCGACAAATGCTGGAAACATTGTCAAACTTGCTCGTCATTGGATACATTTTTTCCCTCTTACCACCCAATGCCTCTATATCAATTCATTCTAATTTCTGTTTCCAAAATTTACGGCATTTATGTCGTATTTTAGGTTACGTTCCATTAAATCCATAACGAAAAATCATATACCACGGGTTTACAGAATCGCAACAAATCCTAATGTAGTACATTACAAAACCTTTATGGCCCTGTCTATTAAGAGGGTGATTCAAGAATTATAGACGTAACTAACCAAAAGGAGGTGAGTGACTATTGGCATATCAATCCCAACCGAAAACACTTTGTGCGGATACAGTATTTTTGTAAAACGTATTGCAGTTTAGAAGCAGATAGTGTGGAGGATTACAACATTTGGAAGTAAACGATGTTTGGGATTTCCGGTTCGTGATGACCTTGATTGGAAACCGCACTCGAAGTATTTACCCTGTTCCTGGATCAAAAAATTCATTTTAGTCTGTAATTTTGTTACTTTTAGTCACACGGAAGAACAGTAATAACGTTGAAACTTTTAAGGAATGTGTCCTGATAGATTTTAAATTTGGAGAATAATACTTCGTTAAGAAGATAAAATCCCTTTACCTGTTGATATATTTTTATATGAAGAATACTTTTAATTCCAAAAAATTTTATAGCCTATATTTTATACCCTGCTAAATTAAATCTGTATGGCATGGTTGCCCGGGAATTTCCTATTGTCAGAGTTGCTACCGTAGCTACGCTGGCGTAACCCGGTAATCTTACCGCGTACAAAGAACCTACAGTTTAACGTGAAATCCAAAGCATGGAAGTGTTCTACCGTCCTTTAAATTACACAGAAAGCTATGAGGTGAAGGTAGGGATAAGGACCTTCGAAAATCCCAGCCGAGATCGGAATTCCAAACGGGGGCCTCTCGATCTCCAGACATGCGCCCTTAACCACTGAGCAACCACGTCGCTGACATTGTAGGGGAACATAGCTGTTTTCAGTTTTGTCTTGTACGTCCTATTCTTCTTGTTGTTTTTCTTGTAGATGTTGTATGCTAATTATAATGGACGGATATAATTAAATTGAGAATAAAAGAAAGGAACTAGTTAAATTCCGTTGGGACCATCTTTCCGTTTCATAAATATCCTTCTGAAATAGCCTTTTGACTTATAACTTCGATATATGTCGCACAGAAAATACCAATAATTTATCCGTACTTTTTAGACGGAAAATCAGATATAATTACTTTTTTTATTTCTACTATTTTTATGAATTTAACGAGATTAAATGCAATGCTGTAAACTGTAGTTATCTAGAATAATATAAAGATGAGGGTTCAACAGCACACCATAAAACGTTTGAGCGTGGATCTTGGATGCAACTTATTAACCCGAATTAAATGGTTTTTCCACGGAAATAGGATAACGTTAAAAGATGCATTAACGTTTTTCAGAAAAGAAACAAGAAGAAGCCGTCCAAAAAAATAATGGAGCACGGAAGTCAAAAACCGCGTGGAAAACAGTATGTTAGATGGCCGGAATAATTGGCCAGTAAGATGCTAGAAAATTATAAATCATTGCATATATAATTCTTCTCCGAGATTATTCTTTACCTTCATGTATTTTCTGTATTCAAATTCACTGTATTTCTTCTCCGGAACTAAAAAATAATAATTCAAAAGTAAATAAATTGGCTTAGTATGCCTCTTTCGGGAGTATCCAAGCAACCTTTGGGTTGTGAACTAATTTAGTTTTATATATATTAATTAATATTCGTTGGACGCGTGAATGAGCATTTCATATTAGATTATTTTAATTAATTTTCAGTTAATTTCCATTTTTATTTATGTAATGAATAAGCTTCTTCTTCTGACAACTTATTTTCTTTTCTTTTACGCACATTAATTCAGACATTCACATTTACGGCACAGAAACAGTCTTTCGCAAATCGCGAACTATGCAGCAATTAAGATATTATTATTAGCTTACACTCTCACACTTATTATAATCATAAATATCCCTTTTAGAATGCCTCTCCGTCATAAATTAATGAACTCTCCTGACAGTCTCTTTGTTCCTAACCATTCTCCTCTTTATTCTCGACTTCACCAAACATAGTCTTCATCAACAGCTCGAATCAGTAACCAGTGTATTAATATTTACCTCTGAAATATAATCATAAATGAATTCGTTTCACATATCAGTTAAGTCTATTATTATCTCCCTATAATCTCTGGAAATCTTCCTGGATGACTATAAGAAACTTCGCGTTTTCGTAATTCATCGCAATTTTTATTTTATTACTAGTTGATACCCGCGACTTCGTACGCGTGGATTAAGAATTTCTTTGCCAGAACTGATTATAGAAAGTTGTTGGTAGCGCAGGATTGGTCTTAAACAACACCGAGTCGGTATAATATGACCAGAAACCCAACACTATATCATTCTACCATCGAACCTGTCTCTTTAAGATAATTAATTTCCAACACATTTAAATCAGAAAAACCAACGAATGTGAGGGGATGTGGGGGCGGGGGGGGGGGCTTTATTTAAGCTTGGACTTTTCTTCCATCTTCAGCATGAGCATCCGATTCTTGAGATCTAATAACTTAAGCTGCTCTTGCTCTGCTAGAGCTACAACTTAGGCCAGTTTACGCCAACAAGGAACGTCAAAAAAGAATGCAAAATAAATCGGTGGCAGAAACATTTAAGCAGACACAAATTAATAGGACAGAGAAAATCGACATCTATACTAAATAATACGTTTTTTTCTCTAAACGAAATTTAGTAACAAATTATACACTAATGCGCGAGAAGCATAGTTTGAGCAAGCGACGTAACATTACAGACTAACACACACATCCGACTCTCCGTCAGTATTCGATAAGTTCTCTGTCCTCTGTCCTCCCTACAGATTTTCTCGTCAAATTCCGTCAATATCGGTATAGGCATTTAGTTGTCAAAACGTAACGTAAGACAGAGACTAACTTCCGCATTTATAGTATTACTACTGCACATCACACACACACTGACTACGAATGACCCCTAATGGATCAATATAACGTAAAAAAGTGTACATCTACAGCTTTGCCAGACTACCTACGAATTGCCTCGCATTGCACCCCTAACTTTAACATTCAATCCGAATAACCGACGGCCCAGGCGTGACTCTTACGATCAAAAACAATTTTTAAAGATCTTCATCTCCACGGAGATTTGAGCCGGGAACCACGACCCAAACATTTGTAAGCAAGCGCTTTAACCACTGAGCTAGCTGACCGCTACACGGAAGAACAGTACAGAGACCTCCATATCCAACGCGTCTCTCTATCTCCGTTCAGTAATGTTTCGAAATTATAAGAAAACATGTATTATTTATACAGATAATTTTTCAACCAAACGTAGACAGTATTTTTCTCCATGTTTCAAAGGATAAGTGTGCAAAGTTTCAACGACATCGGATGAAAACTGTGGATTTGTATGAAGAACAAACAAACAAACGTACATACATTCATCTTTATATATATAGAAGACGCGAATCGTATCCGCTCATCCAGCTCCGTAACCAATTGATTAACGATGTCATTAATTAATCCATGTTGCGAGAGCTAGTCCGAAGTCTGCGTATCTTGTTTTATTACTTAGGCCATAATGTTAAAGCCAGGTGCTCATGCAGTGACATGGTGCTGATGATAGCAATATCCCGTCAGCCTTTGTCCCCAGGTGACGGAGGGCAGTGCACATTGTAGGGGAACATAGTTGATTTCAATTTCGTCTTGTTACGTCGATTTCTTCTTGCAGATGTTCTAGGCTAATTATAGTGGACGGATAAAATTAAATAGTTAATATAAAAAAGAGGATATTATATCTACATCTACATCTACATATATACTCTACAATTTACAAAATTGTGGGTGGCAGAGGGTTCCCGTCATATTATGCCGATTCGGTGTGGTTTGGAACGTATCTTAGGTTACTTTCAGCTTTCTATATCCAATTGTAGCAATTAAATTCAATGTCCACACGTACGAAGTCGCGGGTAACAGTTGGTATGTATAAAGCTGTTTTTCACATTGTTCAGTCTGACATTTTTTGTTTGTGCAATATCTAAAAGCACGATGAAGAACCAAACTATCCACATCAAAGCGATCTTCATGGAACTCTTTTATGTAACAACTGCTTATGTAATTTTGATCAGTAAGAAATAGTTCCAAGTTACTCAAATGTGTCACAGCATTTTTAGTAAAGTGCTGGTCACTATGGTCAATAACTTTAGTTAAAATTACAATATATATATTTTTAGGTAACAATGAAAGGAAAGAAATGCCATGAGGATATATGTATATGGAAAGGACAGTTGAAATACACCCAACACTCACCAAAGTTGAAGGGAGCAGGTCAGCAGCAGCACAAAACAACACAGAAACAAAGAAAATACAATCTTTCGAGCCTAAACCCTTCTTCAAGCTAACAGATGTAAGTGGCTGGGCTTGTGCAAGACTTCCGTTCAACGCAGCCTCATTGGTGGGGGGGGGGGGGAAAGATGTAAATGGGGCAAAAATCACCCATGGCCCCCATGCCATCCAGGATGTCTGGCTGAACAGAAATCAAATGCAAATTTTAAAATCTGCACCTATAATTTTGAAAATTTTTCCAACAAAATTTTCTGATTTTATATTTAAAACTTTGTTGGAGAATGGGGGGCAGTACCCGCCATTGCCTATAAGTGCTCCCGCTCCTAACCCCCTCCACAAACAAATTACTCGCAATTATACAACTGAATCAGTTTATAACCATCCTGTGCCAGCTGAAACCATTTTTCTAGCAGTTCTTTCCCAGTATCAATGCTAGAGTCCTCTGTTCCTTCTCAAAACCGAGTTTCCTTCTCCCCAAAACGATGAACTTACTTCAGAAGGGCACCAAGACTGAAACATGTCCTAATCCATAAAAAAAAAATCGTATGCCTGAATTACGTGGTATTTGAGGGAGAGAGTATTAATCGAATGAACAGAAGAAACCCACGCATCGGGCAGATAAATTGTAACAGAATGGCTGATAAGAAAAGAACTTAATGGACACTATTCAGAGAATACAGTGCGAAGCATTCATTTTGGTTTAATAAAAAGTGTTTAGTTAATTTGCATGGTGTGAATTTTTTATAAATATTAATGTGAGAAACTATAATTAGTCCCTATTAATCAGTCCGATTATCAAACATTTCTCCTCCAGAAAATCAAATTTTTACAAATGGGATACGGCGAAATATTAACTAACAAGTACATTACGTTAGAGATTACACAGGGTGTTATAAAAAGTATAAAATATTTTAGAAGGTGATAGTAGGCATCAAAGTAAGACAAAAAAGTCTGATAATCATCGGCATTGCATGTCTCAGCCATTTGGCGTAAGGAATCACGCACTCCTTGAAACTGTCTTTGTTGGCCCTGTACCACCGAGAGTGGTGGGTGAACGGTTAACGTTCAGGCCTCACATTCGGGAGGACGCGGGTTCGAAACCCTGTCCGGGCATCCAGATTTGGGTTTTCCAAGGTTTCCCAAAATCACTCCAGGTGAATGCCGGGATGCTTCCTTCAAAAAGGCCTTGGCCGAATTCCTTCCCGTTCCTTGTCGCCAGTCCCGCCTCTAATGACCTTAGCCGTCGACAAGGCGTAAAGCAATAAGTAAAAAAAAAAAAAAATGACCATGTACGTGATGACATGAATTAAAGACGTTGATGACCAACCACGACAGTTTTAAAGAGTGTGTGATTAGTTACGCCGAAGGTTTGAGGCATGGAATGCCGTTGGCGGGCGTTACATTGCGGAATTGTAATTAATCCGAAACGATGCGTTTACGACCTATTATCTGACAGATGATGTGGTGCACTCTCTCTCTCTCGCTTTTACATATCTTTGACAGCTGGAAATCCCTACTTGCGGCTACTTTGACATAGGCAACCAAAACTGTTTACGTTCTTTATATGTCTCTCTTTGAAATGAATTAGGATTTATTTAAAAAACCAAGTGAACGAAATTTTTTATTTGAAAATGGAAAATTTAATTAAAATACTTGCGGCTATATTTTGATAGGCAGCCCGGCAGAATCGTATTCTGCTACTAATGATAATTACACAAAAAAATGAATTTTAATCAAATAACGGAGGTACGTAGCAATAAAAATGCAAGATTTTGGACTAACAGAGATAGGCCACTTCTGGAGCTTGAAACTGATCGTATAGAAATAACCACAGTTTACCTACATTGGCGGCACTGTACCAGAAACTCAGTAATGCTTCTTTTCGAAATGGTGGTATGACCATACCTATATTCTACAACAAGCTATCTATGGGAGTAATCGTTGATCAGTGTTCCTACAATATCGTAAACATTAAGTGATTTGTTTCTCACAGTCACAACAAATTACTTATCTACGTACAGATACCTTATTACGCGGACAAAACCATTCTGCTATAGATTTCTTTTTTTAACTGCTTAACGTCTCTTAACAGCGAGGTCTTTAGAGACGGGAAAGGATGAGGGCAAGGAATGGGAAGGAATTCGGCCATGGCCTTTTTGAAGGAAGCATCCCCTCATTTGCCTGGAGTGATTTGGGAAACCATGGAAAACCCAAATGTGGATGCCCGGAGGGGGATTCGAACCGGCGTCCTCCCGAATGCGAGACCATAACGCTAACCGTTACACCACCACTCTCGGTCTCTGCTATAGAAGATTGCTCCTGAAACTATTTTTATGTCCTTATTTCAGATTGAAAATACACTGTTAACTCTTTGACTGCATAAAAAATGTTCAACATTCATAGCTGCGTGGGAAGTAAGATGTCAGAATAAATTTGAACAGTTTACAGATCACATAAATATTTAAATTTTACTGGTTGGGTAATTTAATAATTATAGCGAAATTCTTTAAAGCAAAGGAAATACTGGATAAACTATTTGTTTAAACAGACCTTACATTGACGCCAGCTTCTGTCCTCCCCGACGGGCTGTCCTCTCATTAGCATAGACGTCCAGTTCTGTTTGCCTTGCTGCCTACCTGCAGGCTGATCAGCCGGTCGCCGCCTGCAAACCACAACAACCGAAGCAACACTAATGAGTACCCCGAACCAAGATTCCCTAATGTTTTGAGACAAGAATTACGTTCCAATTTCACTCTCCAAGTACTCTCATATTTCTAAAACAAAAACCACTGCACAACAACTGGAGTCGGAAAGTAGATAAATATAAAACGCCGAAAAACTTCAGCATACCACTGCATCTACAAACACAACACCGAGACAGCCAGTTCGTTTGTTGTTACCATGTCAAGCCTTTAATCCTTAAAAATAAATTTCAGTATTATGAAGATTTTATTATGTTTCATAAGTTAAAAAAGCCCAACGAAGATGCGACACGACACTCAAAATTATAATCATATGACGAGTTTCGTTGCCACCGAATGATTTAAAAGCTTTTGCCCGTAAGATTCTCCATCCAGTAACGTTAACGGTGATAATATTATATAGTAACCAAACGGACACACAGTCTCAGAATTGTTGAACTGCAGGTTCTGTGGTTTTATCTCAATTCTACGCCGATATTTATCATGGTTAAGTGATAAACTTAAAACAAGCGTTAAAGCTGAAAATGATCAGTTACATTTTGTCAATTTCGTTTGAATACTGGAAATACTCGAACACTTCTACAATTTTGTTCGTTGCCCTTATCTTTACTTTTCCAGTAACGGAAGTAACTTAATCTTTATATTTACAAATTCAGCCTCCGTTTGTTTGTGCCGGCAAAACTCAATCTTTTTATACAAACTGACGAATTTAATCCGATTTCGATGAAACTTTGCACGCATACACTTTGAAACAAACAGAAAAATTTTGTCTACATTTGGCTACGCACTCTCCCTTTTCTCTCCATTATTTTTTTATCATATTCTTTATACAAACCCAGAGTTTTATTCGCTGGAACTTTGCACACGTATGTCTTTAAAGAAACTGAAAAATACTGCCTATATTTTGTTTCAGAAATCAAACCCCTCTCCCCCGTTGTACCTCCTTAATTTTTGGTCAATATTCTTCGTGCAAAGCTACAGTGTCTCTCCAGTTTTCAAAGAATTTCCAGTAAACCTTGAAACAAGCAGACAAATACTGTCAACATTTGCTTGAAAAAACCCAACCCTTCTCCCTCTTTCCATCTCTTAATTTTTGTCAATGTTCATTCTATATACCCACAGTTTTTATGACTTTTTTTTACGCTTCTCCGTCGTTGAGTCCATTAGAGGCGGGATGGGATTGGGGACAAGGAACGCGAAGGAATTTAGCCTCCACGGAGATTTGAACCGGAGACTACGGCCCAAACATTAGTAAGCAAGTGCTTTAACCACTGAGCTACCTCACCGCTACACGGAAAAATAGTACAGAGACCTCCATATACAACGCGTCTGTCTATCGCCGTTCAGTAATATTTCGAAATTATAAACCGAGCGTGGTGGTGTAACGGATAGCGTTCTGGCCTCGCATTCGGGAGGACGGCGGTTCGAATCCCCGTCCGGGCATCCAGATTTGGGTTTTCCATGGTTTCCCCAAATCACTCCAGGTGAATGCCGGGATGCTTCCTTCAAAAAGACCATGGCCGAATTCCTTCCCATTCGTTGCCCCCATCCTTTCCCGTCTCTAAAGACCACGTTGTTAAAAAGGGACGTTAAACTGTAACAAAAAAAAAAAAATCGAAATTATAAGACAACATGTATTATTTATACAGATAATTTTTCAACCGAATGTAGACAGTATTTTTCTCCTTGTTTCAAAGGATAAGTTTGCAATGTTTCATCGAGATCAGATGAAAACTGTGGATTTGTATGAAGAACAAACAAACAAACAAACATATATACATAAATACATACATTCCTCTTTATATATATAGGTAAGTAGGCCTCGAATTTTTAGGTTCTAAAAATCTTATTTTAGTTGCCTAAAGTAGGATCTGTCCCAATGCAATTTATGTTCTACCCCTGCCCTATTTTATATTAAATATTAATAAACCTACTTGTATGGAAAATATGTTATTGAAGTATTGTTAGGATAACAGTGAGAACTATTCAATACATTGGCTCTGTTTTCCCATCTGTTTGTTGGACACGTTGCAGTAGGAATATAAGTTTCCACCCGTTGATATATTGAGATACTAGTTAATCCACTCCTTAATTAAAGACGATATGGAGACGGGTACCTTGGTCATACTGATGATTTACAAGAACAAACGGCTCACTGCAGCCTCTGTGAGATTAAAATCAAACAGGGACTTAATGACAATGACCCCATACACGTTCACTTGAATTGTTGGAGACAGGCGCTTGACAAAATATTTGAGTTAAATCCCTTTTATTGAAATAAAAAAAAAAAAAAAAAAAAAAAAAAAAAAAATGCGTAAATTGGGTAAAAAAGGTTCTAACGACAATTTAGGCATATTCAGGTAATATAAAACCACAAGTAACGGTATATATATATATATATAGACAGTATTTTCAGGAACAAAATAGGGTTTACCTAGAATCCGAGGTCTAATTAGAAGATACAACCTAACAATTCGTCTTATAACCGGATAAGTAAGTAGTTTCCGAGCTGATACAGAATAAAATGTCCAAGGTGCAAGAATGGACCTAACGCAAAGTATCTTTACCAATTTGCACCTGTCGTCAACGTCATCAGGCCTGTTGTTGTTGCTGCCGTCGACGTTGTTGTCGTTTTACCGTCGTTATCCTTATCATCGCCGTTGTTACTACAACTACTGCACATCTATGACTCGCCGTAACTCAACGTTGGTGTGCGGAATAATTTCGATATTTAATTTTAAGCAAATTCGTGGTCACAATGGACACAGCTAGCATTCAACTATGACAGAATTTATCTTAGTATATTTCTATTAACTTTGGGAGCAGAGATACTTCATTTGAAGATATTATGGAGTTAGTGACAGATAATTTTTAAACATCCCTTTTGCTATCAGTGAATATATATCGGTTTTCTGAACATTTTCTTTATTTTAAATTGAATCTTAATAGTTTGTCGACGTTGAGATTATCAGAGAAGGGAGAGGAGTATAGATACGGAAAGGGAGGAAATCCGTCATTGTCTTTACGGAGAGAATAATTTCGTCGTTCGCCTATGGTGATTTAAAGTAAACGGAATCTCAAAATCCGGACGGTGGACGGAATCCGCGTTATCAAGAATGGCATGCCAGAAATTTAAACCATGTTTCTTGTTCTTATGATCTACGCAATTATATCATTTTTAACAAAAGTTTGCTGCTTTTAGGCTAGAAGATGGAATGTTTTTCGCTTGCAGTTGTAGGATGCTGGTATGCATCAAATTTTACTGTATAATGCAAGGAAGTATACTTAAGGCTGGGTGCCGTAGATAAAGAATTTCATTTTTAAAATTCTTCACGAGATCTGGAAAGATTACCTACAACAGATATTAAAGCTATATACGTCCTTTATGTATACTCAGTAAATTTGAAGTAAATAGCAATTACCTTTTTGTAATTGCAGGATAGTCTTTGATGAAGAAATAATTACTATTATTTTTATGATGCAGTAGAACCTAAATTTATTCACTGGAAAGTTGTATCTAACCATGTAGCCAAGTTTGTTGCAGATGTGCCTCCTCATCAGTCATACAATTCTCATGATAGATGGTTTGTATGGAAAGTTTGTGGCGTAAACTTTATGATTTCGTTCCCGATGATCACACATGTTAAAAAGAGTTGGTATTTTACACAGACGCAAGCGCTGCTGTTTTATCTCCACCTAAACGTTTACATGCATTTTAGAGGAATACACAGTTAACTTTTAAGTATGTGGTATGTGCTTGTGTTCCTAAATACACGTGTACATAAATAAAACCGGAATTTATGTTTTGTAGTTTTTTATTTAGTTTGTTTATTGAAAGAAAATGAATGAAGAGCCCAAAATATCTCATTACGGTAACAGACAATAATAATCGTTCGAAATTGAAATATGGTATGGTTGTATTTTTTTAAATCCTGTTATCACTTTTAGCATCTCGTTGGACTAAAAGTACTCCTAGCGTTTCTTATAGTTCATCTTAATACAACCACACCGAGCTTACAGGGAATGAGCTTAGTTAATTTTCATTTAGAATAAAGCATTTGATTCCCCTTTTCCGGAGTCCATAAATGTGATTCATAAGAATTTTTGTTTTAAAGTTTATCTTTTCCAAACTTACCTTTTAACAACGTAGCGATTACAAACTACAAGGGTGTTTTTCTGTTTCACTTCCATCCAGTTGGTCTGCCGTGTTATTGGTGGTTGACGTTTTTCCATCAGTGCTGCCTGCAGAAAAGAAAACAAATACATACGTCCAGCGACGCTCATGCAAAATGCAGAAAGCCAGATTTGGTCATCTTATTCTTGAGCCGAGCCTCCTGGGAGATGCTACACAGCTTCTTCGAGGAGGACAGCAAGAAAATGCTGAGAGCGGTGGGAGGAGGATTTAGATTCCAGGGACCCCAGCACTCAGAACTGCCTTCCTGTTTGTTGAATGGCGGATTTGCTCGGCCTATGTTCTCGGAACAGCTTCGGCTGACTGGTAGATGCAAGGCCACACTGTCGCCGATTCGCAGGGACGGAAGACTGCCCTGCTAAAATGATGTTACACCGTGAATTAGACAGTTAAATTTTTTAAGTGAAAACTTCTATAGGTGTGCTGTAGGTTGGGGATGCACCAATGAAGTCGCGTCACCGACATGATATGACGTCTTGCGCATTTAACGGTTTTTGGAACACACAGTGTTTATCCAATTTTGATGTAACACTTTAAAACAAATAAAAAAATACTATTTACCTTTGATTTACAAAAGTGAAAGTCTTAGCACCCATATACTTTACTACAAGGCGGTCAGATAGCTCAGTGGTTAAGGCGCTTACTTTCGAAAGTTCTGTCGCTGGTTCAAATCCCCTGGTGGGCAGGAATTTTTAGGAGTTGTATTTGATTACATGGGGTCGTTCCGTGATTCTGATTCCACATTAAACTGCAGGCCCTTGAGGAAAGGAATTGGCATTTCTGCCTAAGACATGATACCTTGGTACATCTCCTTCGAGAAGATTCGACCAACCTTCGAGTTGTGGACTAAGTTAGATTTTTAGTTTATGTAATAAAACGTCTTGGACAATTTTTGGATGGATAAAATCTGTTTATATCGCGTAACCGAGTTCTAATGTTAACAGTATATCTGTAGCGATCTGGTGGCTCAGTGATTAAGGTGTCTTACTGGGAAACAAAAGGTTCGTGGTTTGAATCCTTGTCTTGGCGGTGATTTTCATAGATCCTTAACCCGCTTTTCACCTTTGGCATAGTTTGCTGTGTAATGTGAAGTACGCCAGAACGCTTCCGTGGTTAAGATTAAGCGTTAAACTGGAGATCTCCTGTACCTGGTATTACTTCGTGGTTAGGTTAAGGCGGCTAAGAAATGGACGAAATGCGCAGCCAATAGAAACACTGTCAGCAGTTCATTAGGATCAGATGGAATTATTATTATTTATTATATCTGTAGCTATATATATGATGTGTTGCGGGTATAATATTCGTAGTTTTAAGTTTTCACTTCTGTCAGAGTCGCCAATCACTGCCAACTGCGTTTTATATATATATATATAAGGGGGTGCTCTGATAAAGCACATGAATGGTACAGAAGTGTATCTATTTTTCTCAAGCCTTAAATCCTATTGTTTTTAACCGCTGCAATGTAAGGTAACATGAAAATTAATTTTTAATGTATTCAGCAAGTATGGATTTTAAAAGCCTGTATTTGGTTCTCGGGTGGTAATAAATAATTCATCTTTCAGGTGAAATATCTGTTGTAAATCAATCCCCAATGTTATTGAAGTTATGTGTTTATCACTTAAATTGCTGTAAAGCTATGTTCCCAACATTTTTGGGCCACCGTCCCTTCTAGGAAAAAAATTACTCACCGCCCCATTAGGGGAAAAAAAACATCGACCATTAGATCTCCAACTTCTTGGATTGTATCCCCCTTTTTTTTGTAAACAGTGATTTCATAGCGCCCCTCTTAGTTGAAGTGTACAATATCGTATATAGGAAAGCAATTAAAGATTTCTAAAATTACTTTATTGAAAAATACTAACGATATTGTTCACAGTTTGATTAAAAAATACCTTATTACAAAAATTTTAAAATGCGTTTCCAAGCTTAGTATAGTGACACTAATTTTTCGATATTTGGTGCCTTATTTGTCATCCGCAATCTTAAACCACCTCGTTTTGCTATAGACAATTTCTTTTTTTCCTTAGCTAACAAATTGATGAATACGCTAACTACATGTAATCGTGTGAATGCTAGAAAAAACTTTTTAATATTGGATAACAGGGGATAACGGTTGGTACTCAACGCCCCCCTAAATTTGCCTTTGACCAGAAACGTCCTCTATGATCACCACGCCCACTGGTAGGCCATACCACCCCGTTGCGTACCACTGTTGTAAAGCATATTCAAATAATATCCTGTAACAACGAAATATCCTTGTCTGGCGACTGCTACACAACCTATCAACTAGTTAAATATCAGGCTATTATTAAAATTATCTTTTATTAGTGCCACTAAAATTTCTATTTGATTTGTTACATTAACTGTATTCGTCAGCTACAAATTAAAATTTCTCTAGAGTATAAATAGTTTTTACTTGTTCGAACGTTTCACTATTTACAGTTCGGTCTTGACATTTCACTCTTGTAATCCACAGTTCATTTTTTTTTTTATTTTTTTTTAAAATCTTCAGTGATTTTACGACAAACAGTCCAGGTTTATATGAACTGAATTATATTACAGTCTGAATTTTTTGTTGCAGTTTTAACCGATTCACTGAATCTATAAAACACACTTAATATCTTTCTATGAATCGTATGTGTAAAGCAATTTAAAATTGTGGTTTTCAAGTGAATGTTCGCAAAATTTACTTTTTGTAATTATTATCCTTTGTCACCAAATAACAAATGGAACTTGTATCATAATAGACACGTTTCCTCCGATTAATTATTATTTCCCGAAACTATTTCTGGTTTATAATTCGATAGAATTGTATTAAATAAAATCAGTATTTATTAACAGACGTTATAAGTATCATTTTCAACCAAATCACAACTTCACGGTATTTGTAATGTTAGAAATTAATCTGATGAATTCATATTTAATTTTCACCATATATTTTATTGTTACATTACTAATACATCATTCGACGAACAAGTATTGTCTATTTATCACAGTCAGGTTGTAATGAAAATGTCTTCCAGGATTATTTTGGTTGTCTTAGAGAATCTCCGAGTTACAGGATTTTTTGAAGTAGGGAACGAATATTTGTGACAACAGCCAACTGACATGATTAATTTTGCGTACCAATATTTTACCACGCATGTGATTAAGTATCCTTGATGTTTTTCACCTCTTTCCGAATTTACTTTTCCTTATATTACGGCATGTCTTTGGTTGGTTACGTAATGTAATTAAATATTAAAGGAAAGGAAAGAAGTTTGTGGAAGAGTCTAACAGAAAGAAGAGACAAGTTGGTGTGTCTGAGATATACGCGATTGGTTAATTCGTTAGTGGAGAGGTCAGTCCAAGGTACAAAATTAACAGGTTTCGCAAATGAAACAATTGTTTCAGACGGCATTTGAGATGCGACCATGACGACATTGTTCTGTTCAGTACTTTCATATGGCGACAAGAGACAGGACAATCGTTCAGTGAAACTAGCAGTAGTTTCAAGAACTTTGTTAAACGTCGTTGGACCAAACTTTTGTTAGAACTCAATATACTCATAAAAGAAATTCTGCTAGTCTAAACATCCCTTTCTGTTTTCTCTTAATGCAGTAAATTTCGAACAGCTCACCTTTTTAGTCTACTTCAAGAACGAACTTTAAAAGGACGTTCGTATCTCGGCGTCGTTTACTCCGACAGCTATTTTTCGTTGAACCATTCAGTCTCCTCATTTTCCAGTCCTTTCTTCCGCTCACATCATTAGTCAGCTGCTTTTTGTATGGAAACGTCGACATATTTCGTTAATTAATGTCTGTTACGTCAAAGCATTCAGGCTGAACACTGGTTTTCTATACCACAAAATACGATGCTTCAGTCAGCCTCTCGGTACCAACACAGTAATGGCTACTTGCTTATGATTCCTTTGTTCAGTATTTTTCATTTCAGTGCCGTTATCATAAACTCTGTTCCTCGCGGGCCGCAATTAACAGCGAAACGGAAGACAGAGCGTTAATATGACGCCAACTGTAAAAATACATAAAAAAAAAAAAAATCTTGGAAACTGACCTGTTGGACCACTGATAAATGAGTCTTTCGCTCCCTGTACCTGAATAAAACATCAAAAAACACTCCGTTACATTAAAACTCTGAAAATCAGTTTACGTCAACCACAAACTCTTCAACTGTCTTACATATGTTATAGTGATGAGTAAAATCTCTTCCAGATAAAATTATTCTGTTCAGTGCATAAGACCGTAAAAAGCCTGTTCTGTTGGTCCAGCCAGTATAGATTTAAGAATGACCGATGTAACGATAGGAACAGCTGTCCTAGAAAGATTGAAAGGAAACAGACAAACAGGAAATAAAATACTAAGAGATCTATCATCGGACAATAGTTGATTTTAAGTAGATTGCTATTAAAGAAAAGTTTTGAAATACAGGAGAGGATATTTTATTGCATAGTTTAAGAGAGACAGAAATTGATTATTAAAGTCAATCCAAGAGCCAAGGCTGCCACGACAATAATGGACACCGCGTAACAACACTGTACAGACTTTATTCCTGAAGATCGAAGCCTTCTGTACACGCTGTTAGACTCTGCTTCTAGCTCGCTTGTATTTTTTTATTGGGCCTGGGACGAGAAAACTGTTTAGTTTTCGCAGTGTATGTGCTTTTCTATTACTATTATTCTGTGATTCACTAAAAGTGTGTGGCAGAGGGTGCATTGCACCTATCCGAAAGGGTAATAGTTTGGAAGGGATATATGGGATATGGTAGGAGGCGCCCATGGGATATTGTGGGGAACCATCCAGCATTCGCGTGGAATGATCTGGGGAAACCATGAAAAACCCAGATCAGGATGGCCGAGAGCTTTATCGAAAGCTACTCCTGTCGGATTTAAGTTTACTTGCCCGATAAATCCTTTCTATTCCATTCCCTAATCGCTCGCGGAAAAAATGAATACAGAAAAGAATCTATTCGGGCCCTGATTTCTCTTATCTTATTTTCACGGTCATTCCGAGATACGAATGTTGCTGGTAGCAATATTTCTTTGTGTCATTCTTAAATATGTCAGTCGTGAATTTTTCATCTCCATAGACCACTTGAATTCAGGTTCTGCACCATATAATAGGCTTCTGTGTTTGCTTTAGTTGGTTACGATAAAGAGCATAATGACTATCGGAGGATATTACAGGTCGTACTTAAACTTCACTTTCTGTCCTCTGTACAACAGAGTCATTATGGACCGTCTAATATCAGAGAATGAATGATGGCAACACTTAACTGGAACGATGTTGAATACTAGTTGGATGTGTTATTTTGTTCTGTATATTATGAATGGTCAGGAATAAGTGTATGTTTTTTTGTTTTTTGCTTATGGCTTTACACCTCGTCGACGTCGAGGTCATTAGAGGCGGAAAAGATTTGGAACCATCGCGGCATTCGCCTGGAGTGATTTGGGGAAATTGGGAAATTCAGATTCGGATGGCCGGACGTTATCTCTCACCCACCACGCTCGGTGATTGAATCTGACTTTGTAAATGTGCTAAATGAGTCTGATACCCAACATTCTAATTCACGAACACTAATATGTGATCTGCTAACTACCATATTTTGGGATGATTTCAACATTAAATGTTTGCTTTGTTCAAAGGAATGCTATAATCCTTTAAATTCTTTATTGTTTTAAATTAATTCGTATTTGTAAAGTTTCAACAAGTCGGCCAAGTAACTCGTTGGGAATATAACTAAAGAGAAGCTGCGTCAATTTAATTTAGTTTAATTTAATTTTTGCTGAGGATCCCGATGTATTTTTTGAGCCTATTTGTTAGATAAATGTGAAGTTCATCTCACGGTTTCTCGTATAAAAGATACATTTCAGTTAATAACTTTAATGAATAGTAACGCCTACAAGGTGATCGTTACCTATGATATTAAAGTTTATTGAACTTAAGTAAATATATTCCCAGTAATATTACTGTGTGTGAGTTTAGGGATAACCTTTTTGTCGGCTCCATTGCAAGATTCGTGTTGTTTTGAATTCGAAAATAGTAAAATCCGTAATGAGGATGGTTGGTCCGTTCCTATCTCACTGTGTCCAGTTTAATGGAGTTTTAACGACTACGAAATACACTAGGGAGAGGAAAAAATACTCACTCTTAGCAAAAATGGAAAAATTGGTTTCAATTTGTTCTATGAATCTCAATTGATATAAGAATATATGAATCGAATATCTCTTTCAGCGTTTTGTTCGTAAGATATTTGTCCAACTTTTCAGTATTACTTTGCAGCGATGGTTAAAGAAATCATAGAATGTAGCCACGAATGTTGTTATCAAAGATTTTCTAAACTGATTAACTGAGATCCATTCGTTCAAAAATTCCTAATTTGGAATTTCAACTTATATTCGCGTTTTAGAATACCACGAAGCAGACGTTTAATGCATTCTGCACGAAATCTACTTCGATATGTTTGTGTCAATACTATAACAAATAATTCACTAATGATCTGTTTCAACAACAAAACAGCTAGCGTAGTAGTCTACGTACTCCATATTAAAGAACTGAGCCCGACTTCGGGCACGAGTGCTGTTCCTGTCCTATCCACTGTATATTTTAAAGTGATTATGACTATGTGTTAGTATGAGAAATACTTGTTGGTGGAAGCGATATATAAATTAGTGGCTATATGGCTGAAGCTAAATTAATTTAAAAAGTACTGATGAAATCATAGCCGATGTATATGACGTTACAAGCATATTTTCAGTTTCTAATAACTCGATACGATTTTAATCTTCTGTCATGCAGCTCTCCTTCTTCCGTAGGTTTTGTATCAAAATTTGGCAGAAATTTAATAAGTTTAAACGAAAAATCATTACAGTAATTATGCCAGAAAGTGTGCTTAGTTTTCCAAGTTTAGAAAAGGCACTGACATTAGATGATAAACAATGTTGAGCTAAATATGAACAATACAGTAGTTTATTGTGATTCGACTGTGAAGAAGTTTGTATTTACCCTATCGTTTGCTAATTGCTAGAACTATAAATTAGCTTGGTTAATTCGAGTGAAAAGACACTCGTAGCATCAAAAATCATGGTTTCTTCCAACAAGATTAATTTATTCATTTAATGCAAATGGTCATCTTTCATAACAAGTCCACCACATTAACTTGCTGCACTTTGCTTAGTACACAAACAGAATTGAGAATCGAAATTATCCAACATTGTAAAACTGAAATGTAATTAATTTATAACTAACGAATTTTGATCCAATTTTGTAAAAAGTGTTAGTGTTGAGAATAATTCGCGCAGGATTCACGTGGTACAAAAACTTGCCTGATGGTTGCACGGCTGTGCGAGTACTGGTCGTTCCGACCAGAATCAGATAGAGATATTTCTTGCCGATGCGTGTAAATCTCCATTACAAAGTTGTTTATCACGCAGCAGCACTTCACGCGAGTGGTAATTGGGAGCTTACAGCAGTGAATCATCGGGCCTGCCAGCCACGCCGCGCCAGGCGAACTGCACTGGATTTAAGCCGATTTTCACCATTCGTCTATGGCGAAGTTGCAGTCGTTAATTGTATTTGTGACGCGCATGAACTACGTGCTGCTAAGTGATAAACTTAATGGAAATTAGAATAAGTCTGAACTCCTAGAAAATAGAAGCATTTATCTGGTTAACAGATTTGACAGATATCAAATTTCTGAAGGAAGTTGTGCGCAATTCTCACAATAAGCTTCGATGGTCCATGTTCTATTAATTCCATTTTTGTTAAAAGTTTTTTTTTATTTGTTTGTATTTTTTTTTTTTTTTTTAATAGGGGTAACCAATTTCGGTATTTCATAGTTTAACAGAAGTCCGAGCATGGTTCCTTCAAAGACCATATCCGAATTCCTTCCCGTTCCACACCTAATTTCTTCCCCGCCTCCAGTGACGTCGATGTGGGTGAGGAGTAAAACCCTAAGAACATAGTGTATTATGTACAACTCTATATAATGCGCAATGAGTTAACATTATCAGACTATGGCATTAAAGACCAAAGTACGAAAATATCTAACAACGAAATTTATTTATTAAGTTATTTTCAAAACGTCTATTTATATATATATATATATATATATATATAATTAATACATCATATATTAAT